>BSBN01000710.1:2400000-3000000 GCA_027924645.1 Cunninghamia lanceolata | reverse complement strand
GTGCAAATGAATTATGTTTGAATATTGACATATTCATTTTTTGTTTATGTAAATTGTGTGTGTGTGTGTGTGTGTGTGTGTTTAAAAATTAATTTTGGTATTCACTTTGTGTGGTATGTGTGTTTGAACTAACGTTGGCATTTGTTGTGTGTGTGTGAGCTTGAAAGAACTTTGACATTTAGTATTTTTGTCTATAAATGAACTTCAGCTATCACATTTTGTGAAGTGTAGATCATAGACAAACTTTGAAGCTCAATTTGTGTGGAATGCAATTGAAATAGTTGACATTCCTTAATTATGTGTGTACAAGTGAACCTTGGATATGTGGCATGTGCTTGAAAGAACTAACATTTTTTTTTTGTGTATGTGTTTGAATGAACTTTGGTTTTCAATATGTTGGTGGGTGGGGTTTAAAGTTAGTTTTGGCATTCATTGTGTGCACATGTTGGTTTGGGTAAACATGATGCATATAATTTTCACCTATTTGTGAGTGATACATACTATCCTGCAGAACTTAATATCATTAGATGTGCAAAAAAAATAACAATAGGAAATCTTTATTAATAAATCCTTATAGTACATAATATTTATAACCAAAGTGTAATATCTCTTGCTATTTCAGACCTTATTTTGCTGATTTGAACCTCAAGGAATATTGTCAAACACTTCTAATGTAAACCCAATGCTTGCTGGTCTGTGTTTTTAGTCTGATATTTTTGCTTGATAATGATAGCTGAGTATTCTAGATGATCATAAATCCAAACTACAATGTTTAAGCATTAATCTAAATGCATATATGATTTCTTTTTGGTATTTTTCAATGCATATACATGAAAATTAGACATGAAATGCACACCTACAGCCAATTGACATTTTGTCAAACAATTGGCATGCAAACTACTATGTTGATTATGTATGCTATAAGATGGACATTTTATCAAACATATGGCCTACAACTTGTCACTCCTTTATTGAGATATATTGTCTAATACAATGCTGATATGAATGGCCAAGACTCTTGGCTTTACAATTTTATGCAACTCCTAAAATGACATCTACAAAACAATGCTGATATAAGTATGCTAACTCATGAAAGAACCTAGAAATATCAGTTGCTGTGAATCGATGATGAAGATGAAGGAATGGCAGCCTCAAAATAGCTCATAAACATCCCTCTCAAGCCCCAATTGTGCCTCTCAAGTGTAGCACCCAGCCTTCTCATCAACCAAGGAAAGGAGTCCCTTCCAAACCCAATGTGAAACCTTCTCCTAGCTGCCCTGTACTGTAGCGTTACTATTCATGGCACTGTAGCAATCACTGTAGTGTACTGTAGCAAAACACTATAGTTCGCTACTGTAGCACTACTGTAGCAAACACTGTAGCAATCACTGTAGCATACTGTAGCAAAACACTGTAGCAAACACTGTAGCAGCCAATAGTAAAACTTCTGATATGCAATTGATACCTCCAAACCCTTAGTTAATACTGCAGATTTAAGCACAAATAAAAGGACTGAAGTATCCCTTCCAATTTGCAACTCTTCGGAGGATATTTCACCACCTCAGTTATGCTAATCTATGGGAGTTTTCGTTCCCAAAGACCAAATATGCAGAAACCCTTGGCTCCACAAAACTCATCAAATGCAAATGACAATAATCAGATGCCTGGAAGCTTGCCTTGCCCCTTCTTTTATACATTTTTTAATCCCACTTCAAGAGGCTTCTAGAAAAATCTTATTAGTTCATTTTAGTGACTTTAATGATATAATATTAATTTTAAGTCACTATATTAAATTAATTAAATATAAGGTTACATTTTGATTAAAAATTAAGTAATAACCTTATAAAATAATTAATTTAATAATATCTCCCTGATTTCGTCAATTAGCCTTCGGGAGATAAAGGCTAAATTACTCATCATGAAAGTCGCCTAGGAAGGGGACATTACAATCTGCCCCTCCTGAAATTGCTTGTCCCCAAGCAATCTCAACTCTGGATGCTGAAGAATCTCCTCGCCTTACTAAGTGGCATCCTCAACCGGTAAATCCCTCCATTTGATCAAGTATTCTTTAATGACCCGTCTCCGTAATTGCCTCTCCTTAACATCCAAAATAGCTTCAAGCACCAAAATCAACTTCCCCTCATCATCCAAGGGTGGTAAAGTAGCAGAAGGAACCACGCGATGACCTAATGCCTTCTTGAGGCGTGACACATGGAAAACATTATGTACTCTACTATCTGTCGGTAATTCTAACTCTTAAGCCACATCACCAACTCGCTGGATAATCCTGAAAGGGCCATAATAATGCGGCTTGAGCTTCTTTGCACCACTCTTCTTGAGAGTGGATTGTCGATAGGGCTGTAACATCAGATACACCATATCCCCAACCTCAAATGACCACTCAACTCTCTTTTGATCAGCATACTATTTCTGCTGATTCTGTGCCTTTTGGATATTCTCTCGAAGAGCTCTCATAATATCCTAGTTCTCCTGTAACATATCTCCTGCACTAGGCACTCTAGTATCACTCATCAGCAAGTCAAGGAAACTGGGCGCTTCATAACCATACAAGGCCATAAATGGTGTCATCTGAATCGAGAGATGGTAAGTGGTATTGTAATAGTACTCACAAAGATATATCCACTTAACCCAACCCTTTTGTTGCCCTGCAATGTAATTCCTGAGATATCCCTCCAGCCACTTATTCACAATTTCTATCTGGCCATCCATCTGTGGGTGGTAGGTAGTACTCAGGGTAAGCTCTGTCCCACATAGTCTAAATAACTCCTGCAAAAAATGACTCAAGAACCGACTATCCCTGTCACTAACAATGCTCCGAGGTAACCCATGCAACCTGAATATCTCACGGAAGAAAAGTTCTGCTACCTGTGCAGCTAAGTATGTAGCTATGATTGGAAAGAAATGAGCATATTTTGTTAATCGATCAACAACCACATAGATACAATCTCGTCCCTGGGTTTTTGGCAAATCTTTGTTGAACGCTTAAAATAATATGTGGATCGCAGAAGAAAGAAGTGCGCGCCTCTCCATTTAAAAGCAAATGAAATAACTTGGTGGATACGCTTCTGAACTAGGCACGTTGGACCTCCTCGTACTTGGAAGATTCGGTCTCAAAGACGTGTTTCTTTTTCTTTTGTCTCTTCATATTTTATTTTCGCTCTTCCGTGGAAGATGACGACTACGAAAAAGCGCATGAAACTGTCATCGTCGATATCTGCTACCCTTTAATAGATGCTTTCATTCGATGCTCAAACATTTTCAACTTTATTTCCGTGTTCATTTGTACTAATAACTAGTATTGCTAAATAGTGTATATTTAGTACTTGATAGTCATTACATGTAGTAGCTGGAAGGCAAGACCATAAATACTATAAGAAATTCATTTTTTTTGCAAGTAAAAATAATGGAATGGTATTAAATGAATAACCATATGAACTAAATCATGAATAAACCATTAGAGAACTAAATCATAAACAAACCATCAAATAACTATGGCCTCCCATTGAGCCAAGAAGAAGTGAAATATCTACTAGTGCCCCAAAGTCATCCACTAAATAAATTATAAGAAATCAAGACATTCGGTGAACCGTAGTACCTAAATAATGTAGGATAATAGAAAATCCATGATACTAATTTACCTCACTTTGAGTGCATGTGTGTGTGAATGAGCTTTGGCACTCACTCTGTGTGTGTGCAAAAAAATTGATGTTCATTTTGTGTGAAATGTATGTGTGTGTGTGTGAATGAACTTTGACTTTCACTATGTGTGGGTTGGTAGGTTTGAAAGTTAGCTTTGACATTCACCATGTGTGCACATGTTTATGTGAATGAACTTTGACATTCACTTTTTGTGTGTGAAATGTGTATCAACTAACTTTCACATTCACTTTGTGTGTATGCAAGTGAACTAACTTTGACACTCACTTGGATTTGAGCCACTTATTGCTTGTGTATTGGCATCCACTTTGCATATGTGAAGCATATGTTTGAACTTTGGTATCACCTTAATTTGTTTGAGTTAATTGTGCATTCATTGTTTTGTATTTGAAATGTAAGCGAACTACCTTTGTCATTCACTTATTTGATCTATTTACTATTTGTGTGTTTAGGTAAGTTTTAACTTTCACATTCACTTAGTGTGAATTCAAATTGGCATATTGAATTATGTTTACTTTTGTGTGTGAAGTGTGTGTGTTAGTTTTTGAACTAAGTTTCATATTCACTTGACACTCATCATGGGTGCAAGGATGAGGAGTGGGAAAATTTCAAAACCTTCTTAAGGTGGGAGTGAGAACAGTATTAACAAAGGTGAGGAGAATGATGTCAAGGACCACGGCTTGGACGAAGGAGATCCATATGAGTGGGATCTCTCGTATGACAAGGATGCAAATGATTTGGTTATAAACTACCTTGAGCGGTTGTATTTTTGTTGTGATGTTTTTGAGTTGTCTACTCTTAAGCTGGTGCTCTTTGTTGCAATATTTCTATGGTTTCATTGTGCGTCAGCTTCATGTTTACTAACATTTTGTTGTGTACAACAAGGTTCCAAGATCCCTTCAAAACCTATTTTTACCTCTTTTAATCAAAAACTTTGGCATTCACTTTGTATGAAGTGTATTTGAATTTTATATTTCACTTAGATTTGATCCTTTTATTGTGTGTGTGTGTCTGAACTTTCACATTCATTGTGTAAAGAGTGTGCTAACTTTGGCATTCACTACATGCTTCAACTTTGGTATGTTTGAACTTTAGTGTTAACCTTATATATGTATTAAATATGTGATTGTGAACAAACTATGTGTGAAATGATTGAACTAACTTTGTATCAAGAGTGTGTTCTAACTTTGGCATTAACTTTATGTCTCTCTTTGAACTTTAGTATGTTTGAACTTTATCATTTACTTTGTCTATGTATAAAGTGTGTGTTTGAATAAACTATGTGTGAAGTGACTGGACTAACTTTGTGTGAAGAGTGTGTTTTAACTTTGGCATTCACTTTGTGTGTGGTTAAACTAACTTTGTGCATGAAACATGTTTGAACTTTGGAATGTGTTCACTTTCTACATGTGAAGTGTATGCTTTAACTTTGACATTTATTTTGTGTGAATTGATTATCTAAAGTTTAATTTTGGCATTCACTTTTGTGTGGTGTGTGTTTGCACTTTGCCATGTTTTATAACTTTGGCACTCAATTTATGTGTGTGTTTTTACTTTAGCAAGTTTAAAATTAATTGTTCATGCATGTTTGTACTAAATTTGTGCAAATGAATTATGTTTGAATATTGACATATTCATTTTTTGTTTATGTAAATTGTGTGTGTGTGTGTGTGTGTGTGTTTAAAAATTAATTTTGGTATTCACTTTGTGTGGTATGTGTGTTTGAACTAACGTTGGCATTTGTTGTGTGTGTGTGAGCTTGAAAGAACTTTGACATTTAGTATTTTTGTCTATAAATGAACTTCAGCTATCACATTTTGTGAAGTGTAGATCATAGACAAACTTTGAAGCTCAATTTGTGTGGAATGCAATTGAAATAGTTGACATTCCTTAATTATGTGTGTACAAGTGAACCTTGGATATGTGGCATGTGCTTGAAAGAACTAACATTTTTTTTTTGTGTATGTGTTTGAATGAACTTTGGTTTTCAATATGTTGGTGGGTGGGGTTTAAAGTTAGTTTTGGCATTCATTGTGTGCACATGTTGGTTTGGGTAAACATGATGCATATAATTTTCACCTATTTGTGAGTGATACATACTATCCTGCAGAACTTAATATCATTAGATGTGCAAAAAAAATAACAATAGGAAATCTTTATTAATAAATCCTTATAGTACATAATATTTATAACCAAAGTGTAATATCTCTTGCTATTTCAGACCTTATTTTGCTGATTTGAACCTCAAAGAATATTGTCAAACACTTCTAATGTAAACCCAATGCTTGCTGGTCTGTGTTTTTAGTCTGATATTTTTGCTTGATAATGATAGCTGAGTATTCTAGATGATCATAAATCCAAACTACAATGTTTAAGCATTAATCTAAATGCATATATGATTTCTTTTTGGTATTTTTCAATGCATATACATGAAAATTAGACATGAAATGCACACCTACAGCCAATTGACATTTTGTCAAACAATTGGCATGCAAACTACTATGTTGATTATGTATGCTATAAGATGGACATTTTATCAAACATATGGCCTACAACTTGTCACTCCTTTATTGAGATATATTGTCTAATACAATGCTGATATGAATGGCCAAGACTCTTGGCTTTACAATTTTATGCAACTCCTAAAATGACATCTACAAAACAATGCTGATATAAGTATGCTAACTCATGAAAGAACCTAGAAATATCAGTTGCTGTGAATCGATGATGAAGATGAAGGAATGGCAGCCTCAAAATAGCTCATAAACATCCCTCTCAAGCCCCAATTGTGCCTCTCAAGTGTAGCACCCAGCCTTCTCATCAACCAAGGAAAGGAGTCCCTTCCAAACCTAATGTGAAACCTTCTCCTAGCTGCCCTGTACTATAGCGTTACTATTCATGGCACTGTAGCAATCACTGTAGTGTACTGTAGCAAAACACTATAGTTCGCTACTGTAGCGCTACTGTAGCAAACACTGTAGCAATCACTGTAGCATACTGTAGCAAAACACTGTAGCAAACACTGTAGCAGCCAATAGTAAAACTTCTGATATGCAATTGATACCTCCAAACCCTTAGTTAATACTGCAGATTTAAGCACAAATAAAAGGACTGAAGTATCCCTTCCAATTTGCAACTCTTCGGAGGATATTTCACCACCTCAGTTATGCTAATCTATGGGAGTTTTCGTTCCCAAAGACCAAATATGCAGAAACCCTTGGCTCCACAAAACTCATCAAATGCAAATGACAATAATCAGATGCCTGGAAGCTTGCCTTGCCCCTTCTTTTATACATTTTTTAATCCCACTTCAAGAGGCTTCTAGAAAAATCTTATTAGTTCATTTTAGTGACTTTAATGATATAATATTAATTTTAAGTCACTATATTAAATTAATTAAATATAAGGTTACATTTTGATTAAAAATTAAGTAATAACCTTATAAAATAATTAATTTAATAATATCTCCCTGATTTCGTCAATTAGCCTTCGGGAGATAAAGGCTAAATTACTCATCATGAAAGTCGCCTAGGAAGGGGACATTACAATCTGCCCCTCCTGAAATTGCTTGTCCCCAAGCAATCTCAACTCTGGATGCTGAAGAATCTCCTCGCCTTACTAAGTGGCATCCTCAACCGGTAAATCCCTCCATTTGATCAAGTATTCTTTAATGACCCGTCTCTGTAATTGCCTCTCCTTAACATCCAAAATAGCTTCAAGCACCAAAATCAACTTCCCCTCATCATCCAAGGGTGGTAAAGTAGCAGAAGGAACCACGCGATGACCTAATGCCTTCTTGAGGCGTGACACATGGAAAACATTATGTACTCTACTATCTGTCGGTAATTCTAACTCTTAAGCCACATCACCAACTCGCTGGATAATCCTGAAAGGGCCATAATAATGCGGCTTGAGCTTCTTTGCACCACTCTTCTTGAGAGTGGATTGTCGATAGGGCTGTAACATCAGATACACCATATCCCCAACCTCAAATGACCACTCAACTCTCTTTTGATCAGCATACTATTTCTGCTGATTCTGTGCCTTTTGGATATTCTCTCGAAGAGCTCTCATAATATCCTAGTTCTCCTGTAACATATCTCCTGCACTAGGCACTCTAGTATCACTCATCAGCAAGTCAAGGAAACTGGGCGCTTCATAACCATACAAGGCCATAAATGGTGTCATCTGAATCGAGAGATGGTAAGTGGTATTGTAATAGTACTCACAAAGATATATCCACTTAACCCAACCCTTTTGTTGCCCTGCAATGTAATTCCTGAGATATCCCTCCAGCCACTTATTCACAATTTCTATCTGGCCATCCATCTGTGGGTGGTAGGTAGTACTCAGGGTAAGCTCTGTCCCACATAGTCTAAATAACTCCTGCAAAAAATGACTCAAGAACCGACTATCCCTGTCACTAACAATGCTCCGAGGTAACCCATGCAACCTGAATATCTCACGGAAGAAAAGTTCTGCTACCTGTGCAGCTAAGTATGTAGCTATGATTGGAAAGAAATGAGCATATTTTGTTAATCGATCAACAACCACATAGATACAATCTCGTCCCTGGGTTTTTGGCAAATCTTTGTTGAACGCTTAAAATAATATGTGGATCGCAGAAGAAAGAAGTGCGCGCCTCTCCATTTAAAAGCAAATGAAATAACTTGGTGGATACGCTTCTGAACCAGGCATGTTGGACCTCCTCGTACTTGGAAGATTCGGTCTCAAAGACGTGTTTCTTTTTCTTTTGTCTCTTCATATTTTATTTTCGCTCTTCCGTGGAAGATGACGAATACGAAAAAGCGCATGAAACTGTCATCGTTGATATCTGCTACCCTTCAATAGATGCTTTCATTCGATGCTCAAACATTTTCAACTTTATTTCCGTGTTCATTTGTACTAATAACTAGTATTTCTAAATAGTGTATATTTAGTACTTGATAGTCATTACATGTAGTAGCTGGAAGGCAAGACCATAAATACTATAAGAAATTCATTTTTTTTGCAAGTAAAAATAATGGAATGGTATTAAATGAATAACCATATGAACTAAATCATGAATAAACCATTAGAGAACTAAATCATAAACAAACCATCAAATAACTATGGCCTCCCATTGAGCCAAGAAGAAGTGAAATATCTACTAGTGCCCCAAAGTCATCCACTAAATAAATTATAAGAAATCAAGACATTCGGTGAACCGTAGTACCTAAATAATGTAGGATAATAGAAAATCCATGATACTAATTTACCTCACTTTGAGTGCATGTGTGTGTGAATGAGCTTTGGCACTCACTCTGTGTGTGTGCAAAAAAATTGATGTTCACTTTGTGTGAAATGTATGTGTGTGTGTGTGAATGAACTTTGACTTTCACTATGTGTGGGTTGGTAGGTTTGAAAGTTAGCTTTGACATTCACCATGTGTGCACATGTTTATGTGAATGAACTTTGACATTCACTTTTTGTGTGTGAAATGTGTATCAACTAACTTTCACATTCACTTTGTGTGTGTGCAAGTGAACTAACTTTGACACTCACTTGGATTTGAGCCACTTATTGCTTGTGTATTGGCATCCACTTTGCATATGTGAAGCATATGTTTGAACTTTGGTATCACCTTAATTTGTTTGAGTTAATTGTGCATTCATTGTTTTGTATTTGAAATGTAAGCGAACTACCTTTGTCATTCACTTATTTGATCTATTTACTATTTGTGTGTTTAGGTAAGTTTTAACTTTCACATTCACTTAGTGTGAATTCAAATTGGCATATTGAATTATGTTTACTTTTGTGTGTGAAGTGTGTGTGTTAGTTTTTGAACTAAGTTTCATATTCACTTGACACTCATCATGGGTGCAAGGATGAGGAGTGGGAAAATTTCAAAACCTTCTTAAGGTGGGAGTGAGAACAGTATTAACAAAGGTGAGGAGAATGATGTCAAGGACCACGGCTTGGACGAAGGAGATCCATATGAGTGGGATCTCTCGTATGACAAGGATGCAAATGATTTGGTTTTAAACTACCTTGAGCGGTTGTATTTTTGTTGTGATGTTTTTGAGTTGTCTACTCTTAAGCTGGTGCTCTTTGTTGCAATATTTCTATGGTTTCATTGTGCGTCAGCTTCATGTTTACTAACATTTTGTTGTGTACAACAAGGTTCCAAGATCCCTTCAAAACCTATTTTTACCTCTTTTAATCAAAAACTTTGGCATTCACTTTGTATGAAGTGTATTTGAATTTTATATTTCACTTAGATTTGATCCTTTTATTGTGTGTGTGTGTCTGAACTTTCACATTCATTGTGTAAAGAGTGTGCTAACTTTGGCATTCACTACATGCTTCAACTTTGGTATGTTTGAACTTTAGTGTTAACCTTATATATGTATTAAATATGTGATTGTGAACAAACTATGTGTGAAATGATTGAACTAACTTTGTATCAAGAGTGTGTTCTAACTTTGGCATTAACTTTATGTCTCTCTTTGAACTTTAGTATGTTTGAACTTTATCATTTACTTTGTCTATGTATAAAGTGTGTGTTTGAATAAACTATGTGTGAAGTGACTGGACTAACTTTGTGTGAAGAGTGTGTTTTAACTTTGGCATTCACTTTGTGTGTGGTTAAACTAACTTTGTGCATGAAACATGTTTGAACTTTGGAATGTGTTCACTTTCTACATGTGAAGTGTATGCTTTAACTTTGACATTTATTTTGTGTGAATTGATTATCTAAAGTTTAATTTTGGCATTCACTTTGTGTGGTGTGTGTTTGCACTTTGCCATGTTTTATAACTTTGGCACTCAATTTATGTGTGTGTTTTTACTTTAGCAAGTTTAAAATTAATTGTTCATGCATGTTTGTACTAAATTTGTGCAAATGAATTATGTTTGAATATTGACATATTCATTTTTTGTTTATGTAAATTGTGTGTGTGTGTGTGTGTGTGTGTGTTTAAAAATTAATTTTGGTATTCACTTTGTGTGGTATGTGTGTTTGAACTAACGTTGGCATTTGTTGTGTGTGTGTGAGCTTGAAAGAACTTTGACATTTAGTATTTTTGTCTATAAATGAACTTCAGCTATCACATTTTGTGAAGTGTAGATCATAGACAAACTTTGAAGCTCAATTTGTGTGGAATGCAATTGAAATAGTTGACATTCCTTAATTATGTGTGTACAAGTGAACCTTGGATATGTGGCATGTGCTTGAAAGAACTAACATTTTTTTTTTGTGTATGTGTTTGAATGAACTTTGGTTTTCAATATGTTGGTGGGTGGGGTTTAAAGTTAGTTTTGGCATTCATTGTGTGCACATGTTGGTTTGGGTAAACATGATGCATATAATTTTCACCTATTTGTGAGTGATACATACTATCCTGCAGAACTTAATATCATTAGATGTGCAAAAAAAATAACAATAGGAAATCTTTATTAATAAATCCTTATAGTACATAATATTTATAACCAAAGTGTAATATCTCTTGCTATTTCAGACCTTATTTTGCTGATTTGAACCTCAAGGAATATTGTCAAACACTTCTAATGTAAACCCAATGCTTGCTGGTCTGTGTTTTCAGTCTGATATTTTTGCTTGATAATGGTAGCTGAGTATTCTAGATGATCATAAATCCAAACTACAATGTTTAAGCATTAATCTAAATGCATATATGATTTCTTTTTGGTATTTTTCAATGCATATACATGAAAATTAGACATGAAATGCACACCTACAGCCAATTGACATTTTGTCAAACAATTGGCATGCAAACTACTATGTTGATTATGTATGCTATAAGATGGACATTTTATCAAACATATGGCCTACAACTTGTCACTCCTTTATTGAGATATATTGTCTAATACAATGCTGATATGAATGGCCAATACTCTTGGCTTTACAATTTTATGCAACTCCTAAAATGACATCTACAAAACAATGCTGATATAAGTATGCTAACTCATGAAAGAACCTAGAAATATCAGTTGCTGTGAATCGATGATGAAGATGAAGGAATGGCAGCCTCAAAATAGCTCATAAACATCCCTCTCAAGCCCCAATTGTGCCTCTCAAGTGTAGCACCCAGCCTTCTCATCAACCAAGGAAAGGAGTCCCTTCCAAACCCAATGTGAAACCTTCTCCTAGCTGCCCTGTACTGTAGCGTTACTATTCATGGCACTGTAGCAATCACTGTAGTGTACTGTAGCAAAACACTATAGTTCGCTACTGTAGCGCTACTGTAGCAAACACTGTAGCAATCACTGTAGCATACTGTAGCAAAACACTGTAGCAAACACTGTAGCAGCCAATAGTAAAACTTCTGATATGCAATTGATACCTCCAAACCCTTAGTTAATACTGCAGATTTAAGCACAAATAAAAGGACTGAAGTATCCCTTCCAATTTGCAACTCTTCGGAGGATATTTCACCACCTCAGTTATGCTAATCTATGGGAGTTTTCGTTCCCAAAGACCAAATATGCAGAAACCCTTGGCTCCACAAAACTCATCAAATGCAAATGACAATAATCAGATGCCTGGAAGCTTGCCTTGCCCCTTCTTTTATACATTTTTTAATCCCACTTCAAGAGGCTTCTAGAAAAATCTTATTAGTTCATTTTAGTGACTTTAATGATATAATATTAATTTTAAGTCACTATATTAAATTAATTAAATATAAGGTTACATTTTGATTAAAAATTAAGTAATAACCTTATAAAATAATTAATTTAATAATATCTCCCTGATTTCGTCAATTAGCCTTCGGGAGATAAAGGCTAAATTACTCATCATGAAAGTCGCCTAGGAAGGGGACATTACAATCTGCCCCTCCTGAAATTGCTTGTCCCCAAGCAATCTCAACTCTGGATGCTGAAGAATCTCCTCGCCTTACTAAGTGGCATCCTCAACCGGTAAATCCCTCCATTTGATCAAGTATTCTTTAATGACCCGTCTCTGTAATTGCCTCTCCTTAACATCCAAAATAGCTTCAAGCACCAAAATCAACTTCCCCTCATCATCCAAGGGTGGTAAAGTAGCAGAAGGAACCACGCGATGACCTAATGCCTTCTTGAGGCGTGACACATGGAAAACATTATGTACTCTACTATCTGTCGGTAATTCTAACTCTTAAGCCACATCACCAACTCGCTGGATAATCCTGAAAGGGCCATAATAATGCGGCTTGAGCTTCTTTGCACCACTCTTCTTGAGAGTGGATTGTCGATAGGGCTGTAACATCAGATACACCATATCCCCAACCTCAAATGACCACTCAACTCTCTTTTGATCAGCATACTATTTCTGCTGATTCTGTGCCTTTTGGATATTCTCTCGAAGAGCTCTCATAATATCCTAGTTCTCCTGTAACATATCTCCTGCACTAGGCACTCTAGTATCACTCATCAGCAAGTCAAGGAAACTGGGCGCTTCATAACCATACAAGGCCATAAATGGTGTCATCTGAATCGAGAGATGGTAAGTGGTATTGTAATAGTACTCACAAAGATATATCCACTTAACCCAACCCTTTTGTTGCCCTGCAATGTAATTCCTGAGATATCCCTCCAGCCACTTATTCACAATTTCTATCTGGCCATCCATCTGTGGGTGGTAGGTAGTACTCAGGGTAAGCTCTGTCCCACATAGTCTAAATAACTCCTGCAAAAAATGACTCAAGAACCGACTATCCCTGTCACTAACAATGCTCCGAGGTAACCCATGCAACCTGAATATCTCACGGAAGAAAAGTTCTGCTACCTGTGCAGCTAAGTATGTAGCTATGATTGGAAAGAAATGAGCATATTTTGTTAATCGATCAACAACCACATAGATACAATCTCGTCCCTGGGTTTTTGGCAAATCTTTGTTGAACGCTTAAAATAATATGTGGATCGCAGAAGAAAGAAGTGCGCGCCTCTCCATTTAAAAGCAAATGAAATAACTTGGTGGATACGCTTCTGAACCAGGCATGTTGGACCTCCTCGTACTTGGAAGATTCGGTCTCAAAGACGTGTTTCTTTTTCTTTTGTCTCTTCATATTTTATTTTCGCTCTTCCGTGGAAGATGACGAATACGAAAAAGCGCATGAAACTGTCATCGTTGATATCTGCTACCCTTCAATAGATGCTTTCATTCGATGCTCAAACATTTTCAACTTTATTTCCGTGTTCATTTGTACTAATAACTAGTATTTCTAAATAGTGTATATTTAGTACTTGATAGTCATTACATGTAGTAGCTGGAAGGCAAGACCATAAATACTATAAGAAATTCATTTTTTTTGCAAGTAAAAATAATGGAATGGTATTAAATGAATAACCATATGAACTAAATCATGAATAAACCATTAGAGAACTAAATCATAAACAAACCATCAAATAACTATGGCCTCCCATTGAGCCAAGAAGAAGTGAAATATCTACTAGTGCCCCAAAGTCATCCACTAAATAAATTATAAGAAATCAAGACATTCGGTGAACCGTAGTACCTAAATAATGTAGGATAATAGAAAATCCATGATACTAATTTACCTCACTTTGAGTGCATGTGTGTGTGAATGAGCTTTGGCACTCACTCTGTGTGTGTGCAAAAAAATTGATGTTCACTTTGTGTGAAATGTATGTGTGTGTGTGTGAATGAACTTTGACTTTCACTATGTGTGGGTTGGTAGGTTTGAAAGTTAGCTTTGACATTCACCATGTGTGCACATGTTTATGTGAATGAACTTTGACATTCACTTTTTGTGTGTGAAATGTGTATCAACTAACTTTCACATTCACTTTGTGTGTGTGCAAGTGAACTAACTTTGACACTCACTTGGATTTGAGCCACTTATTGCTTGTGTATTGGCATCCACTTTGCATATGTGAAGCATATGTTTGAACTTTGGTATCACCTTAATTTGTTTGAGTTAATTGTGCATTCATTGTTTTGTATTTGAAATGTAAGCGAACTACCTTTGTCATTCACTTATTTGATCTATTTACTATTTGTGTGTTTAGGTAAGTTTTAACTTTCACATTCACTTAGTGTGAATTCAAATTGGCATATTGAATTATGTTTACTTTTGTGTGTGAAGTGTGTGTGTTAGTTTTTGAACTAAGTTTCATATTCACTTGACACTCATCATGGGTGCAAGGATGAGGAGTGGGAAAATTTCAAAACCTTCTTAAGGTGGGAGTGAGAACAGTATTAACAAAGGTGAGGAGAATGATGTCAAGGACCACGGCTTGGACGAAGGAGATCCATATGAGTGGGATCTCTCGTATGACAAGGATGCAAATGATTTGGTTTTAAACTACCTTGAGCGGTTGTATTTTTGTTGTGATGTTTTTGAGTTGTCTACTCTTAAGCTGGTGCTCTTTGTTGCAATATTTCTATGGTTTCATTGTGCGTCAGCTTCATGTTTACTAACATTTTGTTGTGTACAACAAGGTTCCAAGATCCCTTCAAAACCTATTTTTACCTCTTTTAATCAAAAACTTTGGCATTCACTTTGTATGAAGTGTATTTGAATTTTATATTTCACTTAGATTTGATCCTTTTATTGTGTGTGTGTGTCTGAACTTTCACATTCATTGTGTAAAGAGTGTGCTAACTTTGGCATTCACTACATGCTTCAACTTTGGTATGTTTGAACTTTAGTGTTAACCTTATATATGTATTAAATATGTGATTGTGAACAAACTATGTGTGAAATGATTGAACTAACTTTGTATCAAGAGTGTGTTCTAACTTTGGCATTAACTTTATGTCTCTCTTTGAACTTTAGTATGTTTGAACTTTATCATTTACTTTGTCTATGTATAAAGTGTGTGTTTGAATAAACTATGTGTGAAGTGACTGGACTAACTTTGTGTGAAGAGTGTGTTTTAACTTTGGCATTCACTTTGTGTGTGGTTAAACTAACTTTGTGCATGAAACATGTTTGAACTTTGGAATGTGTTCACTTTCTACATGTGAAGTGTATGCTTTAACTTTGACATTTATTTTGTGTGAATTGATTATCTAAAGTTTAATTTTGGCATTCACTTTGTGTGGTGTGTGTTTGCACTTTGCCATGTTTTATAACTTTGGCACTCAATTTATGTGTGTGTTTTTACTTTAGCAAGTTTAAAATTAATTGTTCATGCATGTTTGTACTAAATTTGTGCAAATGAATTATGTTTGAATATTGACATATTCATTTTTTGTTTATGTAAATTGTGTGTGTGTGTGTGTGTGTGTGTGTTTAAAAATTAATTTTGGTATTCACTTTGTGTGGTATGTGTGTTTGAACTAACGTTGGCATTTGTTGTGTGTGTGTGAGCTTGAAAGAACTTTGACATTTAGTATTTTTGTCTATAAATGAACTTCAGCTATCACATTTTGTGAAGTGTAGATCATAGACAAACTTTGAAGCTCAATTTGTGTGGAATGCAATTGAAATAGTTGACATTCCTTAATTATGTGTGTACAAGTGAACCTTGGATATGTGGCATGTGCTTGAAAGAACTAACATTTTTTTTTTGTGTATGTGTTTGAATGAACTTTGGTTTTCAATATGTTGGTGGGTGGGGTTTAAAGTTAGTTTTGGCATTCATTGTGTGCACATGTTGGTTTGGGTAAACATGATGCATATAATTTTCACCTATTTGTGAGTGATACATACTATCCTGCAGAACTTAATATCATTAGATGTGCAAAAAAAATAACAATAGGAAATCTTTATTAATAAATCCTTATAGTACATAATATTTATAACCAAAGTGTAATATCTCTTGCTATTTCAGACCTTATTTTGCTGATTTGAACCTCAAGGAATATTGTCAAACACTTCTAATGTAAACCCAATGCTTGCTGGTCTGTGTTTTCAGTCTGATATTTTTGCTTGATAATGGTAGCTGAGTATTCTAGATGATCATAAATCCAAACTACAATGTTTAAGCATTAATCTAAATGCATATATGATTTCTTTTTGGTATTTTTCAATGCATATACATGAAAATTAGACATGAAATGCACACCTACAGCCAATTGACATTTTGTCAAACAATTGGCATGCAAACTACTATGTTGATTATGTATGCTATAAGATGGACATTTTATCAAACATATGGCCTACAACTTGTCACTCCTTTATTGAGATATATTGTCTAATACAATGCTGATATGAATGGCCAAGACTCTTGGCTTTACAATTTTATGCAACTCCTAAAATGACATCTACAAAACAATGCTGATATAAGTATGCTAACTCATGAAAGAACCTAGAAATATCAGTTGCTGTGAATCGATGATGAAGATGAAGGAATGGCAGCCTCAAAATAGCTCATAAACATCCCTCTCAAGCCCCAATTGTGCCTCTCAAGTGTAGCACCCAGCCTTCTCATCAACCAAGGAAAGGAGTCCCTTCCAAACCCAATGTGAAACCTTCTCCTAGCTGCCCTGTACTGTAGCGTTACTATTCATGGCACTGTAGCAATCACTGTAGTGTACTGTAGCAAAACACTATAGTTCGCTACTGTAGCGCTACTGTAGCAAACACTGTAGCAATCACTGTAGCATACTGTAGCAAAACACTGTAGCAAACACTGTAGCAGCCAATAGTAAAACTTCTGATATGCAATTGATACCTCCAAACCCTTAGTTAATACTGCAGATTTAAGCACAAATAAAAGGACTGAAGTATCCCTTCCAATTTGCAACTCTTCGGAGGATATTTCACCACCTCAGTTATGCTAATCTATGGGAGTTTTCGTTCCCAAAGACCAAATATGCAGAAACCCTTGGCTCCACAAAACTCATCAAAT
Organism: Cunninghamia lanceolata; assembly: GCA_027924645.1. NCBI lineage: Eukaryota > Viridiplantae > Streptophyta > Pinopsida > Cupressales > Cupressaceae > Cunninghamia > Cunninghamia lanceolata. The sequence goes on along the minus strand of BSBN01000710.1, from coordinate 2,982,525 downwards.
GCAAATGACAATAATCAGATGCCTGGAAGCTTGCCTTGCCCCTTCTTTTATACATTTTTTAATCCCACTTCAAGAGGCTTCTAGAAAAATCTTATTAGTTCATTTTAGTGACTTTAATGATATAATATTAATTTTAAGTCACTATATTAAATTAATTAAATATAAGGTTACATTTTGATTAAAAATTAAGTAATAACCTTATAAAATAATTAATTTAATAATATCTCCCTGATTTCGTCAATTAGCCTTCGGGAGATAAAGGCTAAATTACTCATCATGAAAGTCGCCTAGGAAGGGGACATTACAATCTGCCCCTCCTGAAATTGCTTGTCCCCAAGCAATCTCAACTCTGGATGCTGAAGAATCTCCTCGCCTTACTAAGTGGCATCCTCAACCGGTAAATCCCTCCATTTGATCAAGTATTCTTTAATGACCCGTCTCCGTAATTGCCTCTCCTTAACATCCAAAATAGCTTCAAGCACCAAAATCAACTTCCCCTCATCATCCAAGGGTGGTAAAGTAGCAGAAGGAACCACGCGATGACCTAATGCCTTCTTGAGGCGTGACACATGGAAAACATTATGTACTCTACTATCTGTCGGTAATTCTAACTCTTAAGCCACATCACCAACTCGCTGGATAATCCTGAAAGGGCCATAATAATGCGGCTTGAGCTTCTTTGCACCACTCTTCTTGAGAGTGGATTGTCGATAGGGCTGTAACATCAGATACACCATATCCCCAACCTCAAATGACCACTCAACTCTCTTTTGATCAGCATACTATTTCTGCTGATTCTGTGCCTTTTGGATATTCTCTCGAAGAGCTCTCATAATATCCTAGTTCTCCTGTAACATATCTCCTGCACTAGGCACTCTAGTATCACTCATCAGCAAGTCAAGGAAACTGGGCGCTTCATAACCATACAAGGCCATAAATGGTGTCATCTGAATCGAGAGATGGTAAGTGGTATTGTAATAGTACTCACAAAGATATATCCACTTAACCCAACCCTTTTGTTGCCCTGGAATGTAATTCCTGAGATATCCCTCCAGCCACTTATTCACAATTTCTATCTGGCCATCCATCTGTGGGTGGTAGGTAGTACTCAGGGTAAGCTCTGTCCCACATAGTCTAAATAACTCCTGCAAAAAATGACTCAAGAACCGACTATCCCTGTCACTAACAATGCTCCGAGGTAACCCATGCAACCTAAATATCTCACGGAAGAAAAGTTCTGCTACCTGTGCAGCTAAGTATGTAGCTATGATTGGAAAGAAATGAGCATATTTTGTTAATCGATCAACAACCACATAGATACAATCTCGTCCCTGGGTTTTTGGCAAATCTTTGTTGAACGCTTAAAATAATATGTGGATCGCAGAAGAAAGAAGTGCGCGCCTCTCCATTTAAAAGCAAATGAAATAACTTGGTGGATACGCTTCTGAACCAGGCACGTTAGACCTCCTCGTACTTGGAAGATTCGGTCTCAAAGACGTGTTTCTTTTTCTTTTGTCTCTTCATATTTTATTTTCGCTCTTCCGTGGAAGATGACGACTACGAAAAAGCGCATGAAACTGTCATCGTCGATATCTGCTACCCTTCAATAGATGCTTTCATTCGATGCTCAAACATTTTCAACTTTATTTCCGTGTTCATTTGTACTAATAACTAGTATTGCTAAATAGTGTATATTTAGTACTTGATAGTCATTACATGTAGTAGCTGGAAGGCAAGACCATAAATACTATAAGAAATTCATTTTTTTTGCAAGTAAAAATAATGGAATGGTATTAAATGAATAACCATATGAACTAAATCATGAATAAACCATTAGAGAACTAAATCATAAACAAACCATCAAATAACTATGGCCTCCCATTGAGCCAAGAAGAAGTGAAATATCTACTAGTGCCCGAAAGTCATCCACTAAATAAATTATAAGAAATCAAGACATTCGGTGAACCGTAGTACCTAAATAATGTAGGATAATAGAAAATCCATGATACTAATTTACCTCACTTTGAGTGCATGTGTGTGTGAATGAGCTTTGGCACTCACTCTGTGTGTGTGCAAAAAAATTGATGTTCACTTTGTGTGAAATGTATGTGTGTGTGTGTGAATGAACTTTGACTTTCACTATGTGTGGGTTGGTAGGTTTGAAAGTTAGCTTTGACATTCACCATGTGTGCACATGTTTATGTGAATGAACTTTGACATTCACTTTTTGTGTGTGAAATGTGTATCAACTAACTTTCACATTCACTTTGTGTGTGTGCAAGTGAACTAACTTTGACACTCACTTGGATTTGAGCCACTTATTGCTTGTGTATTGGCATCCACTTTGCATATGTGAAGCATATGTTTGAACTTTGGTATCACCTTAATTTGTTTGAGTTAATTGTGCATTCATTGTTTTGTATTTGAAATGTAAGCGAACTACCTTTGTCATTCACTTATTTGATCTATTTACTATTTGTGTGTTTAGGTAAGTTTTAACTTTCACATTCACTTAGTGTGAATTCAAATTGGCATATTGAATTATGTTTACTTTTGTGTGTGAAGTGTGTGTGTTAGTTTTTGAACTAAGTTTCATATTCACTTGACACTCATCATGGGTGCAAGGATGAGGAGTGGGAAAATTTCAAAACCTTCTTAAGGTGGGAGTGAGAACAGTATTAACAAAGGTGAGGAGAATGATGTCAAGGACCACGGCTTGGACGAAGGAGATCCATATGAGTGGGATCTCTCGTATGACAAGGATGCAAATGATTTGGTTTTAAACTACCTTGAGCGGTTGTATTTTTGTTGTGATGTTTTTGAGTTGTCTACTCTTAAGCTGGTGCTCTTTGTTGCAATATTTCTATGGTTTCATTGTGCGTCAGCTTCATGTTTACTAACATTTTGTTGTGTACTGAATCGACAGTTTTGTCCACACATTTAGAAGCTATTACTCTGGTATCTACCTCCACCTCTACCCCTACCTCACGAGGCCACTCTCAAAAGCACTTTCTCACAACCCACAACTCATAGGTTCTGCTACAAGCTGCCTTATGTTTGGCGATCTGCCTACAAACTTAGGAACAACCTGCTCTAATACCACTGATGCAATGACAGACCACCTGCATCTCATAACACATACAAGCTCAAGCAACAACATTGCTCAATAGCAATTATCACACATAGACTCTCCACCATACATGCACAAACTCCATTGCAACACAAAATCCGTTTATCCTATTCATTTCAACAAACCAAATACACCATTCGTTTAGAAGAAATTAAAACAAGTCGATGACATTATATTTTGCCTTCATAGCTTCTCAGATTCATTTCTAACAAACCAAATACACCATTCTTTACAAGAAAGTAAAACAAGTGTATGACATTATATTTTGGCTTCATAGCTTTACTCACATGCAACTATCAACCTCCCACATTTTTCAGATTCAGGACAGCAATATTAACCCTCTAATCTACCATCAACTCTATTCTACTCTCCTGCCGTAACAGCTTCCACACTTCAAATCTGGAATCTTATCGCCCCCATCCTTTGCCCTTTTCCTCATGAGTGAGGCGCTCTATTCCTCTCCACATAGTTTGTTTTTCCCCTCCTCATTATGCCATTGCTTCGCCTTTATTTTTGGTTATCTTTATTTTATTACCTTCATCAATCGATAGCCTCTGAAGGAGGCATTGAGTCTTCCTTCTTTGGTTGCGCCTCCCTCTCCTCTATTTTGTTTTTCTTGATTATCTCTCCCTTCCCAGCCTTAGAGAGGCATTCCAAGCCTCCTCTCCAATATGGCGCTATATTTCTTTTTAGGCCCCCAAAACTCCTCTTGCGCACTTCCTCCACTTCCTACACTGCAAAAGAATACCTTCAAAAATAATGATTTTCCATGCCTCTAATGAGGCATTTCAGATGCTCCAAATAGGCCGCTCCTCTTTTGCTGTCTGAGTGCTGCCAATCTGCCACCTAACCTTTTCAAAGTGTGGCGTTTCCTCATATGATTTTGGCTGCCCCACAATCTTTTGATTGAATGCATTTTACTAATTTTGCAACCTCCAAATGAGGTGTTAAACTTTGCCATGATTATTCCTTCTACCCGAGCGCTCACAGTCCTCATGTTGGGATTTCCTTCTCAGAAAATCATAAAAATCCACCTCCTTTCTGCTGTTTGAGGCGTTTCCTCATTGGCATAGGATCTGCCAACCAACCTGGCACCAATATGAGTTGTCATAGGAATTTCAAAAATATAAAAACCTACCTCTAAGGAAGGCGTTACCATGCTGCCAAGGAGAATATAATATTAAATGTTTTAATGTGCCTCATATCCTCTTCAGAAACCTGCGCCATCCACTAATTTTTTTTTTGGTTGGATGCTCCTGCATCAATGTCTAAAAAAGAAAGTATATAATGGAAATAGACTCAATGTGTTATTAAGTGCAAATTTTTAAGTAGAGTGTTGCTATCATACACTTCAATAAAAATGCGTCAATATAAATAATTGATATGTTATTATTAACAGACCTCATGACAGGTGCTAGTTGTTTAAACCCTTGCATGGTACTGTGCCACCAAAGCCATGGAATTCGAGTTAAATAATACAGCTTAAGGCTGTATGACATTCCAACTAATCAATGCTTAGAAAATACAAACCTCAAAATCTGACAATCATGTTGCAACAAACACTACCCTGTGACTACACATACGGAACCATTCAAGTCCACTAGAAACAACATGATATTTGCTTAAGAAAAAGAAAAAAAGAGAAAAACATTGACATTTAAGATCTCACTTTTTTTCACAATACATTACATGAAAACCTTGAGTGCATATACAATGGCAGCGAATGATGAACATCAAGATGAATCTATTTTCTTAATGTCACAAATTAGTGTGGTGTGAATTCACTTTAATAGAGCCATTCGATGGCTGTTTGCTGAGGTTCTCCGAGGAAAAATACGTGTGTTGGCTATTTATGTTTTCTTCCTCATCCAACATCATCAAAATTTCATCTATATTAACGTCCCACAGCTCGCCTTCGACCATCTCAGCACTGGAGCATTCGTCTACATTGAGATTATTAATATTGAGATTTTGAGGTTGAGGAGGAGGATTATTAAGGCATGCAGAAGAGCCATACATGATTTGAGCAGCACGGTCATATGCAAGAGCGGCAGCCTGGGGGGTGCCAAAGGTGCCCAGCCAGAGGCGCCTTCCATTGTTGGGTTCTCTTATTTCTGCAACCCATTTACCCCAACTGCGCTGCCTCACTCCTCTGTAATTGTATAGCCCGTTTTCAGGCCCGCCTTTTCCTGGCATGCATCCCTTTTTCGAACCCTTGTGAACTGCTCGTCTTCTTTTCATTTGCTCGCAGGAATTCAAGCGCTGCCATTGCTCTAATATTTGCATAACTTTCTTCTCCCTCTGCCCTTTCGCTGTCTTCGCCATCTTTGTTGAACGCTTAAAATAATATGTGGATCGCAGAAGAAAGAAGTGCGCGCCTCTCCATTTAAAAGCAAATGAAAAACTTGGTGGATACGCTTCTGAACCAGCCACGTAGGACCTCCTCGTACTTGGAAGATTCGGTCTCGAAGACGCGTTACTTTTTCTTTTGTCTCTTCATATTTTATTTTCGCTCTTCCGTGGAAGATGACGACTACGAAAAAGCGCATGAAACTGTCTTCGTCGATTTCTTCTACCCTTCAATAGATGCTTTCACTCGATGCTCAAACATTTTCAACTTTATTTCCGTGTTCATTTGTACTAATAACTAGTATTGCTAAATAGTGTATATTTAGTGTGTATTGCTAAATATTAAATATGACATCGTCTTCATATTGAATATTTCACAATATTATTATAATATATGACTCATGTCATTAATTCGTTTTATTACATTTCTAATTTTAAACTCTTGGGCTGGATGAAACGGATGAACATTAAGTGGATATAAAACCATCTACAACCTGCCTTAAACTTTGATTTACCTCCACATTAAATCATAACAAAATTTTGTCAATGATTAAAAAATCGGCATACTTTATACAAATGTATTGCACATACAAATCATAAAATTGACACGCTTTAAACAAATATACTTCAAATACAAACATCAATAGGATACCCAATTACCAGAAAAATACACTTGTTTTTATCTTAACTGCCAGTGAGAACAAACTTTGTAAACTAACCAAAAAAGAATTAGAAAAGTCAAAGTCAAAAGGAGAAAAAGAAAAATACATATACCTCATTTGAGATATGTGAAAACTAAGACAGTGTTGCTTTTGTTCAATCTGTATATGCATGCTCAAACAATGAGACTCCTAGAAAGAACAACAAATCAAATATTGCTTATGCTTACATTGTCCATTTTGATCTCAGACAAATCTGCAAGATTTTTTACTCCATTTAACATGTTGTCAAAGAAGGAGACGATGTTTCTTTCACATGCATTCACAAATGCATCTGAAGAATATCAAATTGTATAGATAATGATTTCCTCTAAAGAATAGCCAAATATCACGCCTCTAATTTTGAGGAGACATAGAACCAAGAGTAGATTGAATGAATTTAGGAAACACATAGAACAACCTGCTCATTCTAATATTTATTAAACAACCTCACTATTCTGAACTTCAAAAAAGAGAAAGAATTTTTTAAAAAAAATCAAGCTAATCATTGCATGTAAGAAAGCTCCATGATAATGAGTGGCTACAAACACATGATCGACCCCTCCATTATGATTCCAGTAGGGCATGACATTGGAAATATATTCCACCAGAGGAAATCAAGGAGCAGGCATGCCTAGACATAGGAATCCATTGTTGGTGCATTTTTTCATGATCTAAGCATGCCCTAGAACAAATAAAAAATCTCTATTATTGCATCCCAATTTTTTTGTATGGCTGCTCTCATTATATTCTCTATAAGATCAAACCCTCATTTTACCCAAAAATTATAAATCAAAAACTGTATGATCTTTCTTTGAAAACCCTTCGGGAATAGTTCTACATCTTCAACAAATTCAAGGAAGGAGGAAATGTAAATATCTTGCATTGAGATAAATTTTGGCATATTAAAAATAATAGTAATGGGGTCTCATTTTTTCTGTGGTTAATGAAAATGTAGAAAACATAATTTAATCTTTGTACTAGAATAGCAAAGAACTAATGCAAAAACTTAAAAAAAAAATCCTCCAAGGCCTTGGATCAATTCCTTGGAAGGCGATTCTTTTGTTTTTTGATCGCACTCCCATTTAGATCACCACAATTTTAGAAGTTGCATGACTTATTTGCTTTCAATCATTTTTCCTTTCCTTCCCAAAAAAATAAAATAGAAATTCAAGAGTGATTTTTTCCGCGCATGAGAAATTAAAAAAATTGAAGGACTACCAATTTGGATGACGAAAAAAATATTTTTTTTAGGACTACCAAATTTTTGGCAGTTACAAGATGTGTGCACATATAAAATGGCATATTGGCCGAAAAATGTCGCCAAATCTAACTAATCAATACCTCATATAAATCAAGAAAACAACATTAAAAAAACACAAATCAATATTCCTTAGTGTATAAGGTATGAAATCCTTTGTCCTTTGTGGTGTAGGCAATGTCACTAACTACTTCAAGCTCCTCATTTTCCAATACAAGCAGAATATCAGACAAGACAACTTGACATTTTAAAGAGCTTGTCAAGACTTCAATACCCGAAGCTTAAATCAGCAAGAGAAAAATCATAATGCAGATTGTGGTGGGCATGGGAAGATACATAAATTGAGTGAAATGACAGACAATGTACTAGTGAAATGCCACACTAAAAATAAGGAATAACATGGACATTAACCCTGGCAGCCTTTACAAACTAGCGATGATGATTAAAATCAGAAATTCAATTCCAAATTAATTTGCATGGTTGTGAATTAATTCAACTATCATTGTAGTTACTTTTATATATCTACAATTCTTTTTAATAAAGATTCACCAATTTTTTTAAAAAAAATTCATCGTTTATTTTGTTGGATGACCAAAAAATAAATTTTTTTTGGGACTACCAATTTTTGGCAGTTACAAGATGTGTGCACGTATAGAATAGCCTATCGGCCAAACAATTATTAAACATGTAAATACTTTGAATCCTACTAGTAATGGTGAAATTAGCACACCCATGTCCAGTCTCATTTAGTTCGCCCACTGTAAACAACTGGTACGTTGTCACGTGTTGACTGTTTATAGAATTTTTGAACTTGATTTATGTCAACCTTCTCTCTCGACCTGTTCAATGCAACCCTATCAACCTATTCAACCTCATTTCATGTCGATTAAATTATCAAAAATAATTCATTCGAGAGGATTTCGACCAACTGGCTATTTACAACTTGTCAGCTAGTTAAGCTTTCCCCATTTAGTTTGGGGTCTATTTTAAGAAAATGCCTTGATGTTATTATATAACAATATTTGATACCTTTATAATAAGTTTGGCTTCCTCCCTCATTTCTATCCTTCTTTCATTATTCTTACTTACATAATATTTTTATATATTTGACCATATTTTTGTCCTATCTGCATTTATTCTCACACATTCCCAACAATTATTGGTTAAGGTTTCCATACATTCATTCTTCATGCTAAGATTCCACACTTTCTATCTTGGGTCATTTTTTGTGGTGCATAGGAGTGATCCTACACAACACAAATTTAACCCTGAAATCATTTTATAAAAATTTAAACAATCAACTTCTATGCTTATCTCCTAACTATTAGGAGCTGACTTAGTACACACTTTTGTGATGATTCATTATGTCTAGGTACTTAAAGATGTATTCATTCCAACAATATTTCATATTAGATCATTTGATTATCATTCACATTTACAAAGAGCATCTCTAGGAACATTTTGAATTGGAGCACTAAAAGGAACACTTCTTTGCATCAGAATCAACATCTAGATCACTTGCCTTCTCATCTACTATTTTTCAATCTTTGACATGATTATAAAGCTAATCTAATTAAGGGGGTCAACCTAGGAGACCTTAGCCCTTGCAATTTGGTGATCTCTCCAAGTTTTTATCCAATATTGCTAGTCTTTAACAATCTACAATGAGCAAAGAATTCAGTGATTTAGACAGCAAAAGTGCATAGTGTGCCAAATAAGGACCATGCATCAAAGGTGAAATCTATGTGGCATGGAATTATAAATAGCCATTAAATTTGTTACAGTAAATTGCATTTACCTTTCTTAAGTTTAACTTAGGCCTAAATAATAGTTACGTTGGGAAGTTATTTCAAATAACCCATTCAGGTAGTTTTCACCTACTCCCAAATACTATTTATATTTTACATTGTACACTATGTAATATATCTCATATATCTCAAATATATTTTTCTCTCTGGTGAAATAATTGTTCTCTCTTGTTTGTGAAGGTGGTTTGATGTAGGAAGTGCTCCTGTGAGGTGTTTGACACCAACATGGTATTAGAACCATTCTCCTACCCCTCTGTCCAATTTTGAGATCATTGATTTTATTGCAGCGCTCCTAGGCTAAGACATACCTAGAGGATGTTATTGCTCCACTCTTTGGCAATGACACAACAACATATCTAGGGTTTCTACCTCGTATATTCAATCTCATTGTTGGATCATCATATTTTCTCAGCAACGATAGAGATCTGTATGTATTTTAGTCAGCCTCATTTCCAAATGCGAAAGGAGCAGATTTAACCCAGCGAGCTTGGAGTCAGACTGGCACTTTGCTATTTCCTTCCTTCGTTCAATGGCCTTTTAGTGGAGTCTTTATTTTGGATCTAGGTGCTTGAGGCTTGCTGTAAATACCAGATAACTCATGGCTGCACTTATTTCACATCTGTGTGCTAGAGTAAAGCCAAATCTTTGATAGTGAATCACTCTAGTGTGGGCTACTCTACTGCATATGGGAACAACATCAAGTTTTTTTGCCAGATATATAATATTGCCTTGGACTTTAGATATTATAAAGTTTGCTACAAATATATTTATCTAGGGTTTTGTTGCATGCACTAGAAGTGAAGTGGGCCCATTTGGATGGTAGTTTGGGCATTCTCTTTATGAACTTTAGTCCCACCTTGCTCCTGCAGAGGCATTATCTGGCCTTTATATATGCCAACACTTGCATTGTTCGTATGAACTGATTGTGAAGGCTTGCTTGGTACTCATGGTGACTTGTATGCTTGTGTGCTTGGTGGAGTTTTCTTGGTGTTAACATGGAGATCAGGCAAGTGGCCGCACCATTTTTTGCACCAAATCAGGTTTAATTCTTTTCTAGAAGTTTTTGAAAGCACTATCTTTGAAATTTTGAAGAATTCAATTATAATGATTTCTTTGGAGAAAGGGAACTTTAGGCAATGGAGTGATTTTAGTCTCACTCATCTTAGTGAGAAGAATCTATTGCCATATTTATATAATGAAGTTCCTATTCCAGGCACACCTTGTGGGTATATGTTTTGGAAAGGATATAGGGCTCAAGTCTTTAGAGTTATTTATGGGCATATAAATGATGATGACCTTTTGGATTCACTTGTTCATTTTGAGTGCCCTTATGCTCTTTGGACTTACATTCGAGAATCATATGAAGATCTTGATACTCCACCATCTCTTGATGACCCTCTTTCCAATACCAATGTGCCTTGTTATTCTTCAGAGAAGATAAACCATGCTTGTGATCCTTTAGAGGTTTTTGGGACTTCAGATGAGGTTGCAGTTACTTTCGAGGTTCTTGATTCTTTGTCAGAGATAGTTGATCCACCTTCGTTAAGTACTTCCATCATTCCTAGGCAACAAGATTATCATTTTCTTCCTAATTGGGATTCGTATCTACTGAATATTAGTTCATTGTTCGTGGAATCTCACATTTCAGACTTGGAAGACACATTTAAGGGATTAATTTTCCTATTTTAGGATAGTTGTGCTACAACTATTATCACTTCATCTCCATCTTTAGAGAATGTTCAAAATTAGTTTCCAGTGGCACCTTGTTTGTCACCTTCTATTGTGACTGGGCATGTTCCTGATTGGTTTGTGGCATCATTTTCCAAGGTCTTGGCGACACATGAGCAGATTTCAGAGACATTATCATCATACATCTAGATTTCACTTACTAATTCCTATCCAGAATGGGAAGCATTCCTGCATTTGTACCTGATTTTGTTTCTTCCAAAAGGAAGACAAGTTGTTTGTCAACATTGGATCATGTTTTGCATGTGATTACACATTGTGGGGGGGGGCTACATAGTCTCTCTCTTTCCCTCTGATGGTAGGGTCATTGATTGTATATACATGATGTATGTAGTCCTTGGGGGGTGTAATTGAGTCCTCCATCCATGATCATTTTGTTTTCTTTTCTCTCTTTTGGAGAGGGGTTTTTTCCCACAGGGTTTTTCTCCTTTTCTTCATTTGTGAGAGATTTATCTTTTGCTTTGTAAATGCGTACCTAACATGGTTGTGTAGTCAGGACCCATATTGCATAATAATCTCCCTAAGTTGCACTTAAGGGGGGGAGAACAGGAAATAGCTTCCCAACCTAACTATTATTTAGGCCTAAGTTAAACTTAAGAAAGGTAAATGCAATTTACTCTAACAAAATTGACCTAAAGTTAACTATAGTTTTGTATAGTGTTGTCACTTATGCAGTACACCCTATTTCCTCCGAAAATAGGGGCCCGCATTTTTATCTTCCACCTCATTTATTATATCATGTGCTCTTGTTTGTGACCTCACTGAAAATTGATTAGAGAGATCTCATCCTAGTGCACAAACCTTGTTTAATCTTTGTTGATTTGTGTCCACATCCTTTCCTCAAGCTCTAGTTTGAATGATCATGGCGACTGCATCAAGTTTGAATTGATTGGTCTATCCTTAACCATGCCACCTCTCTTTTCTATACCCAATGCTAGTTGGCCCTCCTAGACCAATATAATTGATCATGACTCTCTTCCACATCAGCCATGTGTCATGATCTCATTCATAGTGTCTAATGCTCTTTTGTTCTCATTGTACTTTTACAGACTATAAGATGAAATCTTATCCAACAACACTAATGTAGGAGCATCCTAGGATGTAAGAGCAATCATGCATCATCAAAAAATAATTTGTTTACCCTATTTGTTTTATTTGTAGGTTTCCAAAAGCATTCTAGTCATTATCTATCTATTGTATATCCTATTGGATTTCACCACACATGCATATATTTCACATGGTGGTTGGGAAAACATGTTCTACATTGAGCCTACAACATCACATCCAACTTCTAGGATTCTCTCTCCATCACATAGATGTATTTTAGTTCTAGACTTACTTCTAGGCATAATAAGATAACATCTAGTTTTACTCAAAGTATATGAAAATGCAACTTACATGTTCAAAATTTGATGTCTTTAGTGATCACTAATCTACACTTTACATGTCTATGAAATTGAGTATATAATCCATTTAGAAATAAATAAAAGAAAATCTAAAACTTAAAAAAAAATATAATACAATTTATTACACAATTTTAAATGAAAAAATGAAAGAGCAAAATTTTTTTTGAACAAGCAACCAAATTAATCTTTGTGTATGCCAAAATTTAAAATATATATATCCACTCAAAATAAGTAAAATATTAAAATAAAAGTATTTTTTTGAAACATTTAGTTCTCCTCTATTTCTTCATCTCTTCTTATGTCACATCAACAAACATTGAAGACCACAATTCCTTCTATTAAACTCAATGAAGAAACATTTGTATCATGTGGGGTAATTTTGTTTGAAAAGAAAAAATCCATTATATGATTCTAATTGTGCAAAGCCAATGAGGAGAAAAGAAAATCTAATAACAAGAAGAGAAATAATGAGATGTTGTCACCCATGTCAACACTTTCCACTCCCACAACACCTGATAGAGCATTCGATTGACTCAACTCTACCTCACTTAATTTATGTTTAAACTCTTAGCAATGTTTTGAACTAAAGCATTCATCAAGATGAATGGAACAAGTTGGATTGAAGAGATAGATCTACTATTAGGTTGTGTCTTTCTAATTTCATAAGAGTAAATGTAATATATAATATGTTAACTTTACTCTCTCTCTCTCTCTCTCTCTCTCTCTCTCTCTCTCTCTCTCTCTCTCTCTCTCTCTCTCTATTCCATCCTTGCAAAATGAAACCAAGGTTAGAATGTCTCTCTCTCTCTCTCTCTCTCTCTCTCTCTCTCTCTCTCTCTCTCTCTCTCTCTCTCTCTCTCTCTCTCTCTCTCCTCTCTCTCTCATTTGATTGAATGCTAAAACTATAAACAAAACAATTAAAAAATCCAAATTCAAAACATTACATTTTGAAAGTTTCTAAAATTTCCAATTAACTAATGTTGCCCTCTTTTCTTAATGAAATATTTTTTAGGTTTGAAAAATTATGCTCATTTTGCAACTAGTTGTGATAAGCAACATTGCCTACATGGAGGTGTTTGTGACAATGGTGTTTGTGAGTTTAGGTGCTAGGATTATGCAGGATATACTTGTCAAAACATGTCTTGGTATGGAATGCATGAGGTAAACATTGTGCTCAAAGATTCACCAAGTATTCGATAGTAGTTAGAAGTAGTTTCTATTATGCCAAACTATAATAGGGTAATTCCAAGTAGCTGCATGATGTTTGGTATTTTGGATAATGGGTACCGTACAACAACAACAAATTGTCTGGCTTGCTGGGTGAGATTTCACATGTTTTTCTAAATTATTTTGTTGATATGTTTTTGATGAAATGTTATATATAAAATGCCCTTTTGAGCTTTAGGTGAGTACTAAGATTTATGAAATGAATATACATTTTAGTTGGTTGTCTTGATCTATTAAATCATTTAAATTGTTAGCCCATGAATAAGTGGTAATTCTATATGAAAGAGTGTGAAGAGGGGAAAGATGTTCTTGTCAAGGATCGCCACTAAAATGTATCCCATTTTGGTACAATGAATAAAAATACATATGATCAAAAGTGCAATAAGTTTATATAATCAACAAACAAACACATCAGGGAACATTTGTATTCGCGCATGTACACTATTCCCTAATGTGTACCAACTTACCAACAAATGAAGAAAAACTAACATTCTTTGAAAACATACGTGAATACAAACATACTAGCGAATAAAATAAAATTAACGGAAAAAAAAACTGACGAATAGTGGAATATGACAAAGCATAAAATAGATGACCAGATTTCCTTTGATCGTCTTGAATCCTTCTCAGAAACCTTCTGATGTCAATTACCAAGGTAAGTTCATCACTCTCACAGAGGGAACATCTTCGGCGTAAATATATTATGGGAAGATTCAAATCATAGTATTCCTATTATCTATAGGGGATCAATATATTAAACTTGGCTAAAATATAGTTATGTATGAACCAAAGCACTACCATTAACACTAAAGAGACCTGATAAATGGAACTACAAGGATACTATAAACTAGTAAAAGCATCAAAGGTGCTATCAAATGGCCGATAGGAACACATATTTATAGGCCAGTCACTAAATATTTTATATTTATATATTTATTAAAAAGTCATTACATGTAGTTAGTGGACAAGACTATTAATTTTATAAAAAAATTGATTATTTTTTTTGCAAATAAAAAATAATGGAATGCTATTAAATGAATAACCACATGAACTAAATCATAAAGAAACCATCAAAGAACTATGGCCTCCTATTCAACCACGATGTAATCTATTAACATTATCATAATTAGTGTTGTACACTATTAATAAGTTGTATTTTAAACATGTTTATTTAGCGTGATTCACTTTGAAATCTATTTATTATTTGTGTGGAGTGCAACTTTGGCATTCACTTTGGTTTGATATACTTATTTTTTCTATGACGTATGGATTTGAACTTTGCCATTGACTTATATTTGTTTTACTTTGTCTGTTTAAAATTGAATTCACTTTAGAAAGTAATCATATGCCAAAGTTGAATCATACTTCATGCACAAAAACATCTAGATTACACCCTTAGAACACCTCAATAGTATAATAGGCCTCATTAGGAAGTTTAGTACAATAGATCATAACACATGAATCACACAATACACTGTTGATGACTGTTTTGATGCAATCATAACAATAAGTTAAAATTCACATAAAATGAACTGAAACTATACTTGAAAGACAAGAAGGAATCATTTGGTGATTCAACTAATCCCAAGTCTACAATGGTTCGGTTGGTCAAGTTCAGTTGGTCAATGTGAAGCTGTAATGTTCAAGGGGCCTTACGTAGTTTAGGTTTGTTTTGTGGTTTACTGGCCTAAGAATATGCAAAAAAAGGTCATGAGATATATCAATGCTTTTCATTCCTTTGCATAAGAGTGATACTGGGCTGCAAGTTTCAGAGGGTTTTCTTGGATTTTTGCAGCTTTCTTCTTGATCTGTTTATGAAAACTGTCTACTTATAGCTCTGTTATCATGCTTCTTCAAATTTGAGACAATTTCCTTTGGATTTCTACGTTTTCAGCTAGATATTTCAGATGGGTTGGGAAAAGTTAGAAAGATCTACACTATACTTCATTTAATCTACCGAAGGATCCTAGTGTTTCTGTTATGCACTATGTAAATACCACAGTAATCTGATCAAATCCATAGTAAAAACCCTAAATGTAAGGCCTGAGTATTTTCACAAACATACATTTAAAATTGCAAGCTCTCAAAGAAGATATTTCAAAACACAAAGAAGAGCAGGAGAACACTCAGAAGATAGATGCAGAACTCCAGATTCTATTGTATTAGAAACGAATAGCCATACATGATTTACAATGTAAGAATGACTCTTAGTTTCATTGATCATACTACAGAGAACTTACAAGCTTTACAGATACAGTAAGGCAGCCAGACATTCCACGCGCACCTTACTACAGACAAACAGGCGACCTCTTTCTTCTACTCTAAACTATGCTAAGCTATCTTGCTGTGTTTTCCTAGAATCTCTGTTGTAGGCCCTAAAAATCCCTGTTGTAAAGTATTACAGTGTAGAGAGGCACAACATATAACATTCTGATTGTCCTCACTACAGCAAAAAAACCTAACTGAACCCCTGGTTCAAACCTCTAGTTACAGCAATAAATGCAGGTGAACCAGTTCTCAAAAATATCTCAGAGCAGTGGTCAAATCTGGGCGAAATATTGCCCCTTCTGAGAAGTTCCAGCAGCTGGACAATAACTTCTGTTTGTCTTTTGCAGAAATACCTCCAGCTGCGACCTTCCTCTTCACTTGAATGACTTTGACTTTTTGCATTTCATCTCTATCTTCTTGCTCCTGAGATCTTATCTTCTGCCTCCATGAGGTCACTGTATTGACTTTCCAGCTACTTCCTCAACTGCAAGCCTGCAAGACAAGACAAGCAATAAGTTTCACATTTATCACAAAAAATAGCATGAAAATAGAATAAGCGTTTAAATCCAGGTGACTGCGCAAGATTGCGGAAATCAGATCCAAAATTCGCTCAAAACGCGTCAAAAATGCGCCCAAGCTGCTCAAAATTGATGGGTCAACCATCGCTGACCGGGAAAATGCCAGAGGCGCCAAAAAAAAACACTTTAAAACTCCACCGCTTCATTTCCCACCCATCGGCATGATCATCCCTGTCGATGCGTCAAAAAATAGGTTAGTCGATATACCTCATCATCATGATATTCTGGAAATAGCATTCCCTCCTGAAGGTCCAGATGAATGTCATCATGATGTTTCGCTTCTGCATATTGGAGAAAAGAACAACAACATCATCATCATCATGTTGAAGAAGAATAGGAGGATGCGAATATAATCATGCTGCCGAGGAAAGGAAGATGATGGTGACGTCATCATGATATTCGGGCTTCATTGAAATGCTAAGGATGACGTCATCATCATGTTCGTTTAAGATCAGGGGGATATTTGTGATATCGGGTCACCTAAGGAGCATGATCAGGATGATGAAGTGAATATGACCCTTTCGCGGCCAAGGTAACCCTCTCAAGAAAAATCAGCATGATGAAGATCATCATCATATTTGCCTTTGTCGAACTTGGAATAAGACGTCATCATCATGTTTGGGCAAACGGATCATGCTTGAAAAAATATCCTGTTTGAAGGAAAAAAGATGATGATGATGATGATCAGGATATTAGCTTCTGTCGAACATAGAATAAGACATCATCATCATATTTCGCGAACCAGATCGGGCTTTGGAAAATATCCTGCCGAAAGAAAAAATGATGATGATGATGATCAGGATATTTACAAAAGGTTGCATTTCATCGGCAGGAGGACTTGGCGAAATATCGGGCGAACAAACAAGATCATGATGATCTTGACAATATGACAGGATAAAAATATGATGATGACGTCATCATGCTATTTCGTTTTCGGAGCACAAGGATAAGTTAAGGTCATCATGATATTTGCGCCAGGGTGATATTACAAAATATGATGATGTTGTTGAGAAATGTAATATCGGCTTCTTCTTTAAAAGATAGGGTGATCATCATGATATTCGCTAACCGGAGATCAGGAGGATATGAAGATGATGATCCTCTATCTCGAATTATCATGATGATGATTCCAGCACTTAGCGAATTTTAGCAAAAAATGACCCTCGTGAAAGATCAAGATGATAGGGAGTCGTCATCATCATAATTCGAAGTTCAGCAAATATCATGATGATGACCTTGCGATAGGTTTTGAACGTGCGCATGCAAATATGCCGAAGGTGGATTTTTCTAAGGGTGATCAGCATGATATGAAAAGATCAGGTAATGTTGAAATATCATGATGATGCTCGCGATACAACAGACCACTTCGACGGGGAAACTTATCGTGACTTAAAGTTAATGTCATCATGATAATTGAACCTCAGGATATTATCGGGGGGGGGGGGGGGGGGGGTTCAAATATGATGATGATGATGCTCTTCAGCAAAACCGAGTTTATAATATGACCTTCCTAAAAGATATCATGATGTTGCATAATGCGAAGATCATGATGATGCTGTCAACATGACTTAGAATAAAAATAAAATGATGATCCTCCTGCGAATATCAGGTTTGACCAAGACTTTGATAGTGCATAACTTCCACATATGGTCAAATTTTCAAGTGATGTAAAAGGCAAACCTGCATAAAATTTCAAGCTCTTTCAAAATATGAGGTCACAGAAATAAAATATGAACTTTGACAAACAGACCTCATGATGATGACCTACCTTATCATATATCATGATGATGATACACCTGACCATCATTTTTACCAGACCGCCAGAAAGCAGAAAAAACACAAGCAGAAGCAAAAAAGCAAGACATCAGCAGGGGTCCTCGTTTTGCTAAGGAGCAAAATGGGGCGTGTTGTGAACATCACAACAACTAGCAACCAAAACAAAACAATTAAATTCAGAGTGTTCAAGGAAACTAGATGAAATAAACTCATAACTTCCAACTATCTTTCTTGCAAATTACTATTCAGCCTGAGACTCAAGGTATTCAATAAAGATGCATGAATTTCCATTTTCAGTTTAGTTGTGTGCATGTGATTAATTATCCTCATCTTGAAGATCGATTGAACAAACCAGTGACTGACATTAGCCTACGTAGGTGAGGATATTCCCTCATAGCCGACCGGATAGAGCCTTGCTGCCAGCGAGCGTCTATAGCCCCAGCAAGGTTATCGTTACAATTCTCCTAAGTAGAGCCCCACTGCCAGTGAGCGTCCATAGCCCCGGTAGAGTTACTTAGATGGCTTAATCTGGATTTTCAGTATAATCAGCTTTATTCATTTATTTATTTATATATTATTTTTTTTTTTGGTTTTCTAATTTGGAAAGATTTCACAAGATATAGCAATTTGTAACTTCATGATGATGCAAGGAGTGGACACTTGCTGAAATTAAGCTGAGAATTGTAATGGTAGCAAGGGTGACCTCTGATTTTTCACCTAATATCTACACTGGTAGGTTCAACAAACCCAAGGATTTTAGGTGTGTCATCGTGAGAAACCTGCTTCGAATTCTCAATCACATTTATTGAATACAAAATTTCAGAAGATGAACAACTCTCTACATTCATGACAGTGACAAGTTATGTGTAAATTGCAAATGGTTAACCTGAATATCCTAAATTATATACTGTTTTGAATGGTTGCTAGTTTTGCTCCTTAATACTCTACAGTAAAATAAAGATCCCTGCTGAGGAGACAACAAACAAACCAAACAAACAGGCTGTACAAACAACACAGCAAAAGAAAAAAAAAACTGTACAAACAGACAGAAACAAAAAGAAGACGAGCTATACAAACAACCAACCCAAGAAGAAAACAGCAAAAGCAGAACTGTACATTATCTACAGCACTTTACATTAGGAAAGAAAGGACTGCCTCATCCTGACCTTCAAGCCTGGAAGTAGTGTTTCAAATGCTGGCCATTAACTGGTAATGGCACATCTTCTCCAGTCAAGGTCTTAAGTCTAAAGGTGTTATCTCCTATTATTTCTGAAATTTGTAATGGACCCAGCCATAATTTATCGAATTTTCCATGGCTTCCTTTCTTTTCATGTGCTTTGTCCCAGCACAACACTAAGTCTGATATCCTAAATGTTTTGACTCTTGCCCTTTTGTCAAACCACCTCTTAACAACTGCTTGGTGTTTGGCAAACTTCTCGAGGGCTTGACCTCTTTTCTCCTCTAGTTGCAACATTTGCACTATTCTGGCTTCCCTATGGTTATCAAAGCCTAGATATTCATTAGCAAACTGCCAGGTTGGTATCCTCAGATTGACCGGAAGTATGGGATCAGTCCCATAAACTAAGTGATAAGGTGTGCTACCTAAAGCTGTTTTGAACTTAGTCCTGTCTACCCATAATGCATATCTTAATAGGGTATTCCACTCTCTAGGACTTTTGGCAATTAACCTCTTGATGATGTCTAATAAGATTTTGTTTGTTGATTCAGCCAGTCCATTACCTTGAGGGTAATAATTTGAAGAAAACCTTAGAATGATCCCATATTCAAATGCCCATTTAGATAATTTTAAAGAAGAGAAAGCAGGGCCGTTATCACATACCAATGAATAGGGTGTTCCAAACCTGGTGATAATGTTTTCTTCAAGGAACTTGATAACTACCTCAGTTGTGGAAAACCTGCAGCAGGTGGCCTCAGTCCACCTTGTACAATAGTCCGTCACCGTCAATATAAACTTGTGTCCTGCAGAAGATGGGGGATTGATGACTCTGATAAAATCCAAGCCCCATTGTGCAAACGGTCTGGACTCGATCACAGGCTGCAGTGGATTGGCCAGATTTCTTCCTTTGTCTGTTGCAGTCTGACAGGTGTGGCAGCTTCTGATGTGACTCTTAGTATCTTTGAATATAGTGGGCCAGTAATAGCCCGCTCTCAGTATTTTGTGTGCTGTAGCTAAATGGGAACCATGGCCGGTTCTGTACTTGTCATGTAGTTCTGTCAACACTTTATCAGCTTCAGTTCTATTTATGCATCTCAAATAAATTCCATCATGGTTCTTCCTGAATAGAAGACCTCCCTGCACCATATAATGATGTGCCTTAATCTTCAAAGCTCTCCTCTGAGAAGCCTTCATCTTGCCTGGGTACCTTCCAGCTATCAGGAAGGTGCTTAAATCATCGTACCAGCCTGATGCGTCTTGGGAATTCAATACATACTGCTATTTTACCAGATTTGGATCCATGTTTGCTATTGTCTGCACCAGCGCCTGCCCTCTGACCAGCTTTGCGGGAATGATCTCCATGTCAAATTCTTGCAGCGTGGTGATCCATTTGGCTCTTTTTTCTCCAGGCTCGTTCTGCATCAGCAGCATCTTTACTGCTGCGTCTGGTACTATGGCTTTAATCTGGCTGCACAGGATGTAGTGTCTAAATTTTTTCACAGCCTTCACCAATGCAAATGCCTGTCTTTCGATATCTAGATATCTTAGCTGTGCATCCTTCAGAGGCGCACTCATAAATGCTATGGGCCTCTCGTCATTATTTTCACCTTTATGTGTCAGGGCAGCAGCGACAGAATGAGAAGATGCAAAGGAGTAGATGTAAAACAGGCATGTGTAGTCTGGACTTGCCAATACAGGGGCATTAGAAATTGCCTCCTTGATATCTTCAAATGCGGCTTTGGCTACTGGTGTCCATTCCATCTATGCATCTTTCTTTAACATGGCATTCAATGGCTGCACAATCTCTGCAAAACCTGTTATAAACTTCCGAACAAAGTTAATTTTACCAAAAAATGATTTCAATTCTTTCCTACTGTTTGGTATTTGCAAATTTTTTATGGATTCTATTCTATCCGGATCAATTGAAATTCCATTTTCAGAAATGACATGGCCTAATAATTTACCTTCAGTTACGCCAAATATACATTTCTTAGGATTAAGGGAAATCCCATACCTTTCACATCGCTGGAGTATTTTTCTGAGGTCCTCAGCGTGGGTGGATGCATCCTTCGAATATACAGTTAAATCATCCATATATACAACAATACATTTACCTGATAATCCACGAAAAGCAACGTCCATGGCCCTCTGAAAAGTGGCACCTGCATTAATCAGACCAAAAGGCATTCTTCTATACGCATAATTTCCCCATTTGCAAGTGAAGGTGGTTTTTAGTCTATCCTCCCTGTCAATTAAAACCTAGTTATAACCTGAAAAACCATCTAAAAAAGACATCATCTTTGCGCCATTTACTGCTTGCAGTACTTCATCTATTGGGGGCAAAGGATAATTATCCTTTTCAGAGGCCTTGTTTAAATTTCTAAAGTCTACGCACAACCTGATGTCTCCGTTTTTCTTCATTACTGGTACTAAGTTAGCTACCCAGATAGAATGTCTGACTGGAAAAATTATTCCAGCGGACAGCAGTTTTTTAACTTCCTCAAAGATTAAAGGCTCTAGAATGGCGTTTACAGGCCTCTGTTTCTGCCTAAATGGTTTGACTTCTTTTCTTAAAGGTATGACGTGAGTTATGATGGACTCATCAAATGTTTTCAAGTCTTCATAAGTCCATGCTATGACATGTTTATATTCTTTCAGAACATCCAGAACCTCTTTTCTGATTTTCTCAGAGCAAGCTTTCCCAATTAGTACATTTTGTGGATTTAGCTCAGTCCCTAAGTTATGTAAATCACACTTACCCCCTTCTGTTTTGGGTAAGTCTTTCTGTCTTATTATTCCGTCGAAGTCAAAGATGTGTTCTAATTCAATTACTCCTTTTGGCAAGAAGTTGCTCTTTAAGTTGATCATATCTTCTTCGTCCCATGTTACTTCAGGCCTTTCTTGTTCATCAATAATTTGGGCCTCAAATGCCTCATTACAAGTCAGAAAATCAATAATTTGCTGATCCTCTCCAAATACCTGAAAGTGTGTAACGTTGTCTGGTATACTGGGCATGTTAACTAGCTCAACAGCAAATCGTCTTAATCCTGACAGTGTCAATGGTTCTAATGTACTAGCAGCAACTGCTAACGCATCTGGCCTGTGGTTCAACTCTCTAGGAATATGCTCTATGTTAAAAGCATCAAATGAATCCATTAAACCCCAAACTCTATGTCTGTAACTGATCATCTTCTTATAATTGCAGGCATATAGTTTCCTCACTTGTCTGACTACTAATTCAGAGTCTGAAAACACTCTGATGGTTCTTACCCCTTTCCTGATGGCCATGACAAGTCCTAAAATTAGGGCCTCATATTCAGCAATATTATTAGTGCAGGAAAATTGTAATCTATATGCTGCCAAATGAGATTTACCTTGAGGATTTATGAGTTCAACACCTGCACCTGCGCCCTGTTTTGATTTAGACCCATCACATTTTAACATCCACATGCCATCCTTACTTTTTTGATCTTTTACCTTGGCACACTTTGTCCCTTTTATTGCCTGTGGGGTGTTGTCTTGTTGATTCATGGGTTTTCCCGTTTGGTTCTCTTGCATATGTGTGTTTGTAGTTTGCAACTCAGAAAGATAACTACCCTTGTCCTCTATTTCTTTCCCTAGATCTGGAATCAAGGCACTTATATTATCCTGAACATATCTCTGTGCTGGATCAGGATTCTCATTTTTCTCTTGTGACTCTACCCTCCCTATGCACTTTTTGTATTCATATTCAATGATGTCTTTGCATATTTCACAATTCTCCTCAGAATGCTGCCTATCATGGACTCTACACCTATTTTTATATAACTTACATTGGACTGGGAGATTGTGTGTAATGTACTCTTCCACCTCTTGTCTAATGGCATGACCAAATTTGTCTATTGCATTGTTTTCCTCATCTGAAGAATTTCCGTCAGACTCAATGAATAGTGCTGTTCTATTGCTGACATACTTCTTCCTAATGTTTAACATCATGATCTCTTCAATCTGCATCCCATTGTTGGTAACTCTATAGACACCTGGTTCAACAGCAGCATATAATATTTCATTAGTTCGATTATACTCTGTTATCATATGTCTCATTCTGGGCTCTGCCCCTATTCTGATCTGGTTTGGGATGCCTCTCCATGGTAACCACATGTGTGAAAAGTCAGTAGCCATATACCTGTTTAATGTCTTGGACCAATCCCTACTCAGCAACATTCCGTAATTTACGGGTATATCCACTACTTGGATGTCAATGATTTGGCTCACCCTAGGGTCTGAAGCTAACTGCACCTGTATGTTCATGAGTTCTCCTATCACACTAACCTCGGTCTTATCTAATTGCGTGACAACCTTGGCAGATTTGGTGGGAGTCAGCCCGAGAGTTTTACATATTCCTAAGGGCATTACGTTGGCTGAAGCACCTGAATCTACCATGCAATTGTGTATATTCTTCTCACACAACCTAACAGTTAACAAGAAAGGTTGAGTATCCCTCTTATCCGCATGTATTACTACATTTGTGTTGGAAGGTTGCTCAACTTTCTTACCTTTCTCCTTAGGTGGTGAATCACTACTAGGAACAGTTATATCAGTAGACACCATGTTTGTTATGGATGTATCCAGGGATTTTAAAAAAGCATTTCTGATCCCTGGGGTCTTCAATAATTCATTTAGAGGTATGCTGACCTTCATTTTCTTTATTTCCTCTGATAAGTAATTCACTAATCTTGTTGTCTCTACTGCTTCTGTCTTACTTGTTTGATCCTTTTGCACTGCTGTTCTGTTATTTGTGTGCTGACTAGCTTTAAGTATGGCAGGATTGTTGCTAGCATTCTGATCAGGGGGTGTATTGATGTTATTTGGAGGAGTGGAAGTGGTGAAAGGTCCTCCCGGCCTAGGGTTGTTCCTCAAATTGTAGGTGTGGCTTTTATTTGTTTGTTGAAAGGCCTGCACCTCCTCTGTTTCATTTAATATCTCGTTTTCAGATTCAAAAGGAAACTGAAAAGCATTTAACACAAAAGCTAATTCGGGATAAAGACTTTCACAACAGTATGGTTCATCCTCTAGCAATTCATCCTCCTTCTCTTCTGCAGTTGCAAAGGTAAACGTTTCTAAGACTAATGCTGTGTCATATTCTGAGGGTACTACCTCATTACCCTTAGGAATGAGAAATTCTGAGGTAGGAGGCTGTACATCTACGTTGAAGATACTAGCTGCCAAGTGGAACTGTGGACAGTCATGCTCAGCATGGGCATTAGTATTGTGAAATCTACACCAATTTTTGGGTGCTGTATTGGCCATTTGTATGTTAGTTATTTGTTTTGCACCATGATTATCCGTATTCTCGAAAGGAGAAGCCAGAGTACCGTTGTTGGGCCCAGTGTTCCATGTCTTGGGTGGCCTAGGTTGATTCTGGTTCTTGTTATTATTGCCCCAGGTCCTATTATCTATCACTGGCCCCCTATTTTGCATTGGTTGCCCCTGACTGGGGCCTTGATGCTGATTGTAGTTTTGGTTCTGATTGTACTGCTGATTCTGGTTGAGACTATAATTCTGATTTTGGCCTTGGTTGTGACTTTGATGTGGATTGTAGTTTTGGTTGCTTCTTCCATAGAGGTTCTCATTTCTTAGCTGTGTCACTTCGGTTGTTAATCTTTTCAAATGTGCAGTAATCTCTTTGATGTCTTCCCTATCCTCTTGTGCTTTTGCCACAGTTACATCCCTAGGAAGTTGGAAGAAAGGTTGACCATTATTTTGACTGTTATTGGAAGTACTAGCCGTGTAAGGAGTTATAGCCTGGATTGGAGTAGGGTTATACACAGGTGTGTAAGAAGGAACCGGATTTATTAGTGGAGCATGCTGCACAGGGACTCCATTCCATGGGTGTGCTTGATTTTGCACCCCAAAATTTCCCCCAAATGGACTGTAAGTTGTATGTCTCATTTCTTGGTTCACTGAGGCTGCCTCTTTATAGGCTTTGGATATTGAATCTATGTCAGGTTTCCTTTTGACAAACATGGCAGTTAAAGGATCCAAGGCAGCATAGTACATAGCCAACAAGGGAGCATCATCTATGGTATAAGGGGCTGCTAGCCTAGAATAGGCCTTTTGAAATCTGTCATTGAAATTATCAATTAACTCTCCCTCACCTCGTTTTATAGCAGCCAACTTATGATACAAAGCACAAGGGTCAATGGGTCCTCTAAATCTTGACAGAAATGCTTCTTCCATAAGTGCCCAGGAAGAAATGTAACCATTGGGTAAGTTTACGTACCAGCTAGAGGCCTGCTCATTAAAGGTGTAAGGAAACAACCTACACACAACATCCTCGTGCTCTAACATAGCCCTAAAACATGCTTCCTTAAATATTCTAATATGATCTTCTGGGTCTTGATGCAACTGGTATTTGGGACATATCTTTTCCGGATTTTTTGGCATGTCATGATAATCATTGAAGAATATGGGAGAATTGACATCGAAATAAGCCATTGCAGGTGTTTGAGCTTGACTTGAACTTGCAGAAATACCTGGATTGATTGGTGGATTAGGATTTAGAGGAGGATTGAGACCTCCAGAAGTGCCTGAACCAAGATTTAAAGATCTGAACAGTGATCTATCAGGACTTACAATACTACGGATGTTAAAAGGTGACCCAGGGGGTGTTCCAGATGAACTTCCCGCTTGCGATATCTTTGGATTCCAAATTAAAGGGCTTTTACTTTGCCTTGTATCAGGTAGTTGCACAAAGATATCTCCTGAACTGGACCTAGACCTAGTCACTTTGTTACTGTCGTTAGCCAGTTTGAAATGAAACCTAACTCAGGCAGGCCCTCCTTCTAGCGCCAGAAAACTGTTGATGACTGTTTTGATGCAATCATAACAATAAGTTAAAATTCACATAAAATGAACTGAAACTATACTTGAAAGACAAGAAGGAATCATTTGGTGATTCAACTAATCCCAAGTCTACAATGGTTCAGTTGGTCAAGTTCAGTTGGTCAATGTGAAGCTGTAATGTTCAAGGGGCCTTACGTAGTTTAGGTTTGTTTTGTGGTTTACTGGCCTAAGAATATGCAAAAAAAGGTCATGAGATATATCAATGCTTTTCATTCCTTTGCATAAGAGTGATACTGGGCTGCAAGTTTCAGAGGGTTTTCTTAGATTTTTGCAGCTTTCTTCTTGATCTGTTTATGAAAACTGTCTACTTATAGCTCTGTTATCATGCTTCTTCAAATTTGAGACAATTTCCTTTGGATTTCTACGTTTTCAGCTAGATATTTCAGATGGGTTGGGAAAAGTTAGAAAGATCTACACTATACTTCATTTAATCTACCAAAGGATCCTAGTGTTTCTGTTATGCACTATGTAAATACCACAGTAATCTGATCAAATCCACAGTAAAAACCCTAAATGTAAGTCCTGAGCATTTTCACAAACATACATTTAAAATTGCAAGCTCTCAAAGAAGATATTTCAAAACACAAAGAAGAGCAGGAGAACACTCAGAAGATAGATGCAGAACTCCAGATTCTATTGTATTAGAAACGAATAGCCATACATGATTTACAATGTAAGAATGACTCTTAGTTTCATTGATCATACTATAGAGAACTTACAAGCTTTACAGATACAGTAAGGCAGCCAGACATTCCACGCGCACCTTACTGCAGACAAAGAGGCGACCTCCTTCTTCTACTCTAAACTATGCTAAGCTATCTTGCTGTGTTTTCCTAGAATCTCTGTTGTAGGCCCTAAAAATCCCTGTTGTAAAGTATTACAGTGTAGAGAGGCACAACATATAACATTCTGATTGTCCTCACTACAGCAAAAAAACCTAACTGAACCCCTGGTTCAAACCTCTAGTTACAGCAATAAATGCAGGTGAACCAGTTCTCAAAAATATCTCAGAGCAGTGGTCAAATCTGGGCGAAATATTGCCCCTTCTGAGAAGTTCCAGCAGCTGGGCAATAACTTCTGTTTGTCTTTTGCAGAAATACCTCCAGCTGCGACCTTCCTCTTCACTTGAATGGCTTTGACTTTTTGCATTTCATCTCTATCTTCTTGCTCCTGAGATCTGATCTTCTGCCTCCATGAGGTCACTGTATTGACTTTCCAGCTGCTTCCTCAACTGCAAGCCTGCAAGACAAGACAAGCAATAAGTTTCACATTTATCACAAAAAATAGCATGAAAATAGAATAAGCGTTTAAATCCAGGTGACTGCGCAAGATCGCGGAAATCAGATCCAAAATTCGCTCAAAACGCGTCAAAAATGCGCCCAAGCTGCTCAAAATTGATGGGTCAACCATCGCTGACCGGGAAAATGCCAGA
Organism: Cunninghamia lanceolata; assembly: GCA_027924645.1. Lineage (NCBI taxonomy): Eukaryota > Viridiplantae > Streptophyta > Pinopsida > Cupressales > Cupressaceae > Cunninghamia > Cunninghamia lanceolata. The sequence goes on along the minus strand of BSBN01000710.1, from coordinate 2,954,784 downwards.
GGCGCCAAAAAAAACACTTTAAAACTCCACCGCTTCATTTCCCGCCCATCGGCATGATCATCCCTGTCGGTGCGTCAAAAAACAGGTTAGTCGATATACCTCATCATCATGATATTCTGGAAATAGCATTCCCTCCTGAAGGTCCAGATGAATGTCATCATGATGTTTCACTTCTGCATATTGGAGAAAAGAACAACAACATCATCATCATCATGTTGAAGAAGAATAGGAGGATGCGAATATAATCATGCTGCCGAGGAAAGGAAGATGATGGTGACGTCATCATGATATTCGGGCTTCATTGAAATGCTAAGGATGACGTCATCATCATGTTCGTTTAAGATCAGGGGGATATTTGTGATATCGGGTCACCTAAGGAGCATGATCAGGATGATGAAGTGAATATGACCCTTTCGCAGCCAAGGTAACCCTCTCAAGAAAAATCAGCATGATGAAGATCATCATCATATTTGCCTTTGTCGAACTTGGAATAAGACGTCATCATCATGTTTGGGCAAACGGATCATGCTTGAAAAAATATCCTGTTTGAAGGAAAAAAGATGATGATGATGATGATCAGGATATTAGCTTCTGTCGAACATAGAATAAGACATCATCATCATATTTCGCGAACCAGATCGGGCTTTGGAAAATATCCTGCCGAAAGAAAAAATGATGATGATGATGATCAGGATATTTACAAAAGGTTGCATTTCATCGGCAGGAGGACTTGGCGAAATATCGGGCGAACAAACAAGATCATGATGATCTTGACAATATGACAGGATAAAAATATGATGATGACGTCATCATGCTATTTCGTTTTTGGAGCACAAGGATAAGTTAAGGTCATCATGATATTTGCGCCAGGGTGATATTACAAAATATGATGATGCTGTTGAGAAATGTAATATCGGCTTCTTCTTTAAAAGATAGGGTGATCATCATGATATTCGCTAACCGGAGATCAAGAGGATATGAAGATGATGGTCCTCTATCTCGAATTATCATGATGATGATTCCAGCACTTAGCGAATTTCAGCAAAAAATGACCCTCGTGAAAGATCAAGATGATAGGGAGTCGTCATCATCATAATTCGAAGTTTAGCAAATATCATGATGATGACCTTGCGATAAGTTTTGAACGTGCGCATGCAAATATGCCGAAGGTGGATTTTTCTAAGGGTGATCAGCATGATATGAAAAGATCAGGTAATGTTGAAATATCATGATGATGCTCGCGATACAACAGACCACTTCGACGGGGAAACTTATCGTGACTTAAAGTTAATGTCATCATGATAATTGAACCTCAGGATATTATCGGGGGGGGGGGGGGGGGGTTCAAATATGATGATGATGATGCTCTTCAGCAAAACCGAGTTTATAATATGACCTTCCTAAAAGATATCATGATGTTGCATAATGCGAAGATCATGATGATGCTGTCAACATGACTTAGAATAAAAATAAAATGATGATCCTCCTGCGAATATCAGGTTTGACCAAGACTTTGACCGTGCATAACTTCCACATATGGTCGAATTTTCAAGTGAAGTAAAAGGCAAACCTGCATGAAATTTTAAGCTCTTTCAAAATATGAGGTCACAGAAACAAAATATGAACTTTGACAAACAGACCTCATGATGATGACCTACCTTATCATATATCATGATGATGATGCACCTGACCATCATTTTTACCAGACCGCCAGAAAGCAGAAAAAACACAAGCAGAAGCAAAAAAGCAAGACATCAGCAGGGGTCCTCGTTTTGCTAAGGAGCAAAATGGGGCGTGTTGTGAACATCACAACATACACTAATGAAACATTCGATACAACATATATCATATAAATCAAAAAGCATACAAGGAAAATTCACTGTGGACATTACACTTCACCTACTTCCAACAATTCAAGGTTAATAGTGTCCCAAAATATTTGGTAAAAAAGGATAGTGAAACCATTTGATCTTGGAGATTTAGTGTGTTGGGAAGAAAAGGACTTTGGCTTTGAACTTAACTTCAATAATTGGATTAAGCAACTTCTTATTCTCAATAGTTGTGATGACATTGAGTATGTTGTGAGGTGGTCTTGAGCATTATTTTCAAAAAGTGATGCTGTGCGGAGTTCTTGGAAGAAATCAGAAAAATATTGTAGAATTGCATTTTGATAGATTGTAGTAGCTAACCGTCTGCTTTTTGGATATACTGTATGGTCAAAGGTATAGTATTTGCATAGTCAATGTTTTTGAAATCATGAATGCTTTTTATGTCAACACATCTGCATCAAAACTTCTAACACTATTGCATCAAGAAACATTCATCATTTCTACAGTGTATGGTATTAATTTGTTGGCTATTGAGAGAAAAGGAGAAATTTTTAGTTTAAATAACCCAATTTGATCCAATTTATTGTGGGTCTGTGGAAAAAATTCCTTTAGGCCTCCATAACTATAGAATCATGTTAAATAGAAGGATTATCAAGAAAATATGAACCTTCAATATTAATTCTATAATTTTGCAATGATATGTAATAGGGCCAAGTGAAAAAAGTCTTCAATAGTGTATGCCTTTGTAGTGGGGACTCAACTCTCTAAAGCAACTTTCCAAATGCAAAAACTCCTAAACAAAACATAGCCCCCCCTTTTTTAAAACATTGAGCACTAAATTCCCTAGTTGCTTCTTTTTGCATCTCAACATAGTAAGCCTATCATTGTATGCAATTGAAGTACTACAATATCTCCATCTATCATGACATCATGAATCAATGTAACCACATTGATTTTGTCAGGCATTTTTTCTTTTGCAATCCCTATGCTTGGCACTAGAATAGACATGATATCTGCTTCATTCATGCCTACCTACAAATTTTCCATAAAACAATTTCTCAATGTGAGAAGTGTCACTAAGATAAATCATAGGAAAATATGCATAGTGTAATATGTTGTGCATCTAGAGTGATGGTTGTGGACTATCCAAGCTAGTAACCATAGGCACATCTGTGCTTAATTGTTGCTTGTCCACATGGTGCTATGCGCACAATGTTATCAGTTCCTATAGGCATTTGAATAACTGATGATGAAGGTTGGGTTCCTGAGCTAGTGCATGTTTATGAAGAGTCTATGTTTGTTCAACCCCACTATTCCTTGATCCAAATACTAGTAGATTGATGCTTATGAAGTGGAGGGATTGGCATGTGAGTAATGTGCTTCCCATTATCATTTCTTGGTAGTGGCTTTGCCTTATCTTTTTCATCTTGTGGTGCCTCAACTGCTGGGACATTATCACCATTAGTAGGTGTAGTTGTGCACAAAGGTGTAACCATGAGGGGGCACAGTCTTGTAGGGAATGTGCACCTCTGAGAATCCATGCATGTTCTATGTCTACAATTTCCTTTATAAACACATAGGAATTCAAGGGATCATCATCTTTCTTTTTGTAGTGGTCTAGGTACTTTATTATGAAACTTATGAAGTGAATAAACTAAATGTAGTCTCTTTCTCTATATTAGATTTGTTTTTCTCTAGAATAATAAAACACTATAATTGTTTTGCACATTTATTTGTAATTTATCTACATTAGGACTAATGTTTACATCAGCAATTTGTAATAATTGTAAGAATTGTGACCAGGATTATCAAGATAACATGGTTACTGCAAAATCTTTTCAACCTTGCATTATAGTTTTGTAGGCTCAAGATATTTGTAAGAGATTTTTATTGATTAATAGAGAAGTGTTTCTCTAGATAAAGCAAGAAAATAGACAACTACCAATTCCTTGTATAGAAAGATATTTGACAAAGCACTCTAATCTAAATGCCAATTGCTTTATAAAATTAGTTTAGTAGATGATTCTCAAAATTCCTTTCAATAGAATGAAGGAACACTAGTCAACAACAAACATGCTAGAAGAAAACTTAGATGATTACATGTGGGAAAATGAATTAAGTAAAGAAATAACATTCTAAATAGTACTAACTAGCCAATCACAACATTGATCTACATGTAAAAGAATAAAATGCATTAAAATCTTTTTTATCAAATAATCTTTTTGCAATTGAATATAAATAATATCACCTTCAAGGATATTTTGAATGTTAAACAAAGAAACCTACAATGTATGGTTCATGTGGATAAAGAAGAAAAAAAAGATATATCAAGACAAAAGGAACAATGCTGAATGGTTAAGATATTTCTTCATTCAAACCATTGCTTTTGTCAGAAAGACCCTAATTTTTGTCACTGTACCCTTGCATTTATCAGTGTGTCCTTTCTTTTATCATGTGTCCATTCTCAATAACCCATTTCTCCAACCTAATTGAAGTCGGACATAGCAAGATAATGACCTCATCAAGGTAACAAATTGCAACAAACTTTGCATTGTCTCTTATTCTTTACTTTGATCACGAGCATTTTCTCGAGATGGAATTCCAAGAAAAGATTTCATTCCATCATATGCAGCAAGTCTGATTGTCACTATAGGAATAACCAGTCAAATAACAAATTATCTACAGATTAAATGTCAATCCTACCAAAACATTTGCTACCCACTTTCATAAAGAAAAAACCAATAAATCTAAAGATGTATGCCGTGGCTTAAACATAGCCAACAAGCAACTTAATTTCCAATTGGTAGATCTATTTACTTCAAAGTGTCTTAAAGTGAAAGTCACATCAACAAGCATGTTCACCATTTAAAAATTCTAGTGGAATTTCATTGACAGGGAAATACTAAATATATTTATTGAATGAGGATTTACTTCTAGGAGAGTATTGTATTAAAATAGATAGAAATAAATAGATGGATGATGCTGATATTTGATGCTTAGTCCAGTTGATGCTTAGTCTAGTGAACCATTGCTTCCAACCTTGTCTTTCAACAATAGTAATCAATCCATCCCATGTTCTCTTGAATTCAAGTTCTATTGATTGAACTCTAATACCTACCCTTATTCTAATAATAATTCTAATTGTAAGTCTTTCCCTAACTCTAATACTAACCCTAGCCCTAATCCAAACCTTAATTGTATTTGTAACCATAACCCTAACCTTAATCCTAACACTAACACTAACCCTAACTCTAATGAAAACCCTAATCGTAATTGTAACCCTAACCTAACCCTATTTCTAACTATAATTCTAACCCTAATTATGGCCCTAATTCTAATACTAACCCTAACCCTATTTTTAACCCCTAGCTCTAATTCTAAATGTAATCATCTATAGATTTGTTCTTTCTTGCAAATGATCACTAGTGTGGATATAAGAATTTAGGATTGTCCCATGTTTCTTTTATAAAGAGTTTTGTAAAATAAGTTAAGTTGAAAGTTGTGGAAAAGCTACATATATTGTATTCTCATTTATGGTACTTAGATCAAGATTCACAATATTTTTCATTAATATTAAATATTGTATTGAAATATTTACATTTTAAATGATTTAAATGATATAATTGATTATCTCTTAAGAATAGTTAGTCTATGTCCTTATCTATAAAACTAAATAACTAGTATATTTATATTTTAAAAAATATCTCTAAAGTACGCTGAGGGATATCTCTTTTCTAGAGTTTATTTTTTCCATTGTTTTTATTTTTTTATTTTTTTTATTTTTTTGTTTGATATTTTTGGTTATTTAAAAAGAAATTGAAAATAAGAAAATCACAAAAACTATGGAACCAAAAAAGAAATTGGAAAAAATAAAAAATAAAATAGCAAAAAGTAAAAAATAAAAACCAAAAAAGAAATAAACTCGACAGGAAAAGAAAATTTGTTCCCACACACAAAGAAATGTAATTATTTTTTTCTTTTTTTTTGGTTTTTTTAATTTGTTGAGTGACTATTTGTATTATTTAATTTTTTTAGTAAAGATTCTAGATTGGAATCTTATAAGTTTACATACAAATTTCAGAATCTTTCAGCTCCCAATGTGTTGTGAATGTAGGAACGCCTCTCAGCGTAACTACATGTTTTCTTGCTTTTTACAAATTTTTAAGGATATTCTTTTTTCATGTTTTTTTTCATTTAAAAAAAATAAAAATTTGTATTTCTTGTTTTTGATATTAAATTAAATAGATTATGACTTTCTTTTGAGATGCTTTATTTTTTTTAACGGTTGTTTTTCTTTCTTGTCTTATTAAAGTATTGATGTTTCTCTTTTTATTTTAAAGTTTCAGTTTTCTTTTTATAATATTTTTAAAAAATATATATTATTATTTCTTTTCAATTATAAATTTTTATTTTCCTGTTTTTATGTAGTTAAAGATATGTAGATTTTTTTGTCTTACTAAAAATAAAAATATTGATGTTTCCCTTTTTATTTTGTAGCTTTCTTAACTTTTTAAAGATTTGTAAGGGATATTATTCTTTTTTATTCTTTTAAGATTTGTTTTATATAGTTTATTTAAAAAGAATTTTAAAATAATTTATTTGTGTTTCTTATAATTTATTTTTTAAAATAATAAGTTTAGGGTAAATATTTGAAATATAACATCCCATTCAATTAGGTTTATATTATTCTAAGTCTAAAGAATATGGTTATAATAAGTAGAAAATAATAATTAAATAAATTAAATTGTTAATATCTAGAAAACTAAAGATAAATTAAATATTTTAATCATAATTAGTTTCCATTATTTAAATAAAATCATAAAGAATTTAATGAAAGCCTACAATAAGAAAGTAAAACACGTCATAAAAAACAATTAATAAAACAAGGAGTTATAATTAAAAAGGCACATGATAAGAACTTAAATAGCCAATTTGTAATTAGGAAAGTATAGAACTCAAATTTTAGAAAGAAAATATATTGCTTTTATTAATAAAACAACTCATTTTCTTCCTTTCAAATTACTTAACCTCTATTTTATTTTTTGGTACAAGTAGAAGAATTTGGTCATAGGGAATTCAACAATGAAGGGAGCAAATAGAGTTTTAAAAAAATTATTCTTTTTTGTAATATGTTTCTCCATAATTTTTTTGTAATCTTGTCAAATCTAAAGTTTTGATGTGGAGCTTTCCATTGGGGAAACATAATTTGATGTTTCTTGGCCATGTGAGGAGTCTGGTAGCTCAATGCAGGATAAAATCTTGTTGAAGATTTGAGAAATACTTACATTTTTATTAAGAAATCATTTTAAATTATATCAGTGTAATGAAAATTCATTCCAATCTTAGAGCATTATTTTGCATACTGATAAATATGTTTGATATGTAAATAATAAGCATGCTCATAACATCTATTCCCTGTTATTTTATTTCAACAGTTTTCGCTTTCCTTTTCCTAAAAAAATATAAAATAAGAATCCCTAGCCCTTCAACCATTTTCGCTTTCCTTTTCCTAAAAAAATATCAACTAAAAATCCCTGACCTTGGTGGGGTATGCAAATACGTTTTCAAAAAAAATCCTCCTAGCTATGAATTTGATGGATATGCACTCTAAGTTAAAATTTAATTAGTCATCTCCAATTTCCTTTAGCTGCGCCCACTTCCATTGATTTTCATCCATCTACAAATTCTCAAATTAAGATGAATAGTTCTCCATGTTTAAAAAAAAGTCAAGGATAAAAAAATGTAAATAATGTGATTCTTTTGTTTTATGTTCACCCTTTGGGAAGGAGATTCTTTTGTATTTTTTGGCACTCTCCTACAACTCACCTTAAATCTTTCCAACATAAATTTTGTAGGTAAGAATGCTACCCCAAAAAGCAAAAGAATACTACCCAGATTCTAACAATTATGGAGGAAAATTCAATGGAAAACACAATTGTTGGTGATTTAAGTCCAAACAACAAAAGCATTGCCAAAAAAGTACCTACATATGTAAGATAGAAAAAATTCATATTTATCAAAACAATCACCTTCCCATGAAGCTTCAGCTTCCAAGGACGTCATTGGATAGTTGGTGGTGGCAAGTCATCATCTGTAAGGAAGTTAAAGTAGTGGAAACAACTTCCTATTCTAATCTTGAGGAGAAATATTATGCAAAACTTTTAAAAAACTAATCTAATAGTTACAGAAAATTTAGAAGCACATTTAAAAACATGAAATAAATAATAAAACATAGAACACCAGATATACATGGGGAAAACCCTTTTAGGTGAAAAACCCCACACTCGAAAAGCCTGCTCAATGTATTCCAAATCTAATAACAAGATTACATACACTTGCAGAGCAAGTTTATTATTGTAGTATCACTAGTAAACAGCTCTGGAAGAATCCCGGTAGCATTCCGACAGCATAACAATACCTGGAAACTCACAATATGCAAACTACTCCTCAAGCCTCTAATTTATAGACTTCTGGCTATACAAGAAACCATCTGTGGTTTTACAAAACCATGTGCAACGCTTCTCAGCTAAGACTTCAGTCCCAAAATAAGCTCTCACGTCCAAAATGAAATCCCCTATTTTTGACCCTTACAGATGTCATAAAACCTATCATAATATGCCTAAAAATAGGCCTAACATAATGTACCACCATGTGGGCATCTTTTGACACCTAATAAACCAATTTTCAATGCACCAACAATGCATAACAGCTGTAGGAAAATATTAAATGAAAATAACTATTTACGGAAAATATGCAAGGTTGATACACCTCATTTCCCAAAATTCTCACACTTGTCAAATACCTTGCAAGGGCTAGGGGAATCACATCATCATGGATCAACTGCTAGGGGCCAAGAGGTCCATAGACTCGGAACACCACCTAAATTTTGTTGTGCTCATGGGCTTAGTTAATGCATCTACAACATTCTCCACAGTCTCTACCTTTTCCAGCTTCACCCTGCCATCCTCGATCATATCTCTCATGAAGGGATACCGAACATCAATGTGTTTGGTCCTGGCATGAAAAGTCCAGTTCTTTGCAAGGCAGATTACACTTTGACTGTCACAATAAACTGTAATTGCACCCTATTTCAATCTAATATCTGAACACAAACGCTTCAGCCAAATGGCTTCTTTACAGGCATGAGTAGCTACCATGTAATCCGCCTCAATAGTGGACAAAGCGACCACAGCCTGTCACTTGCTCATCCAACTAATTGTACCACCATTAAGAGTAAACACATATGCACTAGTGGATATTCTGCTATCGACATCACTAGCCCAATCTGAATCCACAAAACCACGAATACTCAGGGAATGCTGATCTCCTATACCATGAAAACAAATAGAGTACTCTGATGTACCTCACAAATATCTGAAGACCCTCTTAACTACATCCCAATGTACTCTTCCAGGATTAGACATATAACGAGAAAGAACTCCCACTGCTTGGGCAATGTTTGGTCTTGTACAGACCATAGCATACATTAAGCTTCCAATTGCACTCTGGTAAGGCACTCTACTCATGTCTTCTATCTCTAATGGGGCTGTAGGACATTGTGAAATAGAGAGCTTCATTCCCAATGTAACAAGAACACATAATGGTTTACAATCCTGCATGTTTAACCTTTGCAAAACTGAACAAACATACTTACTCTAGCCAAACCATAGCTTTTTGTTCTCACGATCTCTTATGATCTCCATCCCAAATATGTGTTTTGCTGCACCAAGATCTTTCATTTCAAGTTTCGCAGAGCGCTGAGATTTCAATTCTATAATCAAACCTTTGCCTTTCCCAATAAACAACATGTTATCAACATATAAAGCAATTACTAGGAAACGATCACCATCAAATTTAAAATATACACAGTGATCAGATTTAGACCGTACAAATCCCAAACTCAACACATAAGTATCAAACTTTTGGTACCGCATCCTAGGACTTTGTTTAAGGCCATACAGAGATTTCTTTAACTTACAAACCAACTTGCTTTTACCTGTTACCACGTAGTGCTCTGGCTGTGTCATAGATTTCTTCCTCCAAATCACCATGAAGGAAAGCAGTTTTCACATCCATTTGTTCAACCTCTAGGTCATAAACTACTGCAATAGATAATAAAAAATGAATGGATGTCATTTTAGCAATAGGAGAAAAAATCTCACCATAATCAATACCCTCAACCTGAGAGTATCCCTTTGCAACCAACCATGCCTTATACTTTTCAACATTTCCATCTAAACCAATCTTTTTCTTGAACACCCATTTAGATCCAATAGGTTTGCATCCTTCAAGAAATGGTACTAGGTCCCATGTATCATTTCTTTCAAGGGCTGCCATCTCTTCATCCATAGCAACTTTCCAGGACTCTGCATCATTCGTACCCAAAGCCTCTTGCACATATCGCAGTTCATCAATGTTAGTATTCAAAGCAAATATACACTTCCAATCATTGGGTGAATACCCATACCTTTAAGGTGGTTGCCTATGCCTTGTAGACCTTCGAACAAGCTGAGGTGGAGGTTCTTCCACTTCTTCCTCCTCTTCACCCTCTTCTGAAGATTTGGAGCTTGATGAGCTCTCCTCAACTTCTTATCTATCTTGGGGCCTCGATTCATCTTCCTCAAGCATAGAAGGAAGTTGAATCACATATTTTTTCTATTCAATTTCTTTATGTTGTTCTGGCTGAAAAATAACAGGAGAAGATTTAGTTTCTCTAAAAATAACACTTCTGGAATGAATTACCTTATGTGCAACGGGGTCCCAAAGCTTGTATCCTTTCACACCATAGCTGTAGCTGATGAAGATACATTTGATAGCCTTAGAATCCAACTTTGTTCTCTTCTCCTTAGGCACATGTGCATATGCCTCACAACCAAAAACTCTCAAATGTTTAAGTGAAGGCTTTTCCCCCGACCACGCCTCCATTGACATTTTATGAACAAGCGCTGATGTAGGAGATCTATTTATCAAATAACAAGCAGTCACTATAGCTTCAGTCCAAAACTTTTGTTCTAGACCGGCTCCACTCAACATGCTCCTAGCCTTCTCCATCAACGTTTTGTTCATTCTTTCTGCAACTCCATTCTGCTGAGGAGAATACAGAGTTGTCTTTTGTCTTTTAATCCCACAATATATACAAAATCTGTCAAAATCTGTAGAACAGTACTCACCGCCATTGTCAGTCCTCAAATATTTAATTTTATTTCCAGTCTGAGTTTCAACCATAGCCTTAAACTCCTTAAAATGACTGAAAACTTTAGATTTGCTCTTTAAAAAATATACCCATGTTCTCCTACTGAAATCATCAATGAAAGTAACATAATAAACAAATTTACCAATAGAAGCAACATCAACAGGACCAAATACATCTGAATAGATTAGATTCAAAATACATGAAGACTTATGGGAAGACAAGTAAAATTGAATGCGGTTCTGTTTCCAATAAATATAGTGTTCACAAAAATCAAACTCTAGATTACAATCATTCAAACCTTCAACAAGGTTCTTATTTTTCAGGGATTTCAAACCCTTCTCTCCAATGTGGCCAAGTCTCTAGTACCATAACATCGTCTTCTCTGGAGGTAACTTTGATTCAGTAGATAGAGCACCCTTAGGTACCCAAAAGCCACGACCATCCGCAAAAGAGGAAACCATCTCTTTTTTTAGGGAAGTAGTTTCTAGCTTAATTTTATCAGAACTGCTATTGTACTCAACCGTGCATGCATCAAACTGGTACAATGTACCCAATCTGCTTCCTCTTGCTATCACCATAACACCTCTCACCATTTTGATACCTACTTCAAAAAACTGTACATGCACACCCACATCTATTAGCTTGCTAACAGATAATAAATTTCTTGCTAGTCCTGGGATATGCAAGACACCATCAAATCTTCTAACTCTACCATCAGAAAATTTCACATGAATACTACCACAGCCAACAATGTCAAGGAAAGAATTATCACCCAATTACACCATACCACCATCATAGTTTTCATACTTACTAAACCATTTTTTGTTAGGAGTCATGTGGAAAGATGCACTTGAGTCTATCAAACATGCATTATCACTTGCACGAGTGGCCAAGGCTGCAATAAACGCATCTCCATCTTCCTTTTCAGAATCAGAGTCAGAATCTTGCTTCTTCTTTTTATTTTTCTTCTCTTCTTTACATTCCTTTTAGAAGTGTTCAGATTTGCCACAGTTCTAGCATATTGCCTTGGACTTACCAGGAGATTTTGATCTCCCCTTATTCTTGGACTTAGAATGGCCACACTGTTTCTCATCTTTGCCTCGTTCTTTTGGTCTTCCTTGAACACTCAAAGCCTCTTTGGCATTCAGGGAGGCCTTCCTTCTCATCTCTTCAGAGAGTAGAGAACCAACAACATCCTCCATCTTTAGAGTGACTAAAGTGCTCCCAATGGCCATGACTAGGCTGTCCCATGAGTCTGGCAGCGAACACAACAAAGTTTGGCACCTTTCTTCTTCATCTATTTTCACCCCAACTGAGGTCAACTGAGTCACCAACATATTGAATGTTTCCAGATGCTCAGAAATTCATCCACCATCTTCCATTCTCAAGGAATACAACTTTTTCCTCAAGAAAATTTTATTTACTAAAGATTTAGCTTGGTATATCTCACCCAACTTCTTCGAAGTTAATTCTTCATGGACATTTATCAAAATTGAGTCTACAAGACATAGTCTTATGCGACCTTTAGCTTTTCTATCCATTACATCATATTTTGCAGCCAAAGTTGGATTCGTAGGCCTCTAAACATTTTCATCCACCACATCCCATAGATCCCGATCAATCAACAGATCTTCCATCTTCAGCTTCCACATTTCAAAGTTTGTGCTAGAAAATTTTTTAACCTCCATTCTCCCAGATGTGCTCGCCATCTAAAAAATCCTGCAACAAGATCACAAAGTATCCTCTGCACAAGCTCCCACTCAAACCTTGATTGCATAGAAAACCCAACAACCCACAACTAAAACCAAAGGTGATCAAGCTCTGATACCACTTGTAAGGAAGTTAAAGTAGCAGAAACAACTTCCTATGCTAATCTTGAAGAGAGATATTATGCAAAACTTTTTAAAAACTGATCTAACAATTACAAAAAATTTAGAAACACATTTAAAAACATGAAATAAACAATAAAACATAGAACACCAGATATATGTGGGGAAAACCCTTTCAGGTGAAAAACTCCACACTCCAAAAACAAGATTACATACACTTGCAGAGCAAGTTTATTACAAGAGTATCACCAGTAAACAACTCTGAAAGAATTCTGGTAGCATTCCAACAGAATAACAATACCTGCAAACTCACAATATGCAAACTACTCCTCAAGCCTCCAATTTATAGACTTCTGGCTATACAAGAAACCATCTGTGGTTTTACAAAACCATGTGCAAGGCTTCTCAACCAAGATTCCAATCCCAAAATAAGTTCTCACGTCCAAAATGAAATCCCCTATTTTTGAGCCTTACAGATGTCATAGAATCTATCATAATATGCCTAAAAATAGGCCTAATATAATGTACCACCATGTGGGCATCTTTTGACACCTAATAAACTAATTTTCAATGCATCGACAACGCATAACAGCTGCAGGAAAATATTAAACGAAAATAACTATTTACAAGAAATATGCAAGGTTGAGACACCTCATTTACCAACATCATCATCCTCAGACCTGTCCATTTCGGTATCATCACTGTTAACAGATCTATCTAGGTCCTTACAAGAAGCATCTTCCTTGTGGCGTTTCATTCTCTAATTTATTTCTTTTTAGCCAACGTTTCTTGCACGATTTCTCCTTCCATCGTCTATTTTTGGGTCTTCTCCTTTTACATATATATATTTTCTATTTTTTTGGTTGATTTAAACAACCATTTTTTTTTGGACGACCAAAAAATAGAACTACCAAATTTTTGGCAGTTACAAGATGTGTGCACATATAGAATGGCCTATCGGCCAAATTAATTATACCAAACATGACAAAATTAAAGAGGGTGGATGAATAAAGTGAGAGATAGTCACTGAACCACCAAGTGACACGATACACATAAAGACCTCGCAATAAGACGATCTTCTTATGCGCTATCACAAATCTCACAATACTGTGAACGAAAAAACAATAGAAACGGCGACGGAAAGGAGACGATAAAAAATCAGGTAAGATCGAATGGGGGGCAACGATTCAATCATCTTGCATGTCTCTTACTTGATACCTATGGTCAATCCTTCAAACAAGGTATCTATTCGCCAAAGAGAACGCCTTTGGCCTAATAAAAAAAGTTTTGTTTCCGTCTTTATAAGTTCTGGTTAAACAGACAAAAGTAATAATAGATAACCAAATATTAACCAATGAGGTCCCATAGCTCAGTTGGTTAGAGCATTGGTGTTATGAGATTTTACAACTTAGGGTAGCCGAAGGTCGCGAGTTCGAGCCCTACCGGGACCAGTGGGATAATTAATATCCTATTGTATTGAGAGATGCAATTGTTTGTAGAAGTCGAGGAGGATTGCATAGATCATCATTAGGGCATGAATTTAGACCCAAATAGTCACTATTTTTTCCTTACCCTCCAAGCATGACATTTTCTATTACCCACCATTTATGTTCTTATTAGTTCCTACAGCAGGCAGGTATATTATAGTTAATTAGTCTTTTTCAACTAATCATTAACATTCTAAAATTTCTATATTGACAATGTTTTAACCAATTTAAAACTTTTGAAAATTTATTTATCTATTTTTTAAAATTAGTTGTTGTTACATGAACAGTTTTGTTGCTAATGATTACAATTTTCATTGACAATGCCTTGTTTTCTGCTCAGGTAAATTGATTTTTAAATTTTCAAGCAAAAAAGTGACCTTTTGTTTGTTGGAAATTGAGTGTATCACTCTGGATTACATGGTCTATGTGGAGGTTATACTTCTGGATAGTTGCTGCACTCTCCTTCAGCCCTGCCTCGTATGTCTTTTTCTTCTTCTTGTTCCCTGTGACTACACATACGGAACCATACAAGTCCATTTTAAAAAGGCCTGGAGAAACAACATGATATTTTCTTTCAAATTAGAAAAAGAAAAAAGAAAAAAACATTGAGATTTAAGATCTTTTACTTTCTTTCACAATACATTACATGAAAACCTGGATTGCATATACAATGGTAATGAATGATGAACATCGAGATGAAGCTATTTTCTTAATGTCACAAATTATTGTGGTGTGTATTCATTTCAACAGAGCCATTCGATGGTTGTTTTCCAAGGTTCTCTGAGGCAAAACATGTTTGTTGGCTATTTATGTTTTCTTCCTTATCCAACATCATCAAAATTTCATCTATATTAACGTCTCAGCACTGGAGCATTGGTCTGCATTGAAATTATTGATTTTGAGATTTTGAGGTTGAGGAGGAGGATTGTTAAGCCACGCAGAAGAGCCATACATGATTTGAGCAGCACGGTCATATGCAAGAGCAGTAGCCTGGGGGGTGACAAAGGTTGTTGGGCACGTGGCTGTTGAAGCCCAATGTAACTGCCCTGCAGGATTCTCCTGCAGTCCCTGCAGGATTCTCCTACAGTCCCTGTCTTCCCCCTCTAGCAACCGTTCTTTTAACTGCCATCTTCTTGGCAGTGGTTGCACCTATCTGTCTGTAGATGGAAATGTATGAGGCAGTTGGTGATAGCATACAGAGGGAGATGAATTGATGTTGTTCATATACAGTGATATACTGAAATGTATGATATACTCTATGAGAGTGAGAGAGAGAGAGATGCATTAATATAATTTTGCCCTTCGTTGTGGATGTAGCCAACATTTGGTGAACCACTTTAAATAGTTTTGTCATTATGTGAATGTTGTTTTATATTTTTCATTCTGAGCATTGTTTTGATTTTGCTATTCTTTATTTCTAGTTCTGTTATTCTATTTTGGAATTTACAATTGGTATCAGAGCTCTATGTGAAGCTCAGTCCAGGAGATAGCCTGTGAAGTTTTTTTTTTTTTGGGAACCTATATAGCAATCAAAATGGATGATTCAGAAAAATGGAGAATATATTAATTTATAGGCCAAAACTTTCATCTTTGGAAAGTGTATATGGAGTCTCTTCTTATCAAATAGGACTTGTCTCTCGCCTTACAAGGGAAAGCCAAAGGACAAGGTACTATGATGGATGAAGACTGGGAAAAACTTGATATGCAAGCGAAGACAACTATTTTTCTCTCATTGTCCAGCAATGTATTATTTAATGTCTCTAATAAGAGTACTACGAACGCGCTTTGGGAAAAGCTCTCCAGTATGTATGCGATTGCTTCAGCTTTGAACAAGGTATTTGTTATGAAGAAATTATATAACCTAAAAGTGAGAGAAGGTGGGGTTATGTCCAATCATTTGAATGAATTTAACACCTTAGTCTCTCAATTAGCTTCAGTGAGTATCAAGTTAGATCCTAAGATTAAAGCGATTTTTCTATTGTGTTCCTTACCAAATAGCTGGGAAGGTGTTGTCATGGCTGTGAGCACTTCTATAGCAGCCAAGATTACATTAGTTTTTAATGAAGTTGCAACTACTCTTCTCAGCAAAGACATGAGAAGGAAACATCAGGAACCCTCATCCGGCGATCCTCTAACAGTTGTAAGTATAAATAATAGGGAAAGAAGCCATGACAGAGGTAGATACAACAACAAGAGAAGGTCACAATCTAGTCTGCGATCGAAGTCTAGGGGCAGAACCGGTGCATGTTGGTTTTGTGGAAAACCCAGACACAATAAGAAGAACTACTGGAACTATAAGAAAGCTCAAGGCAACATGAGCACAAATAATCAAGCAAACACTGCTAGTGATGGTGTTTTGGTTCTAACAGCAAGTAATACAAATGCAGATTCGTGGGTCCTTGATTCCAGCGCCTCATTTCATGCCACTTTATGCCATCAAGCTTTCACAAATTTTCAAGAAGGCACATTCGTTAAGGTGTTTCTTGGTGACAATAAAAAATGTGACATTTTAGGAAAAGGTGATATAATATTGAATCAAAAAAATGGAGACAAACTAACTTTGATGGATGTTAGATATGTACCCATGTTAAAAAGAAATTTAATTTTTGTTAGTCAAGTTATAGGAAATGGATGCAATGTTAAATTTTCTCTTGATTCATGAAAAATTACAAAGGGGCTTTTAATAATGGCAAGTGGAAAGAAGCAAGATAATCTCTATATTCTAGACTATTTTGGTGAAGTGGGAGCTGCCTTGCTGGCTATGGACAGTGGGTCTGAAATATGGCACAAAAGGTGCCCAGCCAGAGGCTATTTTTGTGCATATTTACAAAGGTGCCCAGCCAAAGGCGCTTGCCATTGTTGGGTTCTCTTATTTCTGCAACCCATTTACCCCAACTACGCTGCCTCACTCCTCTATAATTATATACCCCATTTTCAGGCCCGCCTTTTCCTGGCATGCACCCCTTTTTTGAACCCTTGTGAACTGCTCGTCTTCTTTTCATTTGCTCGCACAAATTGAAGCACTGCCATTGCTTTAATATTTGCATAACTTTCTTCTCCCTCTGCACGCTCGTCGTCCTCGCCATCTTTGTTGAACGCTTAAAATAATACGCATTTCTCCATTTAAAAGCAAGTGAAATAACTTGGGTGATACGCTTCTGAACCAGCCGTGTTGGACCTTGGAAGGTTTCCTCGTACTTGGAAGATTTGGTCTCGAAGAAGAGTTGTTTGTTTTTCTTTTCTCTCTTTATATTTCGTTGTTCCATGGAAGATGACGACTACGAAAAAATGCATGAAACTGTCTACGTCGATACCCGCCACCCTTTAGTGGGTGTCTTTGTATGCTCAAACATTTCCAACTTTATTTCCTTGTTCATTTGTATGAATGATTATTAAACATGTAGATACTTTGGTGAAATGGCTATTCTTAAGTGAAATGGCTATTCTTAAATATCATTCACTTCAACAGTCAAAGGTCAATTTTCACCAATAAAAATAGGACAAATATTTACCACTTTTTGTTGTGAATGAGGTGTAAAATTACTATTGATTGTTTGATTAGTGAAGTGGATGATATTTAAGTAGAGTGTGGTGAAATTAGCATACCCATGCCCATTCTCATTTAGTTTGGGGTGTATTTTTAAGATAATGCCTTGATACAATTATATAACAATATTTGATACCTCTATATTAAGTTTAACTTCTTCTCTCATTTTTATCTTTCTTTAGTTATTCTTATTTACATTTTTTTTTCTTATTTGTATTTATTCTCACACATTCCCAATAGTTATTAGTTTAGGTTTCCATACATTCATTTTTTATAATAAGATTCTGCACTCTCTATCTTGGGTCATTTTTGTGGTGCATAATGGTGATCCTAGACAGCACAAATCTGACCCTAAAATCATTTTAAAAGTTTAAACAATCAACATCTATGCTTTTCTCTTAACTATTAGGAGCCGACTTAGTACACACTTGTGTGATGATTCATTATGTCTTGGTACTCAAAGATGTATTCATTCGAATAATATTTTCATATTAGATCATTTGATTATCATTCACATTTACAAAGAGCATCTCTAAGAACATTTCAAATTGGAGCACTAAAAGGAACACCTCTTTACATCAGAATCAACATCTAGATCACTTGTCTTCTCATCTACTATTTGTCAATCTTTGACATGATTATAAAGCTAATCTAATTAAGGGGGTTGACCTAGGAGAGCTTGGCCTTTGCAATTTGGTGATCTCTCCAACATATTTTTAAATATTGCTAGTCCTTAACAATCAACAATGAGAAAATAATTCAATGAATCAGATAACAAAAGTGCATGTAGTGTGCCAAATAAGGACCATGCATCAAAGGTTAGATCTATGCGGCATGGAATTATACATAGCCATACAATTGACCCAAAGTTAGTTATAGTTTTGTATAGTGTTGTCACTTATGCGATAGACCCTATTTCCTCCTAAAATAGGGACCCACCTTTTTAGCTTCCACCTCATGTCAACCCTCTATCCTATGGTATTTTCTGTGACCACTTTGATAATTCATTAGAGACATCTTATCTAGGCCCACAAACCTTGTTTAAGATTTGTTGATTTGTGTTCACATCCTTTGCTCAAGTTCTAGTTTGAATGTTCATGGTGACTACATCAAGTTTGAATCAATTGGTCTATCCTCAACTGTGCCCCCTCTCTTTGCTATGCTCAATGCTAATTGGCCCTCCTAGACCAATATAGTTGATCATGACCCACTTCCACATCAACCAATTGTCATGATCTCATTGATAGTGTTTAGTGACGTTTTGTTCTCATCATGCTTCTACAAACTGTTAGATGAAATCTTATCTAACAACACTAATGCAAGAGTGTACCAAGGTGTAAGAGCAATCATGTTAGACACACAAGGATACTGAGAGGGGGGGTTGAATCAGTATTTAAATAATTTTTAATTTTAACAACTTCAACTTATCTTGAGAAGATTAAACATTAAGCATCACAATATCAACATGAAAGAATAACACAATGCACATCAACACATAACACCAGATATATGTGGAAAACCCTAAAATGGAAAAACAATGGTAAGAATTAACTCACAATATATGAAGCTCAAATAATAACTTTGTTTTAGGGGCTTTAACTTAAGGAAGCTATTACTTTCTAAGTAACTTTGATTTAGGGTCACTCCCAAGGAAGCTTCTACTCCTTGATGACTTTGTTTTAGGTTCACACCCAAGGAAGCTACTACTCCCTGAAATGAGAACACACTTACAAGAGATTATAGTATGATAATATTTTCTTCTGTTTGAAAACTGACATTGAAGCTCACACCTTTGATGATTGCACTTCTGCCTCCTCACACTTTCTTCTAAAGATCTAATCAGTTTGGCACATTCTATATTTGATTACTACCACAAATATGTCTTCAAGATGAATTCAGACACCATCGACATCTACTCTTTCTCCTTCAATCACACATCAATAATGCATTTATTCTACTTTTTGTCTTCTTGCAAACCCTTTTAATCAACTTGCAATCACACCTCACCTCATTCACTTCGATTCACTATTTATACATGATATTACATTGATTGCATTGCTTGTTAGCCAGCTACAACATGAAAAATCTATTTACAAGTCAGCCAAACAACACACAATATGAAACATGTAGAAGATAGGTCCTAAGTGAAACCACACGTTACACCTGTAGAAGATCCAAGCCTTGCGGACCCCAACAATTGCTTAACTAGGTCCAAAACATCCTTCACAGCTTCAAACACCAAGGAATTACATTTTCACACTTCACTCATTTGGAAATAAGACATCTTTAAGGGGAACAGATGAAGACTTGAAGTATAACGACCATATCAACTTGAAAAACCTTTTGCGGTATAGGAAACAAGAAAGATCTTCGTGAAACTTTTCTAGATGAGTCCACATGACTCATAAAACATCCCCAAACACTACTTTTCCACTGCACATCAAAGAATTATACCACACAGCTTCAATCATTAACTCTGAAAACACTCTGTCATTTGGAACACACTACATGTCATTTGAAAAATTGAGCTATGGACCACCAAGAACCTTAAAATTGAAGAGAAGCATATAATACACATCTAGAAACATGTCCTCAAAACTACAAGGGCAATCATTCACTTGTGGAGGAATGCAGAGGATTCCAACAAACTTTCAACACTGGCTTACTCTGCTAAAACATATATGATAGTACTATGTCATGCACAACTTTCACAGTGGAAGGGTAAATGATCTAAATCTCTAGAATTATCATCTTCACTAGAATCTCAACACACCTTTTGAATTGCATAGCCAAATATGCAAATGCAAAGGAATGCTGAGCATCCTGCTTCCATGTAGTGACCATCTTCACAAAACCAACATTGTTTTCACTCTATCTTTTGCAAAACATAATTTTGGTAGTCCACACATCATAAAACTTGGAATATGAAAGACTTGTCATTATATTAAGCTATATTCGAATCCACAAAGGACCAAAACCAAACTAACGGAAATGCTAAGCAATTTCCTCCAGACAGTCTTCAAAGGTGGTCATTCTAAAACAAAGACTATCACCAACTTCAAGAGGCTAAATCTTCTTTGCATTAACACATGCATTCTTAGGTATATGCCTTGTTAGTGCTTCCAATTTCCATATTAATGTGTCTTCTTGATGCTTCTAATTCCCATCTGAATATAACTTCATACTCAATTCTATAATGAATAAGTCATGATATGAACTTCTAATTCCCATCTCAATGTATATTCTTTAGGAGCATTACATTCAACTATGAACAGTATTACACATTCATAATAGTGTTGACATCAATGACAAACAATACAACCATTTGAACCATATGTGTAACAAATCATGCATCACCCAAAAATATTTTATTTTGCCTTGTCTATTTTATTTGTATATTTTCAAAAGCATTCTAGTTATCATCTAGGAACTATAGATCCTATTGCATTTCACCATACATGCATATTTCACATGGTAGTTGGGAACACATGTTCTACATTGAACCTACAACATCACATCCAATTTCTAGGAGATCTTGATCATCACAAAGACATATTTCAGTTCTAGACTTACTTCTAGGTATAATAAGATAACATCTAGTTTCATTATTCAAATTATACGACAATAGCGGGACACATTTCTAAATTCATTAGATCCAACAGAGATTATGTTATGAACCATATTGTGATTCATTATTTCATTATCAAGGCAATCATCTTAGAAAATCCTTCCACATGCTTGGACAACTAAACAATACACTTGGAATCAAGCTTTGCACCTCCTTGTAGCCAATTGAGATCTTCACTAAGGCTATAATCTACTACATAAGAATCTCTCATGATCATTGGTAAGTAGTCAATTTAGTTAGGTCAGTCCTTAGCTTCAAATTCGGGGATAATTCTAAAATAATTCTATTATAATATCATTTACATTCTATAATTTACATATAGTTATGCCCATGTTTCTTTGAAGGTTGTGGTCTCATGTTGTAAGCCCTTGTGACAAAGTGTAATTCATTTTATGAATATGAACCAATAAAGATTGAGTTATTTTTAAATTCAATTTTCTTATGTAATTATTTTGCAAGTATGTGCTTGCCAGTGTTGTCACTGATGTCAACATATCTTTGTTGTTATTGGTGTCAACTGTGCTCTTGTTTTGATGATTAATTGTGTTGAGTTAGTTTCTTTGTATTGGAGTATAGTGCCGTGTTTTGCTCCACATATTTTGTATACTGAATATCTTAGATGCAGATTGGAAGTTGTGTCAAAGGATGTCTGTAGTTTCCATGTTTCAAGTTTCAGCCTCCGGTGTGAAGATTTGAATGAGTTATGTTCACCAGAGTAAAAACTATTTTTCTATATACTTAATGGTGACACGGTGAATGTACTCTGCTCTGCATTTCTTTGCATTTGAGTCTTACAGTCTGTGGTTCTGGAATTGATTTTGTAATAATGTTATGTGCCTTCAATTCAAATGGTTCATGATTTGGTGGTCCGCAAGGGATCTTTCTTTTATGACAGTGGCCAACAGTAATGTTCAAGTGTAGACATGATATTTCCACAGTCCATTAAGATGGATTGTAGTGCTTCTGGAAAAAATTGTGTTGCTTTTTTTATCTCAACATTTTGGATCACACTCCGTGATCCATCATTAGGAGGAAGGAAAAGAATACAAATGATGGATCATGGAGCATGATCTGAAACATTGAGATAAAAAAGCAACAAAGTTTTTTCCAGAAGCACTATAAATAATGTTCAAGTGCTCCAGTTTGAAGAATCTTATGGATAAAGTGTTTAAAGGTTGTGTGGATGTTCTTGGTTATTGTAACATTCTTGTGGATGTATCTAGATAGTGTTCTTGCCTTTTGATTGGTCTATAGAATGTAATCTGGATTGTGTATGGAGCATGTTCTTAAAGGTCTTAGTGTTAACATCAGTTTTGGCTGACTTGGTTTTTTTCACTACTTGCGATTATACTTTGGAGTTTGCGATAGTGTGTTGTTGCGAGGAAGATTGGATTTCAGTCCCAGCTAAGGAGTGGTTTGGTCCACATTCATTCTTTCTCTTTCATTAATCTGTTTAAGTCTAGACCTATTGTAATGTATTTATGTTTGCCGACCTTGGAGATTGTTCCAATGGTTGATGATTATAATGCCATCCTTGATGATCATTCCAAGGGTGATGAATGTATAAATACTTGTAATGAAGTCATGAAAAATATATCCATGTGTGATGATGCGAAGATAATTGTGAAGTGAAAAAGTAGAGTAGAGTAGAGGATGTTCATTGTGCTTCAATGGAACTGAACCTTGGCATACTGTAGATGCTACTATCTCAGTTCACCAACTCTAGCACTGAGCCACCCACTGGTAGTGAGCCACTCCATTGGTAGTGAGCCTCTTTTTTGCAGTGAGCAATCTGGGTAGTGAGCCCTAAGGCAGTGAGCCTCTGATTTTTGGTATTGTTATTACATATTATATTGTGAGCTAACACTCACCGTGGTTTTTCCTTATTGGGTTTTCCATGTAAAAATTGGGTGTCTCATGTGTTGAATGTGTGACTGTGTTTAAATTTTTGATTTCATCCTTTCATGATTAAAGTACAATAACAACACGATTAGGTGGATGATGTATTAATGGTTTTGAAGTATTGGTTACAACTAATTCACCCCCTCTCATTTGTCTTGCTCTTTTCAACAATTGGTATCAGAGAAAGGGTTCCTCGGTAAAGATCCTAACAGATTGAGGTAGATCTGGGATAGTGCACATGAAGGAATCACTACAGTTCGATGGAATAGATTATGCTCTTTGGAAGGTATGGATGAAAAGTCATATCATTTGTCTTGGTTATAATGTTTGAAAGATGGTAGAGAAAAAGTATACTATTCCTCAAAATGGACCATCAGATGAAGATGAAGTCAAACAATATGAATTAAATAGAAAAGCTAGAGATGCTCTATTAAATGCCTTATCTAACATTGAGCTAGTGAAAGTTATGGATTTGTAGACTGATCATGAGATCTAGGATAAGTTAAAAATTTTATATGAAGGAGATGATTCTATAAAGAGTGGCAAATTGCAAAACCTGAAGGTAAGGTATGAAGCTTTGAAGATGAGTGAAGATGATAAAATAACAATCTACATGCAAAAAGTTGATGAAATTATCAATGGAATCAAAGGTCTTGGAGGAACTATTGATGAAGATGAGGTTGTGCTGAAGATTCTTAGGTCTTTACCTAAATCCTATAGTCACAAGGTGGCAGCAATTGATATGAGTTTGAAAAAGATTTCAAAGGATCAGTTGCTCAAGAAGCTTACAGCTTTTGAAATGAGAGAGTTTAGTGATGCCTTGTCAAAGACTAAGACTTCTTTCAAAGCCAACACTTCAAAAAAGACTTCAAGAGCTCAAAAATATGCTGTGGAATTTGATGATGACCTTGATGATATTAAAGCCAACTTTGTGGATAGAATGTAAAGAGGTACCGGTAAGTTCAAAGGAAAATTACCATTCAAATGTTTTTCTTGTGGTATGATTGACCACTATGCCTCCAGGTGTCCAGAGAGAATTGAGAGAGGTAAGAAGAAGTTTGAAAATAGACCTAGAGTCATAAAAAATACTATTATGTCAGTGATCTTGATGATGATGGTGTAATAGATGATGAGTCTGACCATGCTAATACTAGTGCAAATGAATGCGTGTTTATTGCTATTAAAGAAGAACCTGTGTCTATTAATCCTACTAGTTGTGTGAAGGAAGAAAAGACAGTGGAAGAAAGTGCTTTGTCTATCTAGGTTGAGAAGGATAAACATGAATGGATTATTGACAATGGATGCTCACATCACATGACCAGTGACAAAAGTAAGTTTATAAGTTTGGAAAAGTATGATGGAGGACTAGTTAGGTTTGGAGATGATGCAACTGGTAAGATTTGTGGAAAATGATCTATTTCTTTTGATGGTAAGCATAACACAGATGATGTTCTATATGTGAAGGGTTTGAAGCATAATCTTTTAAGTGTTGGTCAGATGTGTGACAAAAGGTATGATTTGAGATTCAAGGATAATGGTTGCAAGATCATGGAAAGCTCCGGAACAGTGATTGCTACTAGTAAGAAGACTAGAGGTAATGTTTATCATTTGAGAGGAACTAATGATTGTTGTTTGTTGGCTTAGGTAGATGAAAGTTGGTTATGGCATAGGAGGATGTGTCATATATCAATTTTGACAACTTGGTGAAGATAAGTTCAATACAAGCTGTGAGAGATTTACCTAGGCTTGTGAAGCCTGTTAATACTATTTGCAAGGAATATCAATTGGGAAAATAGACAAGGACAAGTTTCAAAAGTAAAGAACAATTCTCCGTTGGACTACTTGAGCTGGTGCATATAGATTTGTGTGGTCCTACAAGAACAAGAAGTTTTCGAGGAGACAAGTACTTTATGTTGCTTATTGATGACTATTCTAGAATGACATGGGTCACTTTTCTAAAGAATAAATCAAAAGCCCTAGACAAGTTCAATGTTTTCAAGGCAATGGTTGAAAATGAGTTAGAATTGAGGATAAAATTTTTAAGGTCTAATAGAGGAGGTGAGTTTACATCAAATGAATTCAATATCTTTTGTGAGGAACAAGGGATAAAAAGATAGTTGTCTGCTCCTAGAACTCCCTAGCAGAATGGAGTTGTTGAAAGAAAGAACAGGACAGTTCAAGAGGCTACTAGATCAATGATAATGGAGGCTAACTTACCGGAAGTGTATTGGAGAGAAGCTATACATACTATTGTCTATATTCAAAATGGAGTTCAAGTCAAAGGTAATGGTACTAAAACTCCTTATGAATTGTGGTATGGAAGAGTTCCAACAGTGAAATACTTCAAAGTTTTTGGAAGCAAATGTTATATTAGAAGAGATGAGGAGTTAGGAAAGTTTGATGCTAGGTGTGATGAAGGAATTTTCCTAGGATACTCCACTAAGAGTAAGGCCTACTGATGCTACAATAAGAGATTAAGAAAGATCATTGAGAGTATAAATGTGAAAGTTGATGAAGACATGGAAAGAATATCAGATCTAAGTGGCTATGAATCAGATAAACCTGATACTACAACGAATGAAGAAAAAATTGAATAAAAGGAAAGTCGGGTTGAAGAAGAAAAAGCTCCAGAAAGTGTTTTTAAGACTCCCAGGTATGTAAGGATTAATCATTCAGAAGATCAGATAATTGGTGATAAAAGCAAAGGGATATTGACAAGGAAAAGAGTTGTAGAGGAATAGGTGAACTACTGTCTACTTTCATAGATTGATCCTACGAATGTAAATAAGGCTTGCAATGATGAAAGTTGGGTAAAAGCCATGGAAGAAGAGTTGATATGGATAGAGAAAAATCAAACTTGCGAATTGGTTCCTAGACTTGCTAATAAGAATGTGATTAAAACTAAATGGGTATTCAGAAACAAGATGAATAAAAATGTAGTAAGAAACAAATCAAGATTGGTATGCAAAGAATATTCTCAAGTTGAAGGCATACATTTTGAAGATACTTTTGCTCCTGTGGCAAGGATTGAAGCAATAAGAATGTTCCTGGCATTTCCAGCACACAAAGACTTCAAAGTGTACCATATGGATGTGAAGTCTACATTCTTGAATGGAGAGATGGAAGAAGAGGTTTACATTGAACAAACAGAAGGATTTAAGTGATCAGACCATGGTGACATGGTGTGCAGATTGAAGAAATCCTTATATGGACTTAAGCAAGCTCCTAGAGCCTGGTATGCAAGATTGGACAAGTATTTGTTGCAATTAGGGTTCAGTAAAGGTATTGCTGACAACAATCTCTATTTCAAAATCAATGATGATCAAATTCTGATTGTTGTAGTCTTTGTTGATGATATTATCTTTGGAGGCAATGAAGCTATGTGTAAGAGATTTGCAAAGGAAATGCAAAAAGAATTTGAGATGTCTATGTTTGGTGAAATGAATTTATTTTTAGGACTATAGATTACTCAATCAAAAAAAGGAATTTTCATTTCTCAGTCCAAGTATGTGAAAGAATTGTTGAAGAAGTTTGAAATGGAGGATTCTAAGCCAGTATGTACTCCTATGGTAACTAGCTGCAAGCTAAGAAAGAATGATGAATCTCCTAAGATTGATCAGAAAAAGTATAGGTCTATGATTGGAGGACTGCTCTATCTAACCCATACCAGACCTGACATAATGCATGTAGTCTATCTTGTGGCAAGATTTCAAAAAGATCCCAAAGAGTCACATGTGATGGCAGTCAAGAGGATCATGAGGTATTTGAAAGGCACTTCAGACTATGGATTGTGGTATCCCAAATATACTGATTTCACTCTTAGTACTTATATAGATGCAGATTGGGTTGGAGATGCCAATGACAGAAAGAGTACAAGTGGATGTGCTTTCCTCTTGGGTAACAGATTGGTTTCATGGTTGATAAAGAAGCAAGATTCAGTCTCTTTGTCTATTATAGAAGCAAAATATATTGCTGCAGCATGTTGTTGTACTCAAGTGCTTTGGATGAAGCAAACATTGAAGGATATAAAAGTTGTGTATGAAGAACCAGTTTTAATCTTTTGTGACAATACAAGTGCTATAAACATTTCAAAAAATTGAGTGATGCACTCAAGAACAAAGCACATATCTATAAGGTATCACTTTTTGAGAGAAAAGGTAATAGAGAGTGAAGTAAAGATGGAATATATGTCTACAAAGGATCAGATTGTAGATATTTTCGCAAAGACTCTACCTAACGATACTTTTGAGTATCTTAGAGAAATGTTAGGGGTTATTATGCCTCTTTCTCTAAACTAAGATGCATGGGAAGTGCATTAGTCTAGTGGTGCCCAAATTCTTATTCTTTGATCTAGATTGATGTTTTAAAGGCTACCTCTCAGGGGGAGAAAGTAGATGTTGTTGATATGAGTTCCTGTTAAAGAGAAGTAAGTATTGTAGAGTTGTTGATAGACTAATTCCAGTTTGATCAAAGTAGTAGTTTGCAAGTATGTGCAAAGAAACAAGAAGTGATGTCCTTTGCCATTGATGTCAAAGGGGGAAATAAAATCATGTGAAAAACCTAAGAGGAGAAAGAGTTCAGATGTGTAAAGAGAAAAGGGGAGAAAGTAATCAATGTATATTCTTATCTTAATGGTTCTTACATTTTTTCACATCAATGTTGCCATCAATGACAAAGGGGGAGATTGTTGCAAGTATGTGCTTACCGGTGTTGTCATTGATGTCAACATATCTATGTTGTCATTGGTGTCAACTACACTCTTGTTTTGATGCTTAATTGTGTTGAGTTAGTTTCTTTGTATTGGATTATATAAGTGTTGAAGATAATGAGAAAGTGTTCTTAGTATTGAGTTTCCAAGTGGTTTCGAGAAAATTTACTCTCCTAGTGGAAACAATGTGTTGCAGAGTCTCCTAACTTGCAGAAGTATAATGCAATTTTTTTCTTCGCATATTTTGTATACTGAATATCTTTGTCTCTAGATTGGAAATTATATTAAAGGATGTCTATAGTTTCTATGTTTCAAGTTTGAGCCTCTGGTGTGAAGATTTGAGTGAGTTTTGTTCACCAAAGTAAAAACTATTTTTCTATATACTTAATGGTGACAAGGAGAATGTATTATGCTCCGCATTTCTTCGCATTTGAGTCTTACAGTCTACAGTTCTAGATTTAAGTTTGTAATGATGTTATGTACATTTAGTTCAAATGGTTCATGATTTGATGGTCCACAAGTGACCTTTCTTTTATGACAGTGGCTGATAGTAATGTTTAAGTGCTCTGATTTGAAGAATCTTATGGATAAAGCGTTTAGAGGTTGTGTGAATGTTCTTGGTGATTGTAACATTCTTGTGGATGTATCTAGATCATGTTTCTGCCTTTTGATTGGTTTGCAGAGTGTAATCTTGATCATGTATGAAGCGTGTTCTTAAAGGTCTTAGTGTTAACATCCCCATTTATGTACATCCCCATTTAATGCCCCCTATTCTACTTTTCACTTAGCGGCGCCATATTTGCCGCTTGGAACCAACCAGGCAGTTCCAGCTGAATGCCTTTCGAATGCTTTCGAAGAGAAGTCGACTGACTCTTCCAATAGCTAGATCCAAACCTGAGGGCCTTTCATTGACACGAAGTAGTAACCCAGGAGTACTAAAATGAGGTTATATCAGCCCCCGCTATTAGCTGATTGCATTCATAATGTTTGGACATGAAATAGAACTAGATGGTTAAGCATGTTGTCGGCTCTCCCTAACAGTCAAGCACTTTATCTCTTCCTACCATGTACACCAACAAACTTGCCCTACCATTCTATAGGGATGGCCTCCTTGTTTGAACCGATTCCCTGATACAGATACCACATTGGGGCAACGTTGTCGAAGTCTCACTTCTTGTTCCCATTATGAAATTCCATGCCAATATGCAAGCTAATCATATTGCTCATCCTCATCTATCTAAGCCTTCTGGTCTAAGTTCGGTTCCCATCTTGTGGTTCGATGGCAACTCGAACCGACGAAATTCTGGAGTAGCACAACCGAGTTTAAGACTCCCTTCCATCTGATAAGACCAACTTGTCATGGATGTCTCGCGCAATTAACAACTTTGGTTTGGCTGGTTCTCGTTGATTCTTTTCCATCCCACTGACTATAGATATGAAACCTACATTGTATAACGTAATATGAAATGCCGAAGCATTCAATTCATTAGCTAGTTTCTCTGAAAGATGCTTGCTGAAAAATGATACCAACCATCTCCTACTATTTCCTTCTATCAATTTATCTAATGCTTTTGGACTAGCAATTAATAAATAGACTAGCCATGTCGTGAGCTTGGGAACAACCTGCGTATCCTTGGAAAGAATATCTATTCTATTCAATTGCCTATTGTTTTGGAAACATTAACTCATCTATTCAAATAACTGTTTTAGAAGCAAGCTGGAGAACAAGCAGCTTGAAAGGAGGAGAAAGTAGCTAGCAGGGAAGGGTATGTATGCACTGGACCTTTCTCGCTAGCCATGGGTAGAGGAAAATGTTGCATGTTAACCAGAATATCAGCATTCATTATTGATTGGAGGAGTCATGGTTGGTCTACCATTCCCCTATGATATTCTACATTTTAGATTCTATTCTATATAGCAAGCAGGGGCACAAGACATTGATAGATTTGTTGGAGGTGAGTGCCCCTACTATTTTCTTTCTCTATCACAGGCAGAGATAACAAGTCCAGAGGGAGTAGTCATTGGTCCCACCGGGAAGTAGCAGCTCCAAAGATCCAACCAGAATAGGGGAAAGGTATAGTTGCCGGTATGCCAGATTCTATACGTAACATGCCCACCCCCCTCTTTCTATTCTACCCCTAGGGGTGGGTGGGAGGATCAAAATGGAACACCACAACAAGTAGGGTGATAGGGCATTTTCTTTCGGAGGGGGCCCCTTGATTGAAAGCAGGGGACCATTATTCGGTCAAAATGATGATGTCGACCACCCCCGGCATCTGCATTATGACCAAGGTAGCCAACCTTTTTTCTGAACTAAACTCAATGGCCGGCCTTAAGGAAATGGAGGGTGGGGGTGCTCACCGTTAAGAATAAATCCATCAAGGTGGGGCATGTTACATATAGAATCTAGATAGTTGACCCAACAACTAATCTACCTCCCGGGGGGGGCACCCACCCACCCCGGGTGGGAATGGATTATAGCCCGCCCACCCCGACACATTGCGAGGGGGGCATGTTACGTATAGAATCAAGAATATAACCCCCCACCCATCCCCACACATGAATAGTAGGGCTATCAGAACTATAGTTAGTTTCTCACCCACCCGAAGAAATTGAATTCAGGCCCTTCCCTGCATCCCCTTGCTTGAGGGCTATTCCCCTCTCGTCGATTGAGGGATTGACCAAAGAGACCGGTGGAGTGCAGTCGATCTGAACTTCCATGATAGATACTGTTCGATGGCTCTGGCTATGGATGGGGAGGAACAAATGGCTTGCTACACCAGGCCCTTCTCCTCTTTGATCTCTAACAGCTTTGCACCTGCTACCTGACCCGAATCGATTGGTGGAGCAAAGCCATCCATTATTGAAGTCTTCAAGCAACTGACTTGAATTAATAGTTTGATAAAGTGATTTATCTCTTGATCCATCCCTCATCAGTCCCATCAATTCCCTCAATAAGTGGGTGGAGGAAGGTAAGTAGGGTTCCCATTCAGAGATAGAAATCTAGGGAGCTAGTCTAGATCTCGAGATTAGCATCTTTCTCGCCTACCACGCCAATATCCTCCTCCCACCCACCCCAGCCCCGAAGTTGCTGTGCTCCTCCCTCTCCCATTCAAGAAGGAGCATATATAGATCCGGGCTATTTCTCATATGGCTGGGCCCCCACATACATATATGCTCCATTTCACTCTATTTTCCCCACCCATTCCTATATTCTTCTACCCCGCCGCTCCTCTTCGAATGCCAACCCCCCCTCTAATTAAATTATGGGTGGGAGGAGAAATCGCCCAGGATACTTCTTTTTAGAGGGTGGGAATAAGAACCCAGGGGTCAAAGGAATGCCTGGGTCCCAGCCAGGTCAGTTCAGACTTGATGGGCCCAATTCTACTAGACTAGCTATTAGTCATCCCATCCTCTCCAAGACAATTGTTTGTTTTCTACTGTTACCATCTAGCTGGAGGGCCTACTCCTACTAGGGGCCACCGAGGCCACCCTAGTGGTGAAAGGATGGCCTGGGTGGTGCCCCGATGGAGACTAATGAGGAGCCCTAGCCTAATGAGCGAGGAGAATTCCCCTCCTTATTCTAGTTGTTGGGAGGCAGGAGCTTGGGCAGGCAACCCAACAAATGAAATAGAATTTTAGGAAGGTCGCACCAAACGAAAGAGCTACACCCCTACCACCCTTTACACCCCCGGTCAAGGGAAGGTAGAGAAAGAGTGAGACCAGAAGGAAGTAGCCACTAGCCAATGCAATCCAATTGTTGGACTAGCCATAATTTCCCACCTAGGGTCTACTCTTCGACGAGCTTCCATCCGGTTGTTCGAGAACAAGGATCTCCCGGCTAGCTGGTTGGAAGGCAACTGGCTAAAAGTAAAAGCTTTCTGGCATGCCTCCGGGTTTCCATCCATTAATTGGATATTGATTTGAAGCAAGGGAGTAGATAGTCTAGGCCCTAACCGTCCTATCTGGAGTAGAAACTACTTTCTCAAACTCCCGGCAACATGCTCTAGTTGAGATAGACCTAGAACTCCAGGGAATGGCACCAACCTTTGGGCTCATTTTCTAGTAATTCCCTAATGAGCCGAGGTTGGGAGGACTAGCTATGAGGTAGAGGCTTCACCCCCACCCAGGTTGGATTGCTTTCCTGCAGTTGAATATCCTGCTAACAGATTACAGGATGTCTTTATCCATCCTTCACCACCGGAAGCCCTTCATTGTCACACCCCCAGTAGATGAATTGTAGAGGAAAGGGCTTCGGTTAATGTAGGGCCTTCCGTTG
The DNA here is from genome assembly GCA_027924645.1 of Cunninghamia lanceolata. Taxonomy (NCBI): domain Eukaryota; kingdom Viridiplantae; phylum Streptophyta; class Pinopsida; order Cupressales; family Cupressaceae; genus Cunninghamia; species Cunninghamia lanceolata. The sequence goes on along the minus strand of BSBN01000710.1, from coordinate 2,922,382 downwards.
AGAAAGCTGGGGAGGAGCCATCCAAAGTTCCCATGCATCCATCCATCCAGGTAATTCAAATGCTCTCCCTCAATGAGAACTATTGATGGGCAAGATCGAGATTAATGGCTGGATACTCAACAAGGAGAATTAATGAGTACCTGGGGTGAGGGATGGTCCTAACTTTCTTTCTTTGCATCCATCCATCCAGCCGGCCATCCAATGAAATGTAGTTGAATTCTGGTTGAGTTAGCCGGTGCCTCCTAGTTAGGGTAGGGTTGAACAACAAAATCAAAAGCAACTAGAATTTCCCACCCACCGCGCAGTTCTAGAAGGTGTTACCATCCTCAACTAGCTAAACAAATTCTATACGAAAGCTTTCACTCAGCCTGAACATGGGTGAATGGATGGTAGAAGCCAATATGAAGACTGTTTCTCATGCTATTGGTTCAGTAACTATAGTTCACCCACGGTCGGTAAGGAGTATAACCTGATGCTCTTCTCTCTAATCATTACCAGTTGATCGAGAGCCGGGGGTGAAGGCTAGGCAGTTTTGGATAGGGCTCTCTCGGCTATTGATCCCTTCCATGCCACCGGTGGAGTGAAGGATGGACTACAGCCAACCAAGAGAAAAAATAGTTAGGCCAGCCCAGAGGTAGGGAGACTAGTTCATTACCGCTAGCCCATCTCCATCGGCTGTTTGATCTTAGCCACCCACAAAAGAAAGAAAGCTCCAGAGTTCAAGAAACCATCGGGAAGGAGTTCAACTGGTTACCCGAAACACTTATCTAAATAGAGTGAAGATAAGGGGTTTTCCTTGGTAGTCCTTCATTGGATTGTTGTTTCTAATGGATGGATATAGTTGGATGGATAGAGAGCTCACGTTGCGCCCCCAACAGTTGTTCTTGTCCCACCAGTTGAATGAAGCTGGTAGCTGGATAGTTTCTAGTTGAACCCCAGTAGTTGAGTTGATTAGTTGAACCGTGGGTGAGGGAATAATGCTTTCTCAGATATCTGGATGTTTGGCCCATGTCTGCTAGCTCTCGACTACCAGAAGTAGCTTTCTTAATAGAACTGGTTACCCGGTAATGAGAAGTTTCCATCCTGAATCCCAACAATAGAATAGTAGGGCAGATTATCCATCCTTCACCCCCAGCGTGGAAGGAGTAACATGAATAGGGCGGGGGTGTGGAAGAAACCCCAGGAACTACTCCATCCGGTGGCACCCCCAGTCAAGATGGGAAGAGAAGTTGCCACCCAGGGCATTTTTTCGTAATCTGAATGGAGATTATAGGTTCAAAAGTTCTCGATGGGAGGGAAGGTAGCTCGAGTAACTAATCCAGCCCCCCACTAGCTATTCCAGTTCAGCAGTTCAGTAATTGAATTCCGTCTACCGGTCTTACCATCCCGGGCTCCTATGTCCTATCATGTTGGCTGCCGGAAGGAAGCTAAACAAATGCTATAGCCCGGAAGGAGTAGAGTTGCTATCCCCCCAGTGGAATCTATCCACCTTCACCTCCGGTTAGTTCCTGCATTAATTATAAGATGGAAGTTTAGGATGGACGGTTGGATGGATGGTTGATCCCAATGAGTTGACAACTAGAAGGAAGGTCACACCTTTTGAAGAAGACTAATTTATACACCATTGAGGATGGGAGGCCCATATCCATCCCTCACCCCCGGGCCTTCCCTTCCCTTAGGTTCGGAGTCCCAGTTCTGAGAAGTCCCTTCCACCCATCCATCTGGAAGTTCTTGTTTGGCTGCTTCATTCACCCTCGTATAGCTCACCCCCGGCCCTAATTGATTGTTTGGCTGTCCTAACTAGTCATAGAATATTTTCGAGGTTGGTTCTCGCAGCATCAGCATTATCGGCCCAGCCCGCCCTAGTTGAATTGAATGTAGTTGAAAGGGAGGTAGTTATAGCTGCTAGTCGTTGCCGGTTGAGCAACTATACGTTGCTGGACTACCGAGGGAGCATTCCAGGGGGTGGGTGTAAAGGGTGGCAATGAAGCCAGGGGTGAGGGAAGGACTCCCAGTGAGACAATACTTGCGATTATAGTTTAGAGTTTGGAATAGAGTGTTGTTGTGTGGAAGATTGCATTTTATTCCTAGCTAAGGAGTAGTTTGGTCTGCATTCATTCTTTCTCCTTCATTAATCTTTTAGGTCCAGACCTATTCTAATGTATGTATGTTTGCCGACCTTGGAGATTGTTCCAATGGTTGATGATTGTAATGGCGACCTCAATGATCATTCCAAGGTTGATGAATTGTATAAATACTTGTAATGAAGTCATGAAAAATGTATCCATGTGCAAATATGTGAAGATAATTATGAAATGAAAAAGTAGAGTAGAGTAGAGGATGTTTATTGTGCTTCAATGGAATTGAACCTTGGCATAGTGTAGATGCTACTATCTTAGTTCACCAACTCGGGTAGTGAGCCTCTTATTTTGCAGTGAGCAATCTGGACAGTGAGCCTCTAATTTTAGGTATTGTTATTACATATTATATTGTGAGATAATACTCACCGTGGTTTTTCTCTTATAATTAGGTTTTCCACGTAAAAATCTAGTGTTGAATGTGTTTATGTTTCTGATTTCATGCTTTCATGATTAAAGTACAATAACAGTGATTAAGTGGATGATGTATTAATGGTTTTTAAGTATTGGTTACAACTGATTCACCCCCCCTCTCAGTTGTCTTTCTCTTTTTAAAAAATTATTCTTTAGGCTACATGGTTTGATAGTCCTTCATTGGATCCTTTGTCAATAATTACATCGATTGGTAGTAGAGTGAAATGATTAGAATCCTAAAGGTTCTACTTATAAGTACATCACCGAATTTGAGGCAATCTACAAGAAGTTTTTAAATAAAGTGTCAATTGTGAGGTAATTTGTGTTGGTGTTAACATGGGTATTTCCTATCCAATTTCTCCTTTATAGTGTGAATAAGCCACATTATCTGACTAGTTATTAGTTAGGACCTATTCACACATGTTTTCATGTTAAGTTGAATTAGGGCTTTAGGAATCTTTCTAGAAGTTTCTAGTACACGTGTGATCTTATCCTCTAGTTGTTACATGTCATAGGATTAAGACACTTGTCAACATCCTATGTAGTCCTATCTTATCATATGTATTAGAAATCTAAAGACCATAAGGTAAGAAGATACCCTCTACTTATTAGAGTTCAAGAAAATCCAAGTATTTGGATCCTAGTTTTGATAAATTTATTTTTATTGGGTGGACATTAGTTGGTAGTAAAAAGAATGAGGAAAAATTCTATACTTGAGGAAATTTTCCAATGGCCTCTAGAGGAAATCCTAGGCCATCCATGACATATGTTCTAAATCTAGCAATGCAAACAACCTTGATGATTTATAAAAAAATAGTTTAGTGCACACCTCACCCAGTCAATATTGTTCTATTAAACTCACATATCTAATGCCATCTATCACCACAATAGTAACAATGCTGCTATCTATCATTGCTAATCTTACTTTCTTACATATAGTGGGATGGGAATTCTATTGCAGAGGAAGATAGTGATTTTTCAAAAAAGCCTTATTCATAAAGGGGTGGAAACTTAATGAAAAACAATCACCAAGACTTTCTTTAACATATCCTAAATGTGATACAAGATATTAAGGATAGTTATAGTACGAATTTGAATCAACATATGCAATGATTATACTATTGTGGAGTGTAGGTGGTTTGGCATACCCTATAAGAAAGTATTGTTGTTATATGGAGCCTAATCAGACTCGGAGGTTAAATTTACCCCACTTTTATCAGCTCAGTTTCCCCCCCAAATTCCTACGGGGTCAAGGGGTAGCACCCCTTGCGGGGGTTTGGGGGCAGCACCCCCAAGATGGGGTTAAGGTGTTGAGAGTTATTTTTCATTAGCCAACATAAAAAACCCTATTTTGTAACCAACAAAAGTTGTGATAAAAATGGCTAAGGGTTAGGGTTTCCATTGATGTATTGTAGCATTTGCAGTGGTATTGAGTTGTAGGGATTGCTGGTTGTAATCAGTTTGATTTATTGGATAATAATATTGGACTCTCTATTGGTGGATGTAGCCCGAGTTTGGGTGAACCACGTTAAAACTTGTCTCTCAATGTTATTATTTCTGTGTACTTTCATTCCACTGTTTAATCTTTATTTGCATTTAAATGATATGTTCTTCCAGCTAACCCTAACAAGTATACTATCATATCAAGTTGTCAAAATCTTGATGCTTTCCATTGTTGTCTTTCTCTAGGAAGTGAAAATAATAGATTTATTTTATTTGAGTCAATTCAGGCCACAATTGTGTTCTAACTATTTGATATTATCTACAATACATGAGGCTAGGATGTGATAGTGTAGTTATGCCCCATTTTGTGTTTCTCTAAAATTGTTTTATGGAATGAAGTTACAATCCCATCAATAGGGCCATATGAATCTTGGTCAACATTGGTAAAAACCTCTGGTTCTAGGTTATTTGTACACATCTAATGACTTTGTTGAGTCTTATATTATTTGGCAATAGCTTGTTTATGATCTCCTTGAGTCTAGTTATCTTCTCAGTGGTGAATTTAACATGGTCAAATCCTCATAATAAATTGTGACTTGTTTTCTATACATTGGTGTGCTAGGGAATGTGAAACATAGTCTTAATTGCAAGATAAACATGAGCTCTTCCATCATGACCCTCTTAAGAGAAAGAAATTGTCCCTTCCCTCATGTACCTATGCTAATGTGTGGGAGATGATGGATATAGACCGCAAGCTTCTAGATAATGCTTTGTTTGCTAAGAATAATATATAGTAGACATGATTTTTATTGAAATAGTGAGCACAAAAGAAAATTGCATATTACATCATTTTTGCATAAAGAATAATATAGAAATAATATGAAATATTATTGTAATTTCTAGATAATACTACATTGCTTTCCAATGTGTCTTTATAAAGCCTTATTTTCCCATAGCATCCCAAAACCACTTTCAACTATTTCCCAACTAGTACTCTAACTTATTAAATCATCAACTAACAATTATTTATAAATTATCAACTGACATTTATTTATTATTTATCCAACATATATACTAAACTATAATAATCTATAGGTGTAATAAATGTTGGTGTAATTAAATATTTAATTACTCTTTAATAAGTTTACTTAGGGATTATTTTTAGTCTTAGGTTATTATTAAGTCATATTAGGGTTTTATTTAACTTGTAAATATAAAGGCAAGTTGTCTCATGTAATTCTTATTCTTTTTCATTAATTGCATCTATTTTATTATACAAATACGCTCTTGTGCTTTTTTTTTTCTATGTAGAAAGTTAATCTTGGCTTGTAGAAGATTTTGTTGTTTCATGTTTATCATAAACTTCAACATGGTATTAGAGCAAATCTACAGCCTCCTTCTCAAATCTAGGAAAATTTTTGCAATGTCTTTTGTTGGGTGCTTTTTTGAGAAAAATTATCAATATCATTGGATTTGGAGCAACTTAAAAAGGTAGATTTGGCTTTTGTTTGGTCGAATTTATCCTTGTGAGGCCAAATCTGTAAAGGGTTCAAGAGTGCTTTTTTAAAGATCCTGAAGGGAATAGTAGTTTTGGAGCATTTTTGGCCAAAAATGTCATCACCAATGTGCTTAGAAGGGCCAAAAACCCTAAGATCACCCTTCGTTTCATCAAAATTCATGCAATTGTCTCTGGTGCAAAATTTTTTACTTGGCAGGGGCTGTACAACCTCTCTACATAGGTCTGTACAACATTTAAAAAAAAAGAATAAGAATTACATTTGACAACTTGCTTTTATATTTGCAAGTTAAATAAAACCCTAATATAACTTAATAATAATGTAAGACTAAAAATAAGCCCTAAGTAAACTTATTAAAGTGTAATTAAATATTTAATTACACCAACACTGCCCTATAAGTTTAACTTAGGGAGAAATGAAAAACATGCAACTAATGCAAGAATGGGTCTTGGCTACAAGGCCATGTTAGGTACCCATGAACATCAAGAATCTCTCATAAGGTGGAGAAAAGGAGAAAAACTATGTGGGAAAAAACCCCTCTCTAAAAGAGAGAAAAAACATACAAAAAAACATGCAAATAAATGTGTACAAGTGATGTAAGAAGAGATTCAACTAAGAATAAATACTAGCATTCCCCCATTATTACATAAATTTAAACAAAGAACAAAACATTACAAGGACTAAACACAATAGTTTCCTATTGGAACCTTTCATGAAGCACCTTCGCCAATTCTCTCTACCACACTCTCATCTCAAACATGATACTTTGAAATGACTTCACAACTCTTATTTATACAAGACATCGAATTGGGATAATCATCAAAGTCGGCACAATACATAATTTATTTTATTACAGAGCAAATACACAAATACAACTTGATTTGTTACAAGAACTTTATGCGTATCACCACATTGTTGGCCACACATATCTGAGACTTCAAAATTCTTTGAGGAACCTGCCATGCTTCGCAAAACATCTTCAAGATCATATGCAAGATGTGTAAACATTCGATTGGTCATGATTAGGAAGAACATCATCACCCAGAAGTAAATCTTCAATTACAAGCTCAATATTCAATGCGGACCGTCAACACAAAATAGACACAATCTAGAGACTTCCACAAGCTTGTCTGAATCACCATGAACATCCACACCGCTTTTGCTTACTGAAATCATTCTCTTCTTCATCCGGAACCTCAAGAACATAGTTTGTCATCACTGTCACATTGGAATAAATGCTTGCGAACCTCCAAACCACGAACCAATTGAGTTGTGAATTCACATTAGCTTCCTAAACACTCCACCAAATCCATAGAACAAGATATTGTATTTCCAGATCTCACCGGACCTATTTGTGTCACTCTGTCACCTTTGAACGTCTATCAGAACCAATTTTGCTCATATGGCCATAACTTCTTCAAATCTACATGCGGACCTCTCAAATCTTGACTAGATCATCTTTAGACACATATATACAAACCCTTTGATATGCATTCTCTGATCTTTATCTCAACTTGGATCTTCACTTCATGGAGCTTCACTGTCTTCACTGTTCTTCTCTGTTTCTGATAGGACTAATTTTCTCAATATCCTCAGCACACAGCTCATATAATCCTTGACATCAATGCAACATGAGTATGTTGACATCAATGACAACACCGGTTAGGCCTATATTTGCAACACTCTTAACTCCCCTTAAGTCATCCTCTTCAGACCCCTTAAGCCATATCCTCTTATCTAAACCCCTTAATACATCATCTTGCATCTCCTAGGCTTTAGGTTGTAGGGTTCATGAGATGCAAAGAATAACAAATCTCTATGGGTTAAGGGTTTAGGGTACATCTCTTAACTCCCCTTAAGCCATCTATATTTAGGATTTCTAAGATTTGTAGGGTTCACGAGATGCATGACTCATATAATCTATATCTAGGATATCTAGGTTTAGTATGTATTGTTCTTTTCTCATATGAATTATCTAGTTACATGACTCATAAAATATAGTTTCTTTACGTACATTAATTATTTTTGTAGGTTCTCATCAAGTCGATCTACCATGATTGTCACTGTAAAAAAAAAATAATAGAAATTATGTAAATATCAATTTGTGGTCTTGAGCTAAAAGTGGATAAGCTTTAATTGTATTTATATGCACATATGTTTCAACATCAATATAGTTGCATTAAACATCAATATACATTATATATGTTTGTTCAATGTATGAACTTCAATGAACTTATAAATCACTTTTTATATCTTATTCCAATTTTACCTTATAGAAATTGTCTCTTATAAACCACATTTTATAAAATTGTTCAATTGTATCTTATACATTTTATACATGTCAAGTATAAGTTATGGTCATTACTAGTATTAGGATAATTTAGCTTAAAGTACTTTTGCAAAGTCATCGAGTCCAGATTATTTCATAAGAAAGTGTAGATCTCTAAGTCTTATATAATTAATATCTTGAGTCAAAGAATTGTAAATGATTGGTGTTAGATTTTGGAGAATATGATCTTCTTAGGAAGTTAACATTATATTGCATTATTAGTAGAACCTTGTTCCTTTTAAGGTTCTTTTGCAATTGAAATATATTATGTTATGGTGTCTACAAGACTAAGAATTTTCTTAAGGGCCTATTATATGGTTTATAGAACCTTGTTAATGAATGCATCTTTTGGATACATTGAATGATTGTTGCAATTTTACATAGATTTTTGTTTAGTGATTAATATTTGCTAGAATTGGAAAATAGTAAAAATTACCTGCCCTTAATTGGTGTTAGATTTTGTAGAATATGATCTTCTTACGAAGTCAACATTATATTACATTATTAGTATTATACTAAATTTTTGTATCATTCTAAACTAGATGTTCTTCTACCTAAGTTCTACATGAAATCTTGTGAAAACCTAAGTATGAGACATTAGACCTTAGTTTTTTCCTCCTCCTAGTAAGGGAGGAATTGCGACTTAAATATAAGAATGGAAAAATACTTAGAGAATTGGTGATTAGAGAGTTAGAAGAAAATCTAATGTCAAACAAGGTGTCAAAATCAATCACAAGGAGGCTTATTTCACAACAATGGGCTCAATTAAGTGCTTCTACAAACTTCACAAGAAATCCTCTTAAGGCAATTTCCTATTTCAAAGACACAAACTATGGGTTTCCAACTTCTCAAAGCCCAACACTACTTCCAATGACCCTCTCTCACCTCAGGGTCTCAAATCAGACTAGACTATACTATCATGGTGCTCTTGCACCAAAATCATAGGATTTATATTACTTGATAATGTGTTTAGCTTAATTGGATAATAGGTTCAGTATGATGAAAAATGATTTAGCTATCAATACTCATATGCTTCATTATTGGATTGAATGGATAAAATGTTTGTCCTATTATAAACTCCTTGTTCCTTTTAAGGTTCTTTTGCAATTGAAATATATGATGTTATGGTGTCTACAAGACTAAGAATTTTCTTAAGGGCCTATTATATGGTTTGAATAACCTTGTTAATGGATGTATCTTTTGGATACATTGAATGATTGTTGCAATTACATAGATTTTTATTTAGTGATTAATATTTGCTAGAATTGGAAAATAGTTAAAATTACCTGCCCTTAATTAGTGTTAGATTTTGGAGAATATGATCTTAAAAAGTTTATAATTTGCTTAAGGGCCTATTATATAGTTTGTAGAACCTTGTTAATGAATGCATCTTTTGGATACATTGAATGATTGTTGCAATTACATAGATTTTTGTTTAGTGATTAATAGATAAAATTACTTGCCCTTACTTTATTATGAATATGATCTAAACTATAAGGAATGTATTAATTTGTCACCTAACCTTGTGATTTTATTGAAATTTGAAAGTTAATCATTTTAAGACATCTAAACTTCATTCAACAATGGCATGTTCAAAATATATATGCAATTTGATTCTAGATAAGAATTTATAGTGCATATTATTGGAAATTAGATAAAATATAAATATGTGAGTGCATATAATCATCATAATGAACATAACATGTACGTGATCACATTCATAAACACAAGTTATACGATTATAATGTATATAATGTATGTAAAATGGTCCATGAAATAACATGCTCAAAATGTATATCTAAAGTATTAAATTAGAAGTTATCTAAAAAGTTATCTAAAGTATTAAATTAAGACATCTAAACTTCATTCAACAATGACATGTAAATATATATGCAATTTGATTCTAAATAAGAATTTATAGCACATATTACTTGAAAATGAACATAACATGTATGTATGTGAACACATTCATAAACACAAACATGATCATAATGTATATAATGTATGTGAAATGGTCCATGAAATAACATGTTCAAAATGTATATATGTCAAGTGGCACACATATAAATAAAACTATCTATAGTCCATAAAATAAAACTATCTAAAGTCAATCAGGACAATTGGTCAAATCAAGTCTATCAGAACCAACTGATTGAGATGCTAATTCCTGGATATTCAAATAAAGAAAACAATAGGTTAGAAAATATTAGTGATAAAAAATGATTTTAATTGAAGCTAGTCAAATAAAGCAAACAATATAGATTAGAATTTATATTAACTCGATAAAAAATTAATTTTAATAGTAAAATTGGTTTTAAGTATATATGCATAAATTACCATCTGATCATGTGAATTTACTGGCACATTTTGTTCAACAGGTGGTATAACTGTCGATTGAGGACCAAATGATTGAGCTACTAATCCTTGGATATTCAAATAAAGCAAACAATAGGTTAGAAAATATTGGTGATAAAAAATAATTTTAATTGAATTTAAATATATATTTAAAAGACCTAAAAATTGTATAGGAGATTTAGTATAGTTTAGGACCTCAAATGAGATGGACTCATGGTCATGACCATGATCAGGAGCTTGCCTACCACCTATAAGTATACTGCTATCATCCTATATAAAAATAATCATAGTACATGTAGTGAGTTTTTAAAGCACATGTAAATTTCAAACTTAAATAAATTTTGAAAGCACGCACCTGAGATGGCCCATGCATAAAAATTGATGATGACTCAGGAGCGCTCACCACACCTTATGGTTGGTCGGTCATGGGTATCGCATGACCTCCCTACATATATACAATATATCATAATTTCACACATGTACAAATTAAAATTAAATTAGATATGGACATAAATTAAAATATATATTGGTTTACTTGACTGTAAGGTGTGCCCATTTCTACAACTCTCGAAAAACAATCACGATCATATTGAGAAATTGGCCTCCTCTGATCATGCATCTACACCGAACACTTGTTGAAAATTAATACTATATTATATATATAATTTAATTTAATATTATTTACATGAATTTTGGACATTTCAAACAAATTAAAATACATGCCTTTCAAAAGATGTACATACCTATGTTGGATGATCATCGGCATATAGTAAGTCCATAAATGATTCTGTCGTAGATACAGGTGGACCTGTAGTGGATGCCTTAGTATGCCCATAGGATGAACCTTCTTGCTCTCTATTGCCCACTTCAGTTGCCATGTGGGTAGTCTAATGAATGAGATCTCCTGAGAGAGAACTCAATGCTCCTAATGTGGATAATATCGTCTGCTGCTGATATGTAGCGGGAATACTAGGAGCTAGAGGAGCAACAATCTATGGAATCAGAGCACATCGTTGAGGATTGACATGTTCTCCTAATCTATTTTGGGGCATGCCATGACCAACTCCTTAAAATGACCTCATATCAAAATAGTTGGGTTTTTGACCCAACTCAAACTCAACCCATAACTTTATCAAAAAATAAAGGGGCACCTCACAATTGCCATGTGGTGGAGTATCAAAGAGCCTCCACCATCTGTCCCAAAAATGTGTAGCTATCTATTGGTGCCTACACCATTTAATTGAAAGTCATTTTTTATTGGATGGAATTGGTTCATTTGTATTGGGGTTAAGAAAATGTGCACAAATTGCTTCTTTGGTAATATGAAGGTCATGGATTTCCTTATAAGACAACCCATCTGCATAAAATTGTCTTCTCTCTTCTCTCCATTGATGGAAACTAACTAGGTCCACATGGATGGATCGAACAGAGTCGACAACAGTTTGCATTGAAGATGCAAATCATGCTACATGGGGGGGAAGGTTGGGATCATTTTTTATCAAATTTATATTTTCTTGAATGACATTTAGGTTTGCATTTATGCTCTCTCTTAACTGATTTTGTTCAATTTGAGGATGTGGGGGGTTAGGAGGTGGAGAGGGTGGGGGTGTGGGGTTATGTGGTGGTGATACATTATGTGGAGGTGATGGTGCACATAAGGGGTTTTCAGGATGGTCAATATGTATGAAATCCTCTATGGAAAACTCATCGGCTATAGCTATATTTGGCTCCATGTGATGAAAGGGAAACTACATGTTAAACAATAAAAATATATATATCAACAAACTTATTAAATAATGTACATAATTTGAACTAAAAATCACATTAAATGTGAAGAAATTCAAAATACATGTCATTTGAAGACACATTCAATTTAAAACATTAAAAAATGCATCTAATGAAAATTTAGACTAATTTATGTCATAGAAAATACAAACAATTTGAGCCTCCCCTTCATTCCATATTATTTGCTAATCAGTTTCAAAAGGTCTTGGATGAAAATTAAAACACACATTTTTCTATATCGAGCATTTATATCAATCTAAAGAGTTAGAACTGGAACCTAGATATTGAATGTCAAGTAAACATTTTATAAAGTTTAATACATGATTATCACAATACATTCAACCTATTTGTTTGATTATCATGTCCATCCATACACTAATTCCTAGGTTATCATTGTCTATTATGATCTAGCTTGTCTTTTATCATAGTTTGGGTCCATGCTCACAAGGTTGACCTCACGAGCATAACATTGTTCCACTTAATATCAAATTTAGAAATTCAAATTCAGCCAAGTGAACCCCACTTTACCTAGGACTTATTCATTGTCTTCGATCTTGTTTTCTATTAGAGGGTTAGTTAAGGAAAAGTGTCCTCATGACTTTAATCATACAACAACCTAGTGAATATATTTATAAATATCAGTTGTCCCCTAACTAATAGAATGAGCATAGCAGCGAAATTTTGCTCAGGCAAGTAGAAGGGTAGAATTTAGTTTGAGCATAGGAATATGAAACTATTAACATGATCATCCTTTCTCTCTCTTCTAGGAAAATGCAACAATGGAGGAAATAGGGTGAATTGGTTCCTTTTTTGTCATTCGTTTATGGTTCCTTTGTATTGCATTCCTAATTGTTATCTAGGTAGAATGATAAGAAGTGCATTGATTTATTTTATGATTTGTATTCCATCCTAGACCTATCCTTTGTCCAATTGAGTGCTATGGGCCTACTCCTAAATCTTTGCTAATTCCATTGCTTCTACTTGATATGTTATCTCTATGTTGACTTAGTTGTATGTTCTAGGGCTTATTTTATCTTGGTTGAATGCCAAAAGTCAAATAATTGTGTTGTCTTCCTTTAATGGTGTTTTTTGATATTACTTTGTGGTTGTAACATCCATATCTGATTTTACTTGAAACTAGGTTTTAACATAGGTATAATTTTTTTTTCTTTCTTTGTAATCAAATATAAAAGAATTTCACTACTATCAAGTATAACATTCTTTGCTTTAACTATAAACATGATTTCATTTTTCACAAAGCTGAAAGAAATGATAAACCATAAACATTTTCTTTTCTCACAATTTGAAATATTCTTAAAACAAATACAATATTAGAAACATACCATTATCACCACATCTCGATTGTCGACCCATCAAATTCAAGACTCTGCAATCCTCAATACTTGGAAGAGAAAGTATCTTCAAGGAGCTTAACCTGCAACCATAGACCGTCGGTCTCTCGCACTCCTTCCTAACCGGAAGTGGCCCTACCCTACTCAAGAGGATAGACTTAGGATAACCATCGGTGTTTGCCATCTGAGCTCTGGTGTTGTAACTTACGTATCTTGTTATCATGCAGATCCCTAGATACCCTCTAGTCATGCATGACTCTCCATAAGAAATGCCATCTAGTCACAGTGAACATTCAATGCACTTGAGGATCGTGCATCACCTTGGCTAAAGGATTTATATTTAAATAGCGTTGTATGAATGCATGAATATAGTTCACCCACCCTACTTGACTTGAATTAATCACAATCCTACAGTGTTCCTGTTTGTAAGGTTTATATAAATGTTGACCCTGATGACCTCAAGGTATTTGAATTTCCTCATGCAATAGCGCATGGTGCAAAGGTTTACTCTATTCCTGAGTTTATGGATTCATCTTCGTTTACACGATGTATAAAGGGTTTTCTATTTCATTGTTTATATGGATAGCATTTGTAATGCAATAATATTCGCATAATCATATAAAACATCATTTATAAATATCCACTTCTAAGTGGTCTCTAACTTGGCTATACGGTTTCCATAAGTTTATACAACATACTCAAGTATATGATACCATTACCCGTAAGCCCAAAGTTTTTAAGTTTAGACTCATAAGGGTCTGCAAGGTAATAGCGACACAAGAGTCATCACATGCAACTTAATTAACTTAAACACAATATGCGGGTTTCCCAGCCTTATCTTCCCATTTCAAAAGCATGACAGTTTTTAACCAAGAATAAATACTTATACTTCAACTCTACACCTCCTTCCAAATCAAATGGTTTCACATGGTTCAATGAGATAAGAGTAATAAAATAAGATATTAAAAAGACTTAGAATCTATCTTTAGACACTAGAGATGATCAACTCATATGTTGACCTCTAACTAAAGGTCTAAAACCGAATAAGATACTAGCTAATTACTTTTGTCGACATTCAATGTCTTGTTTTCGGGTTTCTTATCTATTTGGACAGAGAGATGTTTTGAAACCTTATCCTCCTCTGGTCTTTATCTCCTGACACCACAGCCAGTTAAAATTACTCCTCCGGCTATCAAACAAACTAAAACTACGTCAAAACATGCAATAAATCAGAGGTTTAGACTCCTTCCAAGCAAGCACGTGGTGTAATGTGGCTTCTCACTATGAAACTAACGTTTTGAGTGTACACAAGATAGTTTGAGCTGGTATTATAGACATATAAGATCAACTCAATGCATACATCATTGCCGATAGCTAGTAGAATATCGTTCACATTTTGCATCATGCATTTATCAACATTGTTGTGTATATATTTAAAAAACAGTGTTCTATTATCATTATGGTCTCATTCATGATATGTAATGATAATGTTTATGAGAAGATAGCATTGTTTTCATGTTCTAAGAAGACAACAATGATAACGTTTCCATGGATGACATTATTATCACATCCTATACGTTGTAAACTTCCTACACTATCATTGTAGAAATAAGACACAAATATTGATCATAAATTGCACAGAAGGAAAGAATGGAAACCTATCGATGAACTTAGAGATCCGTTGTTGCTAGCTCATCCTTACTGAGCTCTCAGCGACATCTCCAGGTTTCTTTCTCAGTCTCTCAACTCACTACACTCTCCTATCCACGTCCTCTTCAAAAGGAAGTACCATCTACACTCCCATGGCGAAGAAACTTAATGACATTTACCTCTCAGTTTTCAATTTCTTAACAACAGAAAACTCATGCCCAGGCCGCGCACAGCGAAGAAGAAGAATGGCATTTAACTCCCGGTTTCAATTTCTTCTCAACAGAATAACAACCTCCCAAAACTACCCACGGTGAAAGAGATTCATGGCATTTAACTCTGCCATCCCATGCCTTAACAAAAGGAGGTCAATTTAACTGTATGTTACCCGACTTCCTTACTTACAGCGACCACTAACAAGATGGAGGCTCCTTTATGGCGACATGGCACAACAACCTCATCCACTTACTCGCACAAGAAGGCTTCTTAACTTCCCAATATGCAACTAACATGATTTGAGGAGTTAAATTCTTACAAGGTGGTAAATAATAAATGCTTATTGTGTCTCTACGGTCGAAAAGAGAGAAAGAATCAAGACTGACTAAATAAAGAAAGTATAGGTTAGTTTAATGATAACTCAAGTCTTAAGCTCGAAGGGAAAAGATGCATTCGAAAAGGAAGACATCCAAAATGACAGAACTTGGGTGTAAACCTACTTGACTTGATGAGAAAACTGACATCATACAAACCAACAAAAAATACCTCACGTTAACCAAAATATAACTAAGGCGATTTTGGAATATTCTTCCAAATAACGACCAAAACAGGTTATAGCCTATCTCGGCTTCAAATTTGACTTTTGTCGATTTTCAAAAAGGAATAAATTCACAACACATGTACAAAGCATTTTTATGGCAATCACGACGGATTGGGCGTAATGCAAAACAAGTTTTCTAAATCGTTTGATGCACAATTACGACTTCTCGCATCTTTTGACTACGAGACGCGACTCACAAATCTGCAATAAATAAGTTCATTTATTTACCTATAAATGAAATATTTGTCATCTATGTAAGACGACTTGCTTTAGTGGACTTGCGACAACAATGTCGATTTCCAAAATTCAATATGATGACTTACGAAAAGGTGTTAAACCTTATCTTCAGACGTCAACATCTAGTCTTAAACTATCCCAGTCGTAAACATGACTAAATTTAAGGCTTCAAGGTTTATCCACCTGCTTGGCGTTTTCAGTAACAAACACCCATGGTTAATTTCAAGAGTCTATACTCTCTCTCAAAGATACTTTCTCTTCCTGTCGAACATGGTCCACCTATTCCTGCAACGACAGTCTCACATACATTTTTTTATGGTCAAAGCACATATATTCCAAATCAAAGCATAATATATCCAAACATCATTTTCTCCAAACAAAAAGGCATTTTAGTTTATAATATCACATTGATCATAATCAATAGATTCCAAAATTTCATAGAACTAACTTTGTCTATTTACATCACCAGTTTCCATGTCGTCCACAACATATTATATAACTGAAATTTGCCAGAAAAGTAAATAGCATTATCAATTCCAAAAAGAGGGATGTAAAATATCCTTCCCCTTTAAAAATCATCGTCCCCAATGATTGAGTTTATCAAGAAAAAATTAAACTTAAAACAAACTTTTTATAGTTCAACATTAATGTCTTTGAAAAGTTTTGGAAATCTTTGGTAACTATCTTTATAGTCTTTGCAAGTGGCGCTATCCTCGCCATATTGGTCCCACTAGATTTTGCATTGCAAAACTTCTCAATTACGTAAACGAAGTTTACACATTTCAAGCACCTTGAGTGGCTCGATCACAACCACCCCGAGTTCTTGCATCTGTAAGGAATTCCAATTAAGGATGTGGTTATTACCTACAAAATATTTCTTTAGATATGAAACATGAAAAACATTATGCATCTTGGACAAGGCTGTAGGTAGAGCAACTTTGTAGGCAACTGGATTGATAATCTCAAGAACTTCGAAAGGTCCGACATAATGAGGAGCCAATTTTGATGATTTACCAAATTTTATTGAACTCTTATGGGGTTTCACTCGCAAAAGCACTTTCTCACCAATAGAGAAATGTCTAGGCGCTCATTTGCGATCTGCATAACTCTTTTGCCTATCATTGGCTTCTGCCAACCTCTTCCTAATCATTTTCACTTTTTCTTCCATATCAGCAAGCATTTTACGTCCAATGCTTATCCTATCTTCCAGCTTATCCCAGCTTATAGGCATTCTGCATTTCCTTCCATATAATGCTTCAAATGGTGCCATCTTAATGGTAGAATGATAGGAGTTGTTATAGGTAAATTCGACAAGAGGTAGATATTCCTCCCATCTGTATTGCTGATCCATGTAATACATTCTCAAAAGGTCTTCTAATACCTGCTTCACTCTTTCTGTTTGTCCATCAGTTTGAGGATGATAAGCAGTACTCACATTAAGTTTAGTCCCTAATGCAGAAAATAAGGTTTACCAAAACTATGAAGTTATCCAAGCATCTCTATCAGATATAATCTTTTCAGGTACACCATGCAATCGAAAAATTTCTTGCACAAATTTCTGAGCCAAAAGATGAGCTCCATCCATCAAATTTTCCAGTATGAAATGTGCGACCTTGGTTAGTTTATCCACAACAAACAATATTGCATCATGCCTATTCTTAGACATTGGTAACCCCTGGACAAAATCCATACTAATAACCTGCCATTTCCATTCTAGAATATCATGCGGGTATAACAATCCAGCAGAATGTTGCTATTTCGCCTTAACTCTCTGACACTCCAAACAACTAGCTACAAACCTTGCAGCATCGCTTTTCATTCCCTTCCATAAATATAGTAGCTTGACATCCGCTAACAGTTTTGTTACACCAAGGTGTCCAGAGTAAGGAGCACAATGAACTTCCTTCCACACAAGGTTTCTAAGTTCTACTAAATCAGGAACGTAGATTCTACCCTTGAATCTCATCAATCCATTTGATTCAATACTGAATCCGTCATATCTTGGGTCCTTAGGGTTTAAGTGTAGAGCCTATTTCACTTGCTCATAATACACATCTCCAGATAAGCTTTGCATTACTAAATCTTTAAAGTTAGCATGTATGGAGATTATAGAAGCTATATGTCTTCTTCTGCTTAAGGCATCAGGTACTCAGTTTTCCTTGCCTTTGATATAAGAAATCTCAAAGTCATAATCTGATATTAATTCCAACCATCTCCTCTGCCTTGCATTGAGATTAGGTTGTGTGAATATGTAGCAAAGACTTTGATGATCAGTTTTTAGTATAAAAGTCTTTCCCAACAAATAATGTCGCCACATCTAAAGGGCGTGAATCACTGCTGCCATTTCTAAGTCATGAGGAGCGTAGTTCTGCTCATAGTTTTTTAGCTTCCTTGATTCATAGGCTACTACCTTGCCATCTTGCATAAGTACACCTCCTAATCCTTCCCCCAAGGCATCAGTGATAACCTCAAAATCTCCCTCAAGATCAGGAACTTTCAAAATTGGAGTGGTTGTTAATTTTTCTTTTAACAAGTCAAAAGTCTTTTGACATTCTTCCATCCAAACAAACCTTTTTCCTTTTCTTTGCAAGGAGGTAATTGGGCTAGCAATGCTCGAGAAATTCAACACAAATTTCCTATAATATCCAGACAATCCCATGAAGCTTCATACCTCTGAAACATTGGAAGGTTCAGGCCACTCCATAATAGCTTTTGTTTTGGCTAGATCAACTAATATCCCATCAGCTGATATTATATGCCCCAAATACTGCACTTTTTTCTGAAAGAAGGTGCACTTTGAAAGTTTCGCATACAATTTGTGTTCTCTTAATCGTTGCAAGACTATTTGAAGATGCTGTCTATGCTCCTCTTCATTTTTGGAATAAATCAGAATGTCATCAATGAAAACTAGCACAAACTTATCAAGACAATCTCTAAAAATATTATTCATGAGATTCATGAAAGTAGCGGGTGCATTGGTCAATCCAAATGGCAACACCATAAACTCATAATGACCATATCTCGTTCTAAATGCCGTCTTGGGAATATCTTCATCTTTCAACCTTAACTGATGGTATCCAAATCTCAAATCTATCTTAGAAAAGACTGATGCACCACGCATTTGGTCAAATAGATCATCAATATGTGGCAAGGGATACTTGTTCTTTATTGTCACCTTATTAAGCATCCTATAATCTATACATAGCCTTAGAGTTCCATCTTTCTTCTTGACAAATATAACTGGGGCTCCCCATGGTGATACACTTAGCCTGATTAGATTCTTTGACAATAGCTCCTGCAATTGAGCTTTTAATTCCATAAGTTCAGTGGTGGTCATACGATACGGAGCTTTAGAGACTGGCTCCGATCCTAGTTTAATATCTATGCAAAATCAAATGTTCTTTTCGAAGGCAAGCTAGGTAGCTCCTCAGGAAATACATCCCTGATATTGCAAAGATATGGATATTTTTCCTCAAATGTTTGTTTCTCCAAGGTTTCCTCTACTAGGTCCATTTTGACAGCAAAAAGTTGACATCCCTTTCGCCTAGCCATTTTAGTTGTTTTGATGAAATGGATCTAATCCTTATTTCCCTTTGAATCCCTTGAAAATTTACTGAATTGCCCTTCTCATCCACAAACTCAATTATTTTATGAAAACAATCTACCTTGGCTCAATGTTTCCACAACCAATTCATTCCTAAGATGACATCGTAGGACCCTAAAGGTGCTACGTATAAATTTGCCTCAGTGGTGAAGTTAGAAATATCAATCTTAGCTTCGAACAAACATTGCTCTACCTGAGCCTTTGAGTTATTTGCATACTCAACTATCCATGGGTTTGACATAAAACCAGCTTTTCTAGAAAATTTACTTAAGACTCTAGGTGACACAAAATTTTCTGTTGCACCAGTATCAAATAGAATAGAAACAGGAACTCCAAATAAGGTACCTGTCATCTCAATAGGGGTGATCTGATACTCCGCTTGTCGATTGTCAAGATCGGCATGAATCCTTTGCTGAAATGCTTCCTGTTGCGAAGGAAGTTTCGTGTTCCTAGGCTTCCCATTCTGCTTCTTGTTAGGGCAACGGTTGGCATAATGATCTCCTCCACAAGAAAAGCATCCTCCTACAGGTCCTCGCTTCTCAGATGGCCTACTTGTAGAATCATCATTCTTCTTAAAACTGACATTTTTCTTATAATCTTCACCTCTTTGCTCGTTACCAAATCCCCCTTGATTCTTTCAATTTCCTTTATCAAACCTCCTGTTTCCATATCCCTTCTCATTCTTCCTTTTATATGACTGATCATTGTAGTTCTTATCAAACTTCTTACGTTTCTTTTCACGGTAAGCAGAGATAGATTTGATCTTCTACTCCTACTTAATTGCCTTCTCATATACTTGATCCATTGTGCTTGGACCATGCACCTCCACCTCACCACCAATCTGAGGATTGAGTCCCATGATAAATTTTCTAATTCAAAATCTTTCATCCTTTTGGTATTGAGGAACATACTTCAGTAGTCTAGTAAATTTTTCTACATACTCAACCACGGATAGTTCACCTTGCCTAAGGTTTTAGAAATCTGTTAACTTTTGATCAAAATATAACTGAGGTAACCACCGTTTTTGGAATAGTTCCACGAACTCATTCCATGTCACCTTCAAGGGACTTAATTCCAACTCCATTTTCTTATTCATCCACCAAGTGGATGCTTCCCCAGATAGGTGATATGCTCCCCACACTGCTTTAGTAACCTCAAAGTAATTTCTAATCTCAAAGTATTTCTCCATCTCTGTTAACCATGCTTCTGCTACATCTCTAGTTTTTGTTCCATCAAACTTAGGAAGGTTAACCTTCTTCATATCCTTAGATAATTCTAATGCAAGTTTATCTTTGGTTTTTCTTTGAACTTCACTATCGTCAGGGTTTTCACTTGACGTGCCATTTTCCCAATGTTTACTTTTGCTTGCATTATGTGAGTTCTCATTTTCACCCTCTGTGTTGCCACTTTCATCCATTTTCTTTTCTAGTTTGTTCAACCTTTCCTTGGTTTTAGTAAGCATATTTAGAATCCTATCCAACTTGTTAGTGGAGTTTTCCCGAGAGTTATGACCTTCCCGATCCTCCCCCTCATTAAACTCTGATTGGTCCATGATAGTTTAGTTTCTCACCTGATTAAACATATACTAATCAATTTTATGCTTATCATATTTTATATCACCAAAAAGAAAACAACAATTGATCATAATCATAATTGTTCTCAAACCAAAAATTTGTCTTTATTCAATTTGAAAAATTGTTCCTACATCAGATAGAGATAGACATATCTCATGTTTTTACTCAGTATTATCAAGTGAGGTGTAACCTTCGGATTCATTGTCCGACACATAGTCACGAGGTGTATACCCCTCAGACTCACTATTAGATGATAGCTCAATGATCTCAACTCTAGGCGCTATACAAGGATCCCTAGTGATCATTGGTATACTAATAGGTACACTCACACGTATACTAATAGGTACACTAATAGGTACACTAACAGGTACACTATTAGGTACAATAATAGGGCAGCAGTTGATCATGATTCAAGCCGCCATCGTCGCTACCTCTAGGAGTTCTCTTCTCATTTGTTTAAGTCATGACAAGGCATTGGCAAAGGTTTCCATATCATCAACCCAAATGTCATTTTCATCATTAGTTTTCTCAATGGTCTTGATCATCGCAAGCCATTTCTGCTTAGCTTGCAGATAACGTTCCTTACCCGCGAAGGATTTTCTTGCAGTTTTCTTGATGCGTACCATATTGGCACAGTAAATCAAATCATTAGCTACCTGCATAATGTTGATTTCCTAATCAGGTTAGTGGACTCATCAGCCCTAGTGCTGAACTTGGTTAGCTTTGATACCATATGTAACATCCATATCTGATTTTACTTGAAACTAGGTTTTAACATAGGTATAATTTTTTTTTTCTTTCTTTGTAATTAAATATAAAAGAATTTCATTACTATCAAGTATAACATTCTTTGCTTTAACTATAAACATGATTCCATTTTCCACAAAGCTGAAAGAAATGATGAACCATAAACATTTTGTTTTCTCACAATTTGAAATATTCTTAAAACAAATACAATATTAGAAACATACCATTATCACCGCATCTCGATTGTTGACCCATCACATTCAAGACTCAGCAATCCTCAATACTTGGAAGAGAAAGTATCTTCAAGGAGCTTAACCTCCAACCACAGACCGTTGGTCTCCCGCACTCCTTCCTAAACAGAAGTGACCCTACCCTACTCAAGAGGATAGACTTAGGATAACCATCAGTGTTTGCCATCTGAGCTCTGGTGTTGTAACTTACATATCTTGTTATCATGCAGATCCCTAGATACCCTCTAGTCATGCATGACTCTCCACAAGAAACGCCATCCAGTCACAGTGAACATTCAATGCACTTGAGGATCATGCATCACCTTGGCCAAAGGATTTATATTTAAATAGCATTGTATGAACGCATGAATATAATTCACCCACCCTACTCGACCTGAATTAATCGCAATCCTACAGTGTTCCTATTTGTAAGGTTTATATAAATGTTGACCCCGATGACCTCAAGGTATTTGAATTTCCTCATGCAATAGCGCATGGCGCAAAGGTTTACTCTATTCCCGAGTTTATGGATTCATCTCCGTTTACACGATGTATAAAGGGTTTTCTATTTCATCGTTTATATGGATAGCACGTGTAATGCAATAATATTCCCATAATCATATAAAACATCATTTATAAATATCCACTCCTAAGTGGTCTTTAACTTGGCTATATGGTTTCTGTAAGTTTATACAACATACTCAAGTATATGATACCGTTACCCATAAACCCAAAGTTTTTAAGTTTTAGACTCATAAGGGTCTTCAAGGTAATAGCGACACAAGAATCATTGCATGCAACTTAATTAACCTAAACACAATATGTGGGTTTCCCACCCTTATCTTCCCATTTCAAAAGCGTGACAGTTTTTAACCAAGAATAAATACTTATACTTCAACTCTACACCTCCTTCCAAATCAAATGGTTTCACATGGTTCAATGAGGTAAGAGTAATAAAATAAGATATTAAAAAGACTTAGAATCTATCTTTAGACACTAGAGATGATCAACTCATATGTCGACCTCTAACTAAAGGTCTAAAACCGAATAAGATACTAGCTAATTACTTTTGTCGACATTCAATGTCTTGTTTTCGGGATTCTTATCTATTTGGACAGAGAGATGTTTTGAAACCTTATCCTCCTCTGGTCTTTATCTCCCGACACCACAGCTAGTTAAAATTACTCCTCCGGCTGTCAAACAAACTAAAACTACGTCGAAAACATGCAATAAATCAGAGGTTTAGACTCCTTCACAGCAAGCATGTGGTGCAATGTGGCTTCTCACTATGAAACTAACATTTCGAGTGTACACCAGATAGTTTGAGCTGGTATTACAGACATATAAGATCAACTCAATGCATACATCATTGCCGACAGCTAGTAGAATACCATTCACATTTTGCATCATGCATTTATCAACATTGGTGTGTATATATTTGAAAAACTGTGTTCTATTATCATTATGGTCTCGTTCATGATATGTAATGATAATGTTTCTGAGAAGACAACATTGTTTTCGTGTTCTAAGAAGACAACAATGATAACGTTTCCTTGTAAACAACCTCCTCAAAACTTACAGTAAGATGACATTATTATCACATCTTATACATTGTAAACTTCATACACTATCATTGCAGAAATAAGACACAAATATTGATCATAAATTGCGCAAAAGGAAAGATGTGAGGCCTACCTTTTCCACCTCTGTTCATAAGACTATTTGCGGTACTATTGCTACTACTTTTATGTTGAAGGACTGTTGATCCTGGAATCTTGTTATTAAATCAAATTGATGTTTAAGAAAACAATTGTGCAATGATAGTTAGATGTTGCTTTTAAGAGAATGAGGAATGGATATTATTAGAAAAGGAACTTAAATTTGAGTTCGGTATGTTTATATGGTAGAATGTTTAGGTATGCATGCATTTATACTGCTTCGGCTATGATATTTGTATGTGTTATTAACTTTGAGTTTAAGTGTGCAGGAATTACTAACGAAACCACAAATACAAGAGATCATTCCCATACCCTATGTTGTATCCCTTGTGAACCGATCTAGTTCCACAAGGAACTAAGATCAACCTCATGTTTGGAGATATGTTGAAATGTTGTAATGTGTTAATGTTGCATGAGGTCAAGGGAATAAGGGCTAACTTCTGATCTACTTTTATTATGTTGTAAGAAATATTGTTTTGAATCTTGTATTAAACTTTATTTCTTTTAGACCCTTTTTCTTGTGTTTTTATTTGACTCTAGGAGTTCTAACTAGGTAAAAATCAACCTTGGGTTATACCCCATGGGTCTAGGGACCCTTTTGACTAGGTTAACCTTGGGGTAACCTCCATATGGTCACTTAAACTTCACAGTGAAGTTAAGTGACGAATTTGAAAGCATGGGGACAATGGAATGAGTGGAATCCACACTCAGGCCCACTTCCAAGTCATGGAACAACTCCATGATCCCCTAATAATGGAGTGCTTGTCTCTTTGGGCCACTCTTTTGGTGGGGTCCCCTTATTAAGGGTGGTGTGTCTATCACTCCCCTTTTTATTTAT
Organism: Cunninghamia lanceolata; assembly: GCA_027924645.1. Taxonomy (NCBI): domain Eukaryota; kingdom Viridiplantae; phylum Streptophyta; class Pinopsida; order Cupressales; family Cupressaceae; genus Cunninghamia; species Cunninghamia lanceolata. The sequence continues at coordinate 2,897,637 of BSBN01000710.1, read as the reverse complement.
ATTTTACTTATTGTATTTTATTTCTACATGTGGGCTATAATGGGGGACCTCTTGAGTGGGGTTAATTGTTTTAAGACCACTAGGATAATGGATGAGTTGGGGGGATTAGTTGTTTAATGCCACTTGGGAAATAAGGAAAATGGACGGAATTAGTTTAAAAGAGGAGAGGAAGGGGAGTGTAAGGGGTGGTTGGATTATTGTGGAAGGAAGGAGAACTTGGAGAGGAGGCTAAGAGAGGAGCTCTTCATCAAATTTCATCCATAATTGGGCTTTGGAAGGTTGGTGAACAAGACTACTCTCTTGAATGATCTATGTTTGTTATGTATGTTTGTTCTTGCTTGATGAATGACATTGCAAATGTCTTCTATGTGTTTTCTGTTATGTTCGGGTTGTGTTAGGTGTTGAAAGAGCTCCTTCCAGTTGGAAGGCAATGCTCATCTCATGTAGGGAAGGGAAGGTGTGAATCTCCTCGGGTGTCATCTTGTCTCTTGATATATGAAATGCCTTGAAGGCATGTAGGTACTTTTGATTTGTTGGCTTAAGGCCTTGTGATAAAATATGATTAAATGTGTAAAGAATGACACCTTGAGTGAGAGATGTCTACTTCCCTACCCTCCCTGAACTCACCTAAGTTGAGTCTTTGTATTGTGAGTAAACCATGGGAGAGTGTGTGTTATTTGCTTTGTTTGTTGTTGTTCAATGTTGTGAAGTGTTTTGGTCTGTTCTACCCTGGGTATGTGGATGGTCTCCCTAGCTCGGGGGTGACCCTCTTGCGGGTCTACGGTAGGAAGGAGAGCTTGTTGTGTGGTGTTTCCTCCTTGTTTGCAATGCAGGTTTCTTTTGGAGCATGTAGAGAAGATTGGAGGAGTCATCTTGTTTAGAGAAATTGACCTTTCCCCTTGTTTGTTAAAAGAGCTTGGTCTCTTATAATTTCATCCTGTAAGAGCATTACAGGAGAGATCTCCTCTTTCTGAAATTGATGTAAAGATTGTTATTTTGTGAGTAGAGAGAGAAATCCTCCCTTAACATGTTGGTTGTTTTTTTTATTGTATATTTTATTTTATCATTTGTGAGAAAAGTAGAAAGAAAATTGCTAGAATTGTCTAATTCCTTGTATTCCTAATTTGGCAAGTTGTGAATTAGTTACTGTTAGATTTGTGATAATTAATTTAAATCCGTGACGTGTGAAAATGATAAATTTAGAGAAGTGCTTGGAGTAGTGGTTTGGTTAATATAAAAATAGATGAAATTGTTTTATTTACAATAATGCTTTTGATATATTGCAAGTAGAATTAAAATCTTCTTTCCCTTTAAGAAAAAAAAATATATAATCGATAACTTTTGATTTACAGTTTAGACTTGATAGAGAAAATTATAATAAAAGGATTTTTATAAATTGTTAAATGAAATCATTGAAACTTGATACACATGAGCATATATATATTTTTATATATAATTAAATAGTTTAAATTAAATAGAATTGTGAAAATGTTATGTATAGTTTAAATTAAATTATTAAATAGTTTAAATTACATGGAATTGTGAAAATGTGATATATAGTTAAATTAAAATATTAAATAGTTTAAATTACATGGAATTGTGAAAATGTGATATATAGTTAAATTAAAATATTAAATAGTTTAAATTACATGGAATTGTGAAATCTGTCTATATATATATATATTAATTTTGATGAAGTGGTTAAATTATAAATATATATATTTATATAAAAGTTACATTGAGAATTTAATTCAAATAAAATTAATGTTTGTTAAAAAAAAATATATAAAAAAAAAACAAAATAAATATATATATAACCATGGTGGGGGTTTTAACCCCCACCGAAACATTTACAAAGAGCGCGTGTGGGGAGGGAGGAGCCCACCCACATCCACACCGTAGCCCCTGCGGACTTCCCACACCCCCGTTCCGGCGAGACTCCCCGCGGCCTGCACACAAGCCTAAACACCTGCCACCACAGAACCCCGCCGGGCTTACACCGCGGCCCCTCTTCGCCTCCGCCGGTTCTGTCCTCCGCTCCGCCGCCGGCATCGACCTCGCCCCCCTGTGGGCCTTCCACCACCGGTGCCTACAATCGCGGACCTCCTCGACCCCGTCCTACATTTCGCCTCTGCTTATCTCCACCTCCCGCCACCAAGATCTCCGTCCGCCCCTCCTGCAGCCACCCCAAACCACTCCGCTGCCACCGTTCCTGCGCCATCACCATCCTCCGTTGCTGCCTCCGCCATGGTGAAACCTGCATTCCAAAACCTTCTTACAAAAAAAAGTTAGGGTTGCTCAATGAACACAAAAAGAGATGCATGGATTTAAAGCTTTAGCCCAGGTTTATAATAGAAGAAAAGAAATAAAATAAAATAAAATAAAAACAAAGAATAAAATTATAGATTGTCATATATATATAAATATACCTAAGTTTATATATATAATTATATAACAATCGATGTGTTCAGTATAATAAAGTTAAACAATCTACATTGCTATAAGACATTTTTTATAACAAAGCACATGAATTCTTGAGTGGAGTATATTCTCACAGAAGGACCAAGCAAAATTATATATAAATATATAAAAAATATTATAAATTTTAGTGGTTAGTTAGGTGTGGAGGCACTTACATAAGGAAGTCCATATAAATAAATGTGTTGATTCTTTTACTGATCACATCATAAGTTTTATATATATATATATATATATATATATATATATATATATATATATATATATATATATATATATATATATATATTTATTTATTTATTAAATAGGAAAATTTATACGCAATAAGTTCTATAGGTTATATATGTGGTTTTTACCTAACGAGACTCTTGTTAATGTAATGACAACACAAGTCCTATATTGTGACAACAAAACATAGGGATATTATGTTCTAATCATTCTAGGGTTAAGACAAGTTACGTGATTTGAATGGTTCATGTTTAAAAATGATATATATATATATATATATATATATATATATATATATATATATATATATAAACCAAGCCAAAACAAAATAGACTGTGAGAGCCAACTAAGGACCAGCTTGTAACCAACTAGTCCAAACGTTGAAAATCAAACCGAGCGTAGAACTGTGAACACCTTCCAACAAAGATAGTAAGTCCAACGTAGAATTTGCGCACGTGGAGTTAAATTTCTGCATTCAACAGTTTTGTTGTCACCTTAGGAGTATGCCACCAAGCACACCCACGTGTGCGAGGGGGTTTTCCGAGTAGAAGGGAAATTTTTTTGACAATTCGTATCATAACCACATGTCGCATGTGGACATGACACGCGTGTTATGCGTGTTGTGACCGCATATGAAATGTGGGCATGACAAAAGAATGGAAACCTGTCGATGAACTTAGAGATCCACTATTGCTAGCTCGTTCTTACTGAGCTCTTAGCGACGTCCGAAGTTTCTTTCTCAGTCTCTCAACTCACTGCACTCTCCTATCCACATCCTCTTCAAAAGGAAGTACCGTCTACACTCCCACAGCAAAGAAACTTAATGACATTTACCTCTCAGTTTTTAATTTCTTAACAACAGAAAACTCATGTCCAGGCTGCGCACAGCGAAGAAGAAGAATGGCATTTAACTCCTGGTTTCAATTTCTTCTCAATAGAATAACAACCTCCCAAAACTACCCACGGTGAAGGAGATTCATGGCATTTAACTCTGCCATCCCATGCCTTAACAAAAGGAGGTCGATTTAATTGTATGTTACTCTACTTCCTTACTTACAGCGACCACTAACAAGATGGAGGCTCCTTTATGGCGACGTGGCACAACAACCTCGTCCACTTACTCACACAAGAAGGCTTCTTAACTTCCCAATATGCAACTAACATGATTTGAGGAGTTAAATTCTTACAAGGTGGTAAATAATAAATGCTTATTGTGTCTCTAAGGTCGAAAAGAGAGAAAGAATCAAGACCGACTAAATAAAGAAAGTATAGGTTAGTTTAATGATAACTCAAGTCTTAAGCTTGAAGGGAAAAGATGCATTCGAAAAGGAAGATGTCCAAAATGACAGAACTTGGGCGTAAACCTACTTGACTTGATGAGAAAACTGACATCATACAAACTAACGAAAAATACCTCACGTTAACCAAAATATAACTAAGGCAATTTTGGAATATTCTTCCAAATAATGACCAAAACAAGTTATAGCCCATCTCGGCTTGAAATTTGACTTCCGTCGATTTTCAAAAAGGAATAAATTCACAACACATGTTCAAAGCATTTTTACAGCAATCACGACGGATTGGGCGTAACGCAAAACAAGTTTTCTAAATTGTTTGACGCACAATTACGACTTCTCGCGTCTTTTGACTACGAGACGCGACTCACAAATCCGCAATAAATAAGTTTATTTATTTACCTATAAATGAAATATTTGTCATCTATATAAGATGACTTGCTTTAGTGGACTTGCGAGAACAATGTTGATTTCTAAAATTCAATATGACGACTTACGAAAAGGTGTTAAACCTTATCTTCAGATGTTGACATCTAGTCTTAAATTATCCCAGTCGTAAACATGACTAAATTTAAGGCTCCAAGGTTTATCTACCTGCTTGGCATTTTCAGTAACAAACACCCATGGTTAGTTTCCAGAGTCTATACTCTCTCTCAAAGATACTTTCTCTTCCTGTCGAACATGGTCCACCCGTTTCTACAATGACAGTCTCACATACAATTTTTGCGGTCAAAGCACCTATATTCCAAATCAAAGCATAATATATCCAAACATCATTTTCTCCAAACAAAAAGGCATTTTAGTTTATAATATCACATTGATCATAATCAATAGATTCCAAAATTTCATAGAACTAACTTTGTCTATTTACATCACTAGTTTCCATGTCGTCCACAACATATTATATAACTAAAATTTGCAAGAAAAGTAAATAGTGTTATCAATTCCAAAAAGAGGGATGTAACAGTGGTCCTTGCCTCTTCCTCCTATTGTGGGGTACCTTATTTGCAACATTATTCTTCCCCATTTGTGTTGGAACCCCTCATCACTTACTTTTCCCATAAGCTAATTTTATAAGAACTTTACAATGCTTTCCAACCTTGTTTCTCCCTTTGTGGTGATCTTTCCTTTCTACCACAAGTAAGTTTGTTTTATCTGTCCAAGGTATTTTCTCATCATATTAGTGTGTTTGGCATATTTATGGCACGTGCATTGGTTGTTGATGCTCTTATTGTCCATGTGGATTGTTATTATTCAAATAGCTTTTGAATATTTACCTACCCTTCTATCTAGTACTGATCTCACCTACCATGGTCCTATGTTTCAAGTTCATGGGTTATTTTCAAATGTTTGAGCACTTATGGTCAACCTAGTTGGTGGTTGGATTTCTCTTCACCACTTATTGGTTTGTTCTTTGTCTTTCTTGGGAGTTGGCATGTTGATAGTTAGTTCATAGAACTTTGATTCTATAGTTTTGAGCATAGGAATAAGTTTGTGAAAGTAGGAAGTTAGTTCATAGTTTTGATTCGATACCTACCTATGAATTTGTTCTCTATTAGAGTATATTTAGTAGACATTTAACAAATAGCCTTCAAATTAGACTAAGAGATCACATTTCTCAAAGCTAAACATCAACACATCAAAGACCCTTGTCAATTATATTCATCATTTAGTGATACAACTAAGCATGAATCTTGTGGTTTAGGGTTTTAATTTTAGGTTTTGTAGTTTAAGTTTTAGGGTTTACGGTTCAAGGTTTTAGGGTTTAGGGTTTTAGGTTTAGGTTTTAGGGTTTTGGTCCTAGGGTTAAGGGTTTTAGGTTTAGGTTTTAGGGCTTAGGTCCTAAGGTTAAGCGTTAAGGGTTTTAGTTTTTAGGTCTAAGTTTTTTGGAACCTAGGATTTAGAGTTTTGATTTGTAACTCTAGGTTTTGTGGATTTCAATTTTGAATTTACAATTTTTTATTTGTGTGATGATTTTGTTTGCAAATACAATTTAAAAACTATAAATTAAACAAGCTAATTATGAACAAAAAATAATAAATAGTAAACTACAATTACAAGTAAAAAATGCAAAATATAAGACAAAAAAAATATAGAATTTAACCAACCTAGAGGTCACAGAGGTCAGTTGTGTCGACAGGAGGAGGTGGCAACGAAATTTGGGCTAGTAAGGGGCCTGAGAAATGCGTACCTGAATTGCTCTATCGTTGCTCCTCCCCTACAAGCTCGCTGGAAAAAATGAAATGACAGTCGTTTATTTAAAAAATTAAATACCTTTTAAAAATGTGTACTCATTTTTAAACATGTACGCGTTATAACGTATATGTGTTTCTAAACGCGTACTCAAATCATAACATATACCCATTTTGATTTAGCCTCGGGTACCTGTAGCTAAGCGCGTACGTGTTTTTTCAATAACGCGTACACATTTTTTCAATAATGTGTACATGTTTCTTAGGAATTATTTTTGGGCCAAAACATCCCCTCTTCATGGACCCAACTTCTTGCTTTCACCCCTAGTACCATATTCAAATAGTGAGCACAAAAACAATATTGCATATTGTACACTATTTTTGTATAAAGAACAATATTGAAATAATATGAAATATTATTTTGATTTTCAGGTAATATTACATTGCTTTCCAATGTGGCTTTATAAAGCCTTATTTTCCCATAACATCCCAAAACTACTTTCAACTACCTCCCAACTAATACTCTAACTTAAATTAAGCTATAAACTAACAATTATTTATAAACTACCAACTAACATTTATTTATTATTTATTTAACCTATATACTAAACTATAGATATAATAAAATACCAACAATTTTTCACAGTTCATGTAGACGAGTTGGTATGTTTTCGTAATCAATTGTTTTAGTTTTTTGTATTATTGTTTCAAATCACACTAGTGATCCATTATCAAAATAATCTATTTTGATTTGAGAAGTGTTTTGATTGGTTAAATCACATTGTGTTATATGCACTTCTTTCTAGTCATTTTTCTATCTAATTACGTTGTGTATTGGATTAACTTTTAATGGTGATTTTATAAGAGCTAACTACTCATAACTCTTTAAAGTAGCAAAGAAAAGCCTTATCATAATAGAATAAGAAAGAACATGTTAAGAAAAGAAAGTATATAATAAAAATAAATTCAATATGTTAATAAGTGTAAATATTTAAGTAGAGTGTGGCTGTCATACACTTCAATACTAATTCCTCAATTAAAAAAATTGATATGTTATAATTAACACATCAATTGTTTATGTAGGAGACCTCATTGCAGGTGCTAGTTGTTTAAACCCTTCCATGATAGAGTGCCACCAAAGCCATGGAATTCGAGTTAAATGATACACCTTAAGGCTGTACGACATTCCAATTTCCAACTTTAAAATATGACAATCATGTTGCAACAAACACTAACCTGTGACTACACATACAGAACCATTCAAGCCAGTATAAAAAGGCCTGGAGAAACAACATGATATTTGCTTTCAAAAAAGGAAAAAGAAAAAAACATTGAGACTTAAGATCTTTCACTTTCTTTAACAATACATTCCATGAAAACCTTGAGTGCATATACAATGGCAACGAATGATGAACATCACGATGAAGCTATTTTCTTAATGTCACAAATTATTGTGGTGTGCATTCACTTCAATAGAGCCATTCGATGGCTGTTTGCCGAGGTTCTCTGAGGAAAAACACGTGTGTTGGCTATTTATGTTTTCTTCCTCATCCAACATCATCAAAATTTCATCTATATTAACGTCCCACAGCTCGCCCTCGGCCATATCAGAACTGGAACATTGGCCTGCATTGAAATTATTAATATTGAGATTTTGAGGTTGAGGAGGAGGATTATTAAGGCATGCAGAAGAGCCATACATGATTTGAGCAGCACGGTCATATGCAAGAGCGGCAGCCTGGGGGGTGCCAAAGGTGCCCAGCCAGAGGCGCCTGCCATTGTTGGGTTCTCTTATTTCTGCAACCCATTTACCCCAACTGCGCTGCCTCACTCCTCTGTAATTGTATAGCCCGTTTTCAGGCCCGCCTTTTCCTGGCATGCACCCCTTTTTCGAACCCTTGTGAACTGCTCGTCTTCTTTTCATTTGCTCGCGGGAATTCAAGCGCTGCCACTGCTCTAATATTTGCAAAACTTTCTTCTCCCTCTGCCCGCTCGCCGTCTTCGCCATCTTTGTTGAACGCTTATAATAATGTGTGGATCGCAGAAGAAAGCAGTGCGCGCCTCTCCATTTATAAGCAAATGAAACAACTTGGTGGATACGCTACTGAACCGGCCGCGTTGGACCACCTCATACTTGGAAGATTCGGTCTCGAAGACTAGTTGTTACTTTTTCTTTTATCTTCATATTTTATTTTCGCTCTTCCGCGGAAGATGACGACTACGAAAACGCGCATGAATCTGTCTACGTCGATATATGCTACCCTTCAATAGATGCTTTCCTTCTATGCTCAAACATTTTCAACTTTATTTCCTTGTTCATTTGTACGAATAATAACTTTGTGATGCAGGACTGAACTCAGGAATCTTATCAGACAACTGAGTTAAGCAGCAAAAACCAACAAACACCACATCAACAAAGATGAGTTTCTTATTATCAGCAAAAGAATGCTTATATGGTCAACAAATTACATCCTTCTTCACTTATAGAAATTTCTCCAACATATCTTCCATTCATGAGATCGAACCTAGACAAACTAACTCACCCAACCGATTCACTATCGAATCCTCCAGAATCCAACCAACCCACCATCCGACTTCTTCAATCTTATTTATGATCCTTTGCTGAAAGCAGTTCAACCGCCTCAAACTGTTACACAACTGATCAAAACTACCATAATAGAACAAATGGCCAGCATCAATTCTTTCAAAAGGACGTTCCAATCGCCATTGTGAATTCATTACTTTAGACACATTTGGCTCTACGCAATCGTTGTCCATAATACCCTTCCGCAATCATGGAGTCAACTATCGACAAATTTCGACTGTGCAAACTCTCCACATTATCGGCAATTTTTAAGTTTTCCAAACTTGAGTATTAAATGCTTATCGACAAACTATTGGTTTTCTGAACCTTCATTATAAGGGCTTATCGGCAAAAGTCCATTTGTATGAACTTGTCGATGATTTAACCCATTTGCGAACCACTCTTTTGAATAACTTGTTGATAAAATACACTTTCCAGGAACTTAGGAATATCCCTTTGTTATCGGCAAAACAAAAATATTACAAACTTAGCCACTTGCTAGGTTATTGGTGAATTATGACATTTATGAACTTAAGTCTTTACCATGTAATTGGCAACATAAGGCTTTTATGAACTTAAGCCTTTTCCATGTTATCGGCAAAATAAGGCTTTTATGAACTGAGAAGCCAAAGTTTGTTGTTGGTGAAACTTCCTTATCTCGAACCATTCTCTGTTGTTGGCGAAAGTAAATCCTTCTGAACCCAATCGATGTATCAACGAATGTAAGGACCTACAAACTGATTAGACAATTCCAATATGAGCGGACAAAGCTATATTCCTTCAATCGGCAATTTATAGTGTCATGATCTCATTCATAGTGTCTAGTGCTCTTTTGTTCTCATCATTCTTTTATAGACTATTAGATGAAATCTTATCCAACAACACTAATGCAGGAGCATCTTGGGATGTAAGAGCAATCATGCATCACCCAAAAATAATTTCTTTACCCCTTTTTTTTATTTGTATGTTTTCAAAAGCATTCTAGCCATCATATATCTATTGTAGATCCTATTGGATTTCACCGCACATGTATATGTCACATGCTGTTTGGGAACGCTCTATGTAAATGTCATCCACTTTTAGAGTTGAACCGGTCAAACAGCCAATAGCATTTTTCTATTTCATTCACAACAAAAAGTGTTAAATATAGGAAAACTTTTCATTGGCCAGAATTTACCATTAAATATTGAAGTGGATGACATTTAAGATCAGTTGTTTGGGAACACATGTTCTACAATGAGCCTACAACATCACATCCAATTTGTAGGAGATTATAATCATCACAAAGGCATATTTTAGTTCTAGACTTATTCCTAGGCATAATAATATAACATCTAGTTTCACTATTCAAAGTATATGAAAATGCAACTTACATGTTCAAAATTTGATGTCTTTAGTGAAGACTAATCTACATTTTACATGTCTACAAAATTGAGTATATAATCCATTTAAAAATAAATAAAAGAAAATCTGAATCTTAAAAAAATACACGATACAATTTATTACACAATTTTAAATGAAAAAGTGAAAGAGCAAAAAAAAATTAAACAACCAACCAAATTAATCTTTGTGTATACCACAATTAAAAATATATATATCCACTCAAAATAAGTAAAATATTAAAATAAAAGTATATTTTTCTAAACATTTAGTTCTCATCTATTTCTTTATCACTTCTTATGCCACATCAACAAACATTGAAGACCACAATTCCTTCTATTAAACTCAATAAAGAAACATTTGTATCATATGGGATGATTTCGTTTGAAAATAAAAAATTTGTTAAATGATTCTGATTGTGCAAAGCCAATGAGGAGAAAAGCAAATTTGATAACAGGAAGAGAAATAATGAGATGTTGTCACCCATGACAACACTCTCCACTCCCACATACACGCACACCCACAACACCTGATAGAGCATCCGGTTGACTCAACCCTACCTCACTTAAGTTATGTTTAAACTCTTAGCAATGTTTTGAACTAAAGCATTCATTAAGATGAATGGAACAAGTTGGATAGAAGAGATAGATCTACTATTAGGTTGTGTCTTTCTAATTCCATAAGAGTAAATATAATATATACTATATTAACTTTACTCTCTCCCTCTCTCTATTTCATCCTTGCAAAATGAAACCAAGGTTAGAATGAATCTCTCTCTCTCTCTCTCTCTCTCTCTCTCTCTCTCTCTCTCTCTCATTTGATTGAATGTTGAAACTACAAACAAAATAATTAAAAAAATCCAATTTCAAAACATTACATTTTGAAAGTTTCTAAACTTTCCAATTAACTAACATTGCCCTCTTTCCTTACATGAAATATTTTCTCTTTGAAAAATTATGCTCAGTTTGCAATTGGTTGTGATAAGCAACATAGCCTACATGGAGGCGTTTGTGATAATGGTGTTTGTGAGTTAGGTGCTAGGATTATGTAGGATATACTTGTCAAAACATGTCTTGGTATGGAATGTATGAGGTAAACATTATGGTCAAAGATGACCAAGTATTCTATAGCAGTTAGAAGTAGTTGCTATTATGCCAAACTATAACAGGCTAATTCCAATTAGCCGCATTGATATTTGGTATTTTGGATATAATGGGTAGCGTGCAACAACAACAAAGTGTCTGGCTTGCTGGGTGAGATTTCACATGTTTTTCTAAATTATTTCATTGATATGCTTTTGGATGAAGTGTTGTATATAAAATGCCCTTTTGAGCTTTAGCTAAGTACTAAGAATTAGGAAACAAATATACATTTTAGTTGGTTGTCTTGATCTATTAACTCATTTGAATTGTTACCCCATGAATAAGTGGTAATTCCATATGAAAGAGTGTGAAGAGGGAAAATATGTTCTTGTCAAGGATCACCACTAAAATGCATCCCATTTTGGTACAATGAATAAAAATACATATGATCAAAAGTGCAATTAAGTGTATATAATCCACAAACAAATGCATCAGGGAATGTTTTTATTCGCACCTATACACCGTTCCCTGATGTGTACCAACTTACCAATAGATGAACAAAAACTACCAGTCTTTGAAAACATACGCGAATACAAACATATTGGCGAATGGAATAAAATTAACAAAGAAAACCGACGAATAGTGGAATACAACAAAGCATAAAACAAAGGATCGGATTTCCTTTGATCATCTTGCATCCTTCTCAAAAACTTTCTGTCGTCACTTGCCAAGACAGGTCCATCCCTCTCACAGAGGGAACACCTTCGGCGTAAATATATTATGGGGTAGATTCAAATTGTAGTATTCCTATTATCTAAAGGGGATCAATATATTAAACTTGGCTAAAATATAGTTATGTATGAACCAAAGCACTACCATTAACACCTGAGAGACCTCATAAATAAAACTACTACGATACTATAAATTAATTACACCAAGCTCCACTCACATATATTTTTTGTCGGAAGCCGGAAAGCTAAATATAAATCATCAAATCAAGATATAGTTTACGAGGACAAATTAAAGAGGGTCGTTGAGTAAAGTGAGAGATAGTCACCCAACAACCAAGTGACGTGATGCACACAGGGACCTCATGATAAGACGACCTTATGTGCTATCACAAATCTCAGAATACAGCAAACGAAAAAACAATGAAAACACCGACGGAAAGGAGAAGATAAAAAAATCTGGTAAGATCGAATGGGGGGCAATGATTCAGTCGTCTTGCACACCTCTTACTCGATACCTAGGTTGATCCTTCAAGCCAGGTATCTGTTCGCAAAAGAGAACGCTTTCGGCCTAATAAAAAAAAGTTTTGTTTCCGTCTTTATAGGTTCTAGTTAAACAGACAAAAGTAACAATAGTTAACAAAATATTATCCAGGTCACGTAGCTCAGTTGGTTAGAGCGTTGGTCTTATGAGATCCTACGTCGTAGGGTAGCCGAAGGTCGCGGGTTCGGTCCACCCCGGGACCAGAAGAATAATTAACATCCTGCTGTATTGAGAGATGCAATTGTTTGCAGAAGTCGATTACTTACCCTCCAAACATGACATTTTATCCTCTCCGCCATTTATGTTCTTATTAGTTCCTGCAGTAGGCAGGTATATTATAGTCAATTAGTCTTTTTCAACTAATCATTAACATTCTCAAATTTTTAGATTGACAATGTTTTAACAATTTTAAAACTTTTGAAAATTTATTTATCTATTTTTTAAAATTAGCTGCTGTTACATGAACAGTTTTATTGCTGATTACAATTTTCATTGACAATGCCATGTTTTCTGCTCAGGTAAGTTGATTTTTAAATTTTCAAGCAAAAGAGTGACCTTTTACTTGTTCCAAATTGAGTGTATCAGTCTGGATTACATGGTCTATGTGGAAAAGATTGGTGGTCTGATACTTCTGGACAGTTGCTGCACTTTTCTTCAGCCCCGCCTCGTATGTCTTTTTATTCTTCTTGTTCCCTGTGACTACACATACGGAACCATTCAAGACTAGTATAAAAAGGCCTGGAGAAACAACATGATATTTGCTTTCAAATTAGAAAAAGAAAAAAACATTGAGATTTAAGATCTTTTACCTTCTTTCACAATACATTACATGAAAAACTTGAGTGCATATACAATGGCAACGAATGATGAGCATCAAGATGAAGCTATTTTCTTAATGTCACACCCTGGCATGCACCCCTTTTTCAACTTTTTTTCAACTTTATTTCCTTGTTCATTTGTACGAATAATTATTAAACATGTAAATACTTTGATTCCAACTACTATTCTTAAGTGAAATGGTTATTCTTAAATATCATTCACTTCAACAGTTAAAGGTCAATTTTCTCCAATAAAAATAGGACAAATATTTATCACTTTTTGTTGTGAATGAGATGTAAAATTACTATTGATTGTTTGATTAGTGAAGTGGATGATATTTAAGTAGGGTGTGGTGAAATTAGCAGATAAAAATAGGACAAATATTTACCACTTTTTATTGTGAACAAGGTGTAAAATTACTATTGATTGTTTAATTAGTGAAGTGGATGATATTTAAGTAGGGTGTAGTGAAATTAGCATATAAAAATAGGACAAATATTTACCACTTTTTGTTGTGAATGAGGTGTAAAATTACTATTGATTGTTTGATTAGTGAAGTGGATGATATTTAAGTAGAGTGTGGTGAAATTAGCATACCCATGCCCATTCTCATTTAGTTTGGGTTGTATTTTTAAGATAATGCCTTGATACAATTATGTAACAATATTTGATACCTCTATGTTAAGTTTAGCTTCTTCTCTCATTTTTATGTTTCTTTAGTTATTCTTACTTACATATATTTTTGTCTTATTTGTATTTATTCTCACATTCCATACATACATTTTTTATCGTAAGATTTTGCACTCTCTAGATTGGGTCATTTTTGTGGTGCGTAAGGGTGACCCTAGACAACACAAATCTAACCCTAAAATCATTTTAAAAGTTTAAACAATTGACGTCTATGCTTTTCTCTTAACTATTAGGAGCTGACTTAGTACACACTTGTGTGATGATTCATTATGCCTTGGTACTCAAAGATGTATTCATTCGAATAATATTTCATATTAGATCATTTGATTATCATTCACATTTACAAAGAGCATCTCTACGAACATTTGGAATTGGAGCACTAAAAGGAACACCTCTTTGCATACGAATCAACATCTAGATCACTTGCCTTCTCATCTACTATTTGTCAATCTTTGACATGATTATAAAGCTAATATAATTAAGGGGGTTGACCTAGGAGACCTTGGCATTTGCAATTTGGTGATCTCTCCAACATATTTTTAAATATTGCTAGTCCTTAACAATCAACAATGAGCAAATAATTCAATGAATTAGATAGCAAAAGTGCATGTAGTTTGCCAAATAGGGACCATGCATCAAAGGTTAGATCTATGCAGCATGGAATTATACATAGCCATACAATTGACCCAAAGTTAGCTATAGTTTTGTATATTGTTGTCACTTATGCGATAGACCCTATTTCCTCCTAAGATAGGGACCCACCTTTTTAGCTTCCACCTCATTTCAACCCTCTATCCTATGGTATTTTTTGTGACCTCTTTGATAATTCATTAGAGACATCTTATCTAGGCCCACAAACCTTTTTTAAGATTTGTTGATTTGTGATCACATCCTTTGCTCAAGTTCTAGTTTGAATGCTCATTGTGACTACATCAAGTTTGAATCAATTGGTCTATCCTGAACCATGCCCCCTCTCCTTGCTATGCTCAATGCTAATTGGCCCTCCTAGACCAATATAGTTGATCATGACACACTTCCACATCAACCATGTGTCATGATCTCATTGATTAGTGCCCTTTTGTTCTCATCATGCTTCTACAAACTGTTAGATGAAATCTTATCCAACAACACTGATGCAAGAGTGTACCAAGGTGTAAGAGCAATCATGTTAGACACACAAGAATACTTGTTGGGATGAAATAGTGGCCTTTGTTTATACTATTTTCATATGTTTTAAGACCTTTTCTATATGGTTCTGCAAAGACTTCATAGACATTATCTCTATTTTATGTTGTTTCATATATACTTTCGAAAGACTTTGAACCTATGCTAATAAATAGAATATGGTGATTATATTATCAAATGAATGTTTTAAATTATTGATAAGCATGTAATATAGATAGGATTTCATAAGTGTAATATGAAAGGTTATTTTATGTATATATGTTGGAATAATTAACCTTGTGCAACAAAGGCATAGCATCTTGGAAGGAGTCATTGCAGCAGAGTGCAGAATAGGGGAATTGATTAAAGTATAGTCCAAGTGCCAGAAATGAAGATCGATGGAGATGAACGTGGTCATCATGGAAGAACAAATGCAAGGAAGAAGAAGACTCGTTCTAGAAGTCTAACCGTAATTTATGTGCTTGCATTCATGAGCTGTTGTATGGGATTTCTGTTCGAATAGGACTCAGTTTCCTTTGTTTTAGATTAATAAGTTGATCTCAAAACTATATCCTGATATCGAGGGATGAATTGATGATCGCAGTTAGTTAGAAGTTCACATACAACCCTCCTACTTTTGTATAAGTTAGGGGATGAGTTTGTTTATTGGTTAGCTATTCTTTTTACTTTGTATCGACATAGTCGTTACTCTATTTTTTTACAGTTATCTATTATCTGTTATTCCAGACATGTTTTGATTTTGGATAAAATCTGAAGAAGATTTTGTCTTTGATATGAATTGAATTCAACTGAATGTTATGAAAATGTGGGAAGATTTGGAGTAGGTTTAGTTTCCAAAACAAGTGAGATAGTTCCCTGAGCTGGCCACTCAAGGTACTAACTCTCTCTTCATACATTCATTTATTTATTTATGCATTTCTAGTTAGACTATTTCATGTTATATTTTACATTGCATTGTGAAGTAAGTAAGAAATCATGATTGATATTTTTGATAGTCAAGATTCACAAATAGAATACATCTTTGAAGTCCTCTGGAGGTTAGTGTTAAGTCTTTTCTCATTCTGTGTATTTCAAGTTAATTTTGTGATTCTCTATTGAATATAGCTATCTTTAGCATATGTTGGTGGTACTTGTAGTAACTAGGTTTTTAACTATTTTTGTTGTTCTTTCATTTTTGTAAACTGCAGTCAATTAAGTTGATTAGAATAAGTTTGTATGATATAGTTTAGGATAGAAATGAGTCTTGAAGGAATATATAGTGTGAGCATCATCATAAGCTTACGCTCTCTGGTCGATAATTCAATGTAGAAATGCAATGATAGATTGGACTGTTTAATTAGGTTTAACCCTGGATTTTGTTTAAGTCAACAACGCATTAGTTTTCCTCTACATTTTTGGTGCTATTGTCAGGGATGGTACTATCTTCATAGTCTCATTAGTTAGGTTTCACATGCTTTTATAGTTAAATCTTGATTTCAGCATTAGATTTAATAAATTCATTTTTTGAGAAACACCAGGCATTCTACTAACATTGTACAGGGCCGCTGAAACATAAAGATCAAATTACTATATGTGGAGGTAAAGAGATAGTCGATGTAGATTCCTCCCATCAACTTCTTAGAATAACGATGGCACAGTTGATTTCAACAACTAGACCATAGGAAGTGCTGAAGGAGAGTTTCCTTTTACGTCTTCATCAACACCCCCTACATCTCCATCAACTTCCTCTACTGCCATAGAAGGAACTTTCAAAACCATGGTAGATGCAGTAGAGGATCCTCTAGGACAAGCTACATTTGAATTACCTATACCAGACCTAGCACAAGAAACTACTTTGAAAAATATACCACCTTCTGTGTTGCTTATTTTCTATAGTTTGGTGACTGAAGATCCTGACACTTTCCTGTTCAAGTTTGACATGTTCTATGTAGGAGTTATGATTATACCACTGATCCTTACAGACTCAAGTTGTTCCCTACTACCCTAAAAGATACTGCTTTAAGATGGTTTATGGGACTAGGGAATTATGCCATTCCAGACTGGGATACCATGAAGACAAAATTCCTGGCAAAATACAAAGACTACTGCAGAGGACATGATAGGAGGAAAGATGACATCTTTAGGATGTCACATAAGGAGGATGAACCATTAGAGGACTATGTTGGGAGATTCCAATTTGCCTTGAAGAAAAACCCTCAAAATAGGTTGTCCAAAGAATCATTGAAGTTGGTCTTTTTAAGAGGAGTCAATGATTATTGCATGGATGCCCTAAATCTCATTGGAACAAGGGATATCTCTCAACTTCCCTTTGAGGATATTTGTACAGCTTGCAAGAACTACTCTAGGACTTTTTCCAAAAAACCTAGAGGAGAAAGAGTAGCCATTGCAGGCAAGGCAACTAATGGAGTTTCTCGAGTGGAGATTAGTAACCTACTGACTATCATGAAGGACATTATTAGCCATATGGCCACACAGCTAGACACTCTCCATATCAAGAAGAAACAAGAGGAGGAAGATGCAATGCTCACTGAGTACTGCCACAGCTGTAGACAGAGGAAGGCCAGTTGTAAATGCAAAAGGGTGGCTAGCATACAGCAAGAAAAGGTTGAGATACCTGAGTTGCAACAATTTGAAGGAGAAGATGGGCAATTGTTCTTTATCACTCAAAGGAGGCCATGGAAATAACGACAAGGTATGCCTCATGATCTACTTAATTTTAATTCTCCCTTTCCTGCTGCAAATTAGAAGTTCTCTGCTTGGAATGCTCAATAATGGCCTGGTAACCCAAATGCATGGTAAACCCCTCAATGGCCTACTCCACAAGCTGGTTGGAACCAACAATAGCCTAACTCATGGCCACAGCAAAATTTCCAAGGTCCCAACTATAATCCTCAATGGCCTTCTCAGCAGCAACAATGGCAGTAAAATGCACAATTTCAATAACCTATGATTCCATCTCAGCCACAGCAACTAGCCATAATGCCACTACCTCAAAATCCACCTCCTAGACCTACCCAAATCCCTTCCCAACCTGCACCTAACCTTAACAACAAGCCTATTCAGTAGGCTTATACTAACGAGGTGATGCAATATCCCATCTATGGGGTGGAAGTGAGTAATGTTCATCTTAGATCAGGGAAGCAACTTGCAGGACCTTCATCTCCCCAAATTACTGAGCTTGAAGATGAAGAGGCCACTGAAAAGGCCCCAAATAAACAACCCCTAGAACCTAAATCAAACCAAGATGCCCAACCTACCTTGCAACAAAAGTCTCCTTCTTCCCCTAAGCATTTGGCCATGCAAAAGCAACCAACCTAAGCGAAATTGTCCTTCTCAACAAGCTAAAGATATCAGCATCAAGATTCCTTAAATCCAAGCCATCAAGGATATCCCCACCTATACCAAAACTATTAGGGATCTTTGCATAAAGAAGCTAGGAAGGAAGAGAATAGACCCTCAGATAATGCATGTTTTAGGTAATCTTGTTGACATCATGTTGGGTAATATAACTGTTCCAAAATACACAGATCCAGGTAGCCCAGTGGTGGATGTAAAGATCAATGGGACCCTCATTAAAAACACCTTGATAGATTTAGGAGCTGCAATTAATGTAATGACCAAGGAAACAATGCAGACACTCCAATTGAACAACCTTAGGCCTACCCGGACAGTCTTACAATTCACTGATAGGTCTACAGTCAAACTAGAAGGGGTCATAGAAGATTTGGTCATTGCATTAGATTCTTGGGAATACCCTGCTAATTTTATTATTTTGCAGCCTAAGGTTAAGCTTGTTGGATATCCTCTTATACTAGGTAGACCATGGCTTGCCACTACTGATGCTTCATAGGTTGTAGGTCTGGCAACATGATCATATCTAATGGGACAGTGACCAAGAAGTTGGTATTATATCCACCAGGCCAGCCATACCATGAGCTTGAGCAGACCATTTGGCATAACCTAGAGGATGAGGATGCCTATTCCCTACAAACCCTAATAACTATAGAACACAACCCTTTATTGCCTATTCTAGATGAAGATGAATTAATTGCTCATGTCATACAAAATAATTGTGGGAGACATCCACAGTAGCAAGACTGCCTATCTTGCTTACAAGACACTTTGAGTAGCATAATACCTAGTAGTTCATCATAAGAAGTCTCCCAAATCTTCCATGGATTATTGCCTCAGCAATGCTTACCTGTATTACCCAGCATTGATTTGTTTTCTGTTCAAGAACTGTCTAAACAAGTAGAAGTCAATCCAAGTAAGATGTTGAACATTAACAATACACTGACTGATGAACAACAACAATCCCTACATGCAATATTACATACACACTCAACAACATTTACTTCGGATTATAATGATATGAAAGGTATTGATCATGCCCTATGCATGCACAAGATATACATAGATGATGGGTGTAGACCAATTAGACAACAACAGAGGCGCATGAATCTAGCCCTCAGAGAAATTGTTAAAGATGAGCTTTAGAAGCTTTTGGATGCAGGCTTTATATACCCCATTTCAAATAGTGAATGGGTTTCACCATTGGTTATAGTCCCCAAGAAAGGTGGAAAATGGAGGGTCTATGTTGATTACAGAGAATTGAATACTGCTAGTAGGAAGGATCACTTTCCATTGCCTTTTATTGACCAAGTTCTTGACTCTTTGGTAGGAAAGAAATATTTTTCCTTTCTTGATGGTTTTAGTGGTTATAACCAGATTAAGATTGCTCTAGAAGATCAGGATAGGACAACGTTCACCTGCCCTTGAGGGACATATGCATACTATGCCTTACCCTTTAGGCTGTGCAACGCCCCAACTACATTTCAAAGGGCAGTCTTAAGTATTTTCTCTAAATTTGCCTATGATAGTAATGGAGATCTATATGGATGACTTCACCACATAAGGTGACACATATAATGAATCCCTACACAACTTGGAGAAGGTATTGAAGCAGTGTACAGAGACTAACCTTTCTTTGAGTAATGAAAAGTGTTTTCTAGTGATGACATAAGGAATAGTCTTGGGACATTTCATCCCCAGTGCTAGCATCCAAGTTGACCCAAAGAAAATTGAGATTATATCCACCCTACCTATTCCACAAAAATAGAAAGATGTCAGGAGCTTCCTTGGCCATGCAAGATATTACAGGAGGTTCATTCAGGATTTTAGCAAGATTGATGCCCCTCTATTTACCTTACTGACCAAGGATAGTGAATTTGAGTGGACATCAAATTGTCAGATCTCCTTTAAAAATATGAAAACATCTTTGACACAAGCCCTTGTCCTCAAAGGTCTGAATTGGTCACTACCTTTTCAAATCCATATAGATGCATCCAATTTTGTCATTGGTGCAGTCTTGGGCCAACAAGAAGGAAACAAGGAGTATGTCATATACTATGTAAGTAATAATTTGCAAGGAGCTGAGTTAAACTATACTGTGACAAAGAAAGAGATGAACTAGTAGTTGTTTATGCAATTAATAAGTTCAGGCACTACATAACTGGTTACAAGGTTTTCATTCATATAGATCATGCAACCATTAGATACTTGATGAATAAGCCCATAGTAGGTGGCAAACTTGTAAGGTGGTTATTGTTGCAAGAGTTTGATATTACAATTGTTGACAAACTAGGCAAAGCCAATGTTGTTGCCATTTTTTTATCTAGACTACCTACACAATCTTCAAATGGAGTGGTTTATGATTCTTTTCCTGATGAGCATCTAATTACTCTCACTATACACACTCCATGGTATGAAAATATAGCCAATTATTTTGTTACAAGGAAAATTCCAAGATACTTCTCTCCAAGGGAGAAGAGGTAGCTAGTTCATAAATATTTTTCTTACTCTTAGATTTCTAGATTTCTATTTTACACAGGGCCAGACAATATTATGCGAAGATGTATCAGGGAGGATGAATTATTTGATATAATGAAGGCTTGTCATGATGAGCCTTGTGGAGGACATTTTGCAGCTAAGAGGACAGCCTTCAAGATCCTAACAACATGATACTACTGGCCAATGCTTCATAAAGATGTTGTCAAGTACACTAGGAGTTGTGATAGATGCCAGAGAATGGGGAGGCCTACTAGAAGTGATGAGATGCCTTTGGAGCCACAAATCTCACTTGCTTCTTTTGACAAGTGGGGTTTGGATTTTGTGGGGCCTATATCTCCTTCATCAAACAACAAAGAATATATCCTGGTATGTACAGACTACTTAACTAAATAGATTGAAGTGAAAGCATTATAGTTTGCTAGAGATAGCAATGTGGCCAAATTCTTATATGAAGACATTTCACTAGGTATGGTGTTCCAAGAGAAATAGTCACTAACTAGGGACCATAGTTTACATCTGATTTAATAACTCAATTGGTTGTAGAATATCAAATTAGGCATAAGAAATCCACTCCATACTATCCTCAGGCTAATGGATAGGTGGAAGTTACTAAAAGAGAAATTGAGAAAATCCTGACCAAGACAATGTAGCTTCACAAATGAGATTGGATTTCTAGGCTCCCTGAAGTTGTTTACACCTTATGAGCTGGTCTATGGCAAGACTGTAGTGTTGTCTATTGAATTTGAACACAAAACCCTAAGGACAACAATGGACCTAGGCATGGAATTGACCACTGCACAATAGGAAAGGCTACACCATTTGAATGCCTTGGATGAAATGAGACTGGAGGCCATTCATCATACATAGGTCATATAGAAGAAAAGGGCAAAATGGCATGATAAGTACATCACAACAAAGGAATTCACTGTAGGAGACTAGGCACTACTTTATGATTCAAGGTATAAGGACTTTAGAGGTAAGCTTTAGTCACATTAGTTAGGACCATATGAGATCAAGGAAGTCTTTCCTAATGGTGTCGTTCAATTGTAGACTATAGATGAAGTTTAGTTTCACTATTGGTCAATGGGCACAGATTAAAGTTGTATAAAAAGCCACTTCAGAAGGATGACTTTCTTGTTTCTTTAACTACTTAGAATGTTACTCCTGATACTCCCAATGCTGATGTTGTGACACTAGAAGATGCACATTTAGATGCTGATACACTAACACTATCCAGTGATGTGGAGGTTGAGTTGCAATACTCAACCCCTGTTGCTGAAAATTAAATTTCTTTGTTTTTACTCACTTGCACACACTGCACAATTTCCATGGTTACAACAATTTATTTCCACCAGGACCTATTTTTCACTTATTCAGTTGGGACATGACTCAGCTGGGACCTATTATATTATGTTTACATTTACACAGTCAGGACCTATGCTGCAGGTGCCCATAGCAACATCTATATACTACTCTGTTCCATTACTTGGTGAACACTACCTCAATTCTCCCACCCATTCCATATACTCGTATTCCTTTCAAATTGATCCATTCATATTATTCCAAGTGTTAGTTCATCTTTATGAGTTGGTACTTTCATCCACCGTCTTGCACTATTCCATTATAACTCTGCAGCCATACCCGCCACCTTTTATCACCCTATATCTCATTCACCGCATGCCTATCATCTCAAATCATCCAAATTGTTCACAATTTCCAAGGTATGCTAATTATTCATTTCTACTTCATATCTACATTGAATAACTTTCCTTTATTACAACTAGATTTCTTTTTATATTCATGATTAGTGATAGTTTATTTCATGCATGCGACGAATATTATCACCATTTCTTTTAATCGCTCCTCCTCATGCCATAATACCTTCCATATGAAGTGTGGTCACTTCATAATTAAGTTGGGGGGAGGGGTTTCTTTTTTATGATTGTCATTTGATCATTGTTGCCTTTACATTTTTGCCTTTGAAAACCTTGTTTAAAACCTTTCCTTTTAAGAAAACTAGACAAATACTTTGCACCATGAACTTACCTCTATCAAATAATGAATTAATACCCTAAGGAGTTATGGAGTTATAGTGGAGAAGTAGGAAAGAGGCAAATTGAAAGACTGGTTTTTTAGGGTGGCAAGATGAAGTAGTAGAAATTGAGCAACAGAAGTTGACATTGTGCATAAAATTGACACTATAGAGTTGTAATTCATAGTAGTAATGGGAGGAGATGTAATCAGAAGGGAACCCTTGGCACACAAGGAAATATAAGAGGATGTGCTAGTTCTTCCGCTCTTTACGAGAGTAGGTTGGCTTGATTACTTCCTCAAATTGATAGAATATGACGATGACATGGTAAACAAATTTGCACTTACTCTATAGTATGATGAAGCAATGGTTAGAGGGTTGATAGTAGACACTTCCAAGCTTGCAATTGCTCAAGTTTTAGGGTTGCCTAGAATAGGGTCTAAGTATCCAGCTAAGGCTAATGCAGCTACGGCCAGGGAGAAGTTTTGTGAAAGAGATGAACACCTAGATTCTACCACACAAGGTACCAAATGACTATCTCATCCATATTTTTGGGGGAAATGTGCTTTCTATATTATCAAATATATTACTTGTGATGGTACATATAATATGTTGTATACTGCACATCTTAAACTGCTCAACCATTTGAGACATGAGAAACTTGTCAACGTTCCCAATTATTTGTATAGTATGCTGAAAAGGATGTCTTCATAGTATCAGAGACAACAAGCAGACACAACTCTTTCTCACCATTGTTTAATAGCTTTGTTAGTAAAAAGGAGTTTAAGGATTTAGTACCCATAGATTGAGTGGGAAGCTTTTAAACAATGTGTAGACATCTCAACACTCTTAGAAGCACCAGAGCCAGAAGAAGATATTCCACATGACATAGAACCCCCTATTGAAACTGAGCAAGAAGAGACACAACCTGATAACTCTCCAAAGTTTAGGCCGATATTAGTTGAAGAGCCCTCAACCTCTACTCCTAAAACAAAAAGAACTACTTCCTCAACATTTGGAAAGGGAAAAAAGAGTAAGGAGAACAACAAGAAGAGGAAAAAGGTAGAAAAACATGATATAGTTACTCCTAGGTGATTAGGGAGGTTAAGGAAGCAAGGTGTTAAAGAGAAAGTTGTTGAGCACCAAAGAGAAGAAGACAAAATAAAGGCCAGCAAGATACTGATCCAACTCCTCTAAATCTAGATTCAGATGGAGGAGAAAATCCTCTTGAGGATGCTTCTGTTGATGATTGTTTTGAGACAGTCATAACAATTAGTTAAAATTCACATAAAATGAACCAAACCTGACTTGAAAGATATGAAAGAATTGGTTAAGATTCACTTAATCCCAAGTTTAATATGGTCAGGTCTTGACCTGTTGGAAAAATTTAGTTGGTTAATGTGAAGCTGTAATGTTCAAGGGGCCTTACATAATTTAGGGTTTCCTATTGGTTAACTGGACTCAAACTATGCAAAAGATCATAAAAATCAGCATGTTGTTCATTCTTTTTGCATAAAAATGTTGCTGTGCTGCAAAGCTTTAAATGGTTTTCTTGAATTATTGCAACCTTCTCCTCTTAAATATTATGAAAACTATCTACTTTCAACTCAACTATGCATGCTTCTTTCAAATATGAAATAGTTTCCTTTAAATTTTATTTTAAGTTAAGTATTTTCAGATAGGTTGGGAAAAGTTAAAAAGATCTAATCTAAACATCATTCAATCTACCAAAGGATCTAATTGTTCTGTTATGCACTTTATAAATCATACAGTAACTTGATCAAATCCACAGACAAAAACCTTAAATGTAAGTTCTAAGTATTTTCACAAACATACACTGAAGATTGCAAGCTCTAAGAGAAAATGTTTCAAACACAATGAAGAGCAAGAAAACACTCAGAAGATAGATGCAGAATTCTAGATTCAATTGTATTAGAAATAGACAATCATATAAGATTTACAATGTCTGAATGACTCTTAGCTTCATTGATCAGATTACAGAAAACTTACAAGCTTTACAGATACAACAATGAGGCAGGATATTCCACATGCTCCTTGTTGTAGACACAGGTGACCTCCTTCTTCTACTTTTAAACTAAAAAAGGTCCCCTCTATTCTAAAAAATTCCTGTGTAAAGTTTTACAATGTATAGAGGCACAATATATAGACTTTGATTGTCCTCAATACAACTCAAAACCCTAGTTTAAACCTCTGGTTACAGCAATAAATGTTGGAGAACAAGTCTCCCAAAATATCTCTGAGCATACATCAAATCTGGGTGAAATATACCATTCTGGAAACCCTAGCAGCTTAATAATAACTTCTGTTGCCTGTTGCAATGATGTCTTCATCTGCATTTTAACTTTATCAATAAAGACCCTTGACTTCCTCACCCTTCATCCTTATCTTCTTCTACTCCTAAGATTGGATCTCCTTCCCATGATGTCACCGTCATTAAGTTTCAGCTCCCTCTTCAACTGCAAACTGGCAAAAAATAGACCAGCAATAAGTATCATCAATTAATAAAACTAGTAAGAAATTAAAACAGTTGTTAAATCAAGGCGTGACTGTGTGAATGCAGAAATCGGGCCCCAAATCTGTGAAAATCACGAGTCAAAAATGCATATACAAAGCTAAAACCAGTCGAGTCAACCATCGTTGACCAGAAACATGCATTCGGGCTTCAAAATCGACCTCAAAATTCCAATCGCTTAGTTTTCCCACCCATTTCTTTGTTTAAATCTTTGTATAGCCGATGTACAAGCCGCGTGTGATACAACATTTTAATCAGATTTTATTTTCCCTTCGATTTCGTGTTGTATGTATATTACTTTGCATCTTCCGATATGCACTGTTTAAAACATACATGGATTTAACCCCGTTTGATAATTTTTCGGTTTCGGTACTTGTATATGTGGAATGTATGTTTGATAATATACAAGTCTAATACATACAATGGTTTTTTCTATTTTGGACTTTTCGAATCCGGCTTGTATGTACGCAACGTATATCAGTTTGTATATCACAATATACAAACGCGAAATATACAAGCACTTAATTTCTATTTATAAATTTTCAATTCTGCCATATAAAATAATGCATAAACCATTGCATACAACCTTCGGACCTATCGTTGTTATAAATGGCAATTTATAACCTACCGAATCCACAATGTATCTCTTGATATGCAAATCAGACGTGATACACAGGATAAATCCGCTTTTATATTCGTTTGGATTCCGGCCTGTATGTGGTGCCTTGTATGTTTTAGATATACATTCGGGTATACATACAAGCGTTTAACTCGATTTTAATCTTTTTTGGATTTCACATTGTATGCCTCTCAAACATACAAGCACGCATATACATACAAAGATTTAACCTTGTATTATA
This sequence comes from Cunninghamia lanceolata, assembly GCA_027924645.1. NCBI lineage: Eukaryota > Viridiplantae > Streptophyta > Pinopsida > Cupressales > Cupressaceae > Cunninghamia > Cunninghamia lanceolata. The sequence continues at coordinate 2,871,157 of BSBN01000710.1, read as the reverse complement.
ATCTTTACGAGTCCACCACTTGTATATTTCACTTGCATCATTTGCTTGTATATCAACAACATACAAACGCCTGATATACAATTGGTGGGGACCACATTCTCTCTTCTCTTGTATGTTCATACCTGTATGCATTCGAAACAAACATACAAGCGGCAGAATATACAACGATTTCACCAATTTTAATACTCCCTTCGAGTCCGCGCTTGTATGTTTCATTGCTTTGTTGTGCTTGTATCTTCTAATGTACAATCAGGTATACATACAACGAATTAACTCACTTTAACTTTCTCTTGCGTCCGCAGCATGTATATTTCATTGCACGTTGACTTTGTATACTTCGCAGTCATCGAACATGCAAACCCTGAATATACATAGATTTAACGCTATTCCATAGCTATTTCGATTCTGCCATTTGTATGTTTAACTTGTATCATTCGAAACATGTATATGCGAAGCACCGAAAATATGATTTAACTTCGTTTAATAACCCTTTCAAGTCCGCCATTGCATATTCGCATTGTATATTGATTTTTGCATGTATGAACACACAAACCAAAAAATGCAAGTGGCAGACGTAAACTTTTATACCTTTCAATTGTGAGTTCCATCAGGTCCGCAGCTTGCATGTAGCCCTTTGCATATTTCGCTTGTATGTCGAAACATACAAGTGCACAACATACAAACCACAATGTACATACAACAAATTTCTATTATTTATCTACTCAATCTTAAAACTATTTCGAGTCCACCTTGCATGTACAAATAGAACATTTTAAAATACATACAAGGGAAAAAGACATACAATCGACTTTGTATATGAAAGCGATATAGAAAGAGGATTGTATGTGTAACATACTATCGACCCAATATGCAAACAGCGTACTATATGAACCCGATAGCAAATGCGACTGAGCATAAAATGACTTTGCACATACAAAAGACTTTGTATATGCAAAGTGATACACAAACTAGAATGTACGTTTTACCAAAATGATCATAACTTGCAAAATATGGCGAATTTTAAGATGGTTCAAAAAGCAACCCTAGCTCATTTTTCACAAGGAATCCAACCATATCATGCCCTGGTACTGAAAATACATTTTTTCTCTATTTATAATAAGGTTTGCAATTTTAACCCCTTTTTCCCTTTACCACCAAGCAAAACAACACACACAAAAGCAAAAGCAACAGCCACAACAGGGGTCCTCATTTTGCTAAGGAGTAAAATGGGGCATGTTGTGAATATCACAACAACTAGCAACCAAACAAAACAATTAAATTCAAAGCATTCAAGAAAACTAAATGAAATAAATCTATAATTTCCAACTATCCTTCCTATAGATCATTATTCAACTTGAGACCTAAGGTATTCGATAAGGGTGCATGAATTTTTATTTTCAGTTTAAGTGTGTGCAAGTGATTAATTATCCTCATCTTGAAGATCGGTTGAACAAACCAATGACTGACATTAGCCTACGTAGTTGAGGATATTCCCTCATAGCTGACCGGATAGAGCCTTGCTGCCAGCGAGCATTCATAGCCCCGGTAAGGTTATCATTACAATTCTCCTAAGTAGAGCCCCACTGCCAGCGAGCGTCCATAGCCCCGGTAGAGTTACTTAGATGGCTTAATCTAGATTTTCAGTATAATCCATTTTATTTATTTATTTATTTATTTTGTATTTTATTGATTTCGATGTTTGATAGATATTTCACAAGATATAGTAATTTGTAACATTATGATGCAAGGAATAAGCATTCACTAAAATTAAGCTAAGAATTGTAATGGTAGTGATGTAGAGTGGCACAAGGGAAGCACAACACAAAGGTTTACTCTACTGTCCTTTGCCCACTCACCCACTTCAAACAGCCTTCAACCAAGCAACCAAAGGCACATTGAAGGGTGTATGAAGGATTTGGTATCCTAGCGATGGCTCCATCTTCTAGGCATCTCCAACACCTCAGGATAGATCAACAAACACCTTCTATGAAGTTGGTTTGATCTCCAACTTCCCAAAACTCTTCAACCTATACCTTGACTAGTAAGGCTACTAGCCCTCCAAACTAGGTTTTCTCAACAAAACTTGACAAAATCCCAAATGACTAGGCAAACAAATGATGGTTTTAGATACCCTCTATGGAACCCTATCAAACTCCCAAGTCTCCTATTCCAACTCTACTCCAGCAATCTAGAACACTCGTTAGGTCTCTTAGGCCTAATTGATCAATTTAGGCTAGGTTACAAAGCAAGTGCTCAAAATTGGGTGCATAGGTTAGGGGTAGGAATTTGGAATGCTTCTACTATGTCCCTACAACACAAATCCATCATTTATTTGCTCACCCTATTAGGATTCTATCATCTACAACCTCAAATAGCATGAATTTGGTCAAATACAATGAAATACTTGACCTAAGGCATCACCTTAAAAATAGAAGACTGCATTTCCTGACAAAAAGCTTTTGGAATTTTATAGTACATATCCCTAGCCTGTATTTCACCAGTTTTTGTGAATTTTCACCGGTGGGAATGCATTCTAGGGCCGGATTGCTATGGCTGCCCTAGAAAGCAAGGTTTCTGGACCTGTTTTGAAAGAAAAATCAATAACTTTTGATCCTGACCACTTCAGGACCTCAAACTAATTTCATTGGAACCCTGACTCTAAGAACTTTCAGAAAAAATACATTTGCCCCTGGAAAATCCATACAGTCTGTACAACAACACATTTTCTTCAGAAAAATAGTCAAATTCATTATTTTTGTGCCCAAAATTGCATACAAAAACCCTTCCTCCATTCTGGCGTGAGAGGACAGCAATATGACTCGACCCAAGTTGGTTTTCAACTATCAAAATAGATTCAACTCCCAAAAATAGGTTACAACCGACCAAATGTGTCATTTGACAACATTGACAACATTGGTCACTATGACATTTTGCAATAACATAAAGAGGTCGATTGGTTCAACTTGTCCAATGGAACCTAACCAACCACCATTCCCTCTAAAACATGCCAAAACACAAAAATTTCCGATTAGACTAAAAAAAAAAAAAACCAACATTAGACCTACTAGGCCTAAGTGGCATAACTAGGGTCCAAATGGACTAAGAAGGATTTGAGGTTTATATAGTCACCCCAAACCTCTTGACCATACAAATGGACCAAACAACAATGGCTAAAAGCCTTATTAGAAAACACATTGGACAAAAAAAACATAACTTCTCAAAATGCATCAAAATGCTCTTAGGTGCCCTGCACCAGGTAGCAAGGGTGACCTCAGATTTTTCACCTAATATCTACACTGGTAAGTTTAACAAACCCAAGGATTTTAGGTGTATCATTGTGAGAAACCTCCCTTGAATTCTTAATTAACAATTATTGAATACAAAATTTCAGAAGGTAAACAACTCTCTACATTCAAGACAGTCAGAAAAAGTTATGCATAAATTGCAAATGATTAACCTGAATATTCTAAATTTTATACTATTTTCAATGGTTGTTAGTTTGCTCCTTAATACTCTAAAGTAAAACAAAGATCCCTGCTGATGAGACAACAAACAAACCAACCAACAAACTGTACAAGGAAAACAAAAACAAAGCAAAAGAGACTGTGCAAGAAGCAAAAACATAAACAAAACAACAAACAGAAAGAAACAAAAAACAAAACTATACAAACAACTAACCTACAAAGCAAGACAAGCAAACAAAGAAAACAAAACAAAACAGCTACTCTACCAAACTATACACAAGCCTCTACAAGGCAAACAGAACCCAAGAAAAGACCCAAAGACACATGCATTTGCATATCTCCTTAGATAGTGTAGTAGCATCAGGGCATTGGTTATGGTTCTTAACTTAGCAAATTTATCTTTGTATTATGAAAAATGCTCTTTTATTCTATCCTCACTATGTTTAACAGGATGATCTCTAATTATCAACAATTGAGGCAGCCCATTATGCTCATGACGATTCCATATGCATGTCCTATCTCTTAAATTTCCATAATCAAAATAGTATTCAACATTATTCACTGAGGAAAGGAAAGAGACAACCTGATGTATTTCTAGCTTTGCTAGACATGCCTGTTTATTGACAGCTAGCTCTCCATTTAACTTTGCACCTTTATTGATTAGCTCAATGTCTGGTCTCACTTCAAATTGAAAGATGAATGACTCTAGATGTATCATTTCTTCATCTTTATCTAGCTTTGTTCCTTCATTCTAGATATTCAGTTTATCCTCAAATTTAGCAAACCTCTCAATGTTCTTATCAGTTCCCTACACATCAGCACTTAAGTGAGTATATTCATCATCATAATCTGATATACAAAAATTAATCATTTCTAGATCACTTGAGAGTAAAGGTGGAACAACATCTCTTGATTGGTAGGAACACTCCCCTATTTTAGTTTCAAAATAATGCTGGGGTGATGTCTGATTTTGCCCGGCAATAGCATGATCCTCTGTATCCTCAATTTTCATGAATTGTTCATAAGATAATTCACATTTTCTATCCAGTGTGGAGTCTGATTCTATTGACCTGCAACAATCTTGAATTTGATCGTTCAATTTAAAGAAGTCAGCCATAAAACTAGGATTTACTTTCTTTTCTATGACTTCATTAGTTGCTATAATAGGAATCTCATCAGTTTTAGTGCACTTTAATTTTGCCAATGCTTGTTTACATTTATTTGCCAAATCATTTTCGTTAAAACTTTTCAAGTCAGATCCAGAGATTTCCTCTTGACAAGTATTCCTTAGTAATTCCATATATTTATCAAATGTATCAAGATGAACCTCACTTTCCTTTTCCTTTTCATTAAATCCTCTTTTCTTATCATCTAGAAAATGAACATGAGCTGTGATTTTCTCCCTATATTTTTTAGGATATTTATACCTTTCACTAACCTTAATCACACTTGGACCTTGATAAAAAGGTAGATTATTTTTTTTACCATCACATGATTCCTGAAAAGAGATTTTACTATCCTTTATTTCTAGCATTGGTTCCATCTTTGTATTCTTTGAACAATTAATGATTGTTATTATTGCATCCTCCTACTCCATAATCTCCTTATTTTCTTGCCAACTTTCAGCCTTATACACATCTGAGAGAGAGATTAGTCCTTTTAAATATAAATCTAACCTTGTAAGAAAAGCCAGACAATTAATTTCACTCTGCTCTGTGGACCTATGTATCCTACACCTTCCAAATGAGCCATAGCTAGATAAATTTTTAGGATAAAGCTGTCTATATAAAGTTTCCTAAAATAAAGGAATGTTAACTTGAAAACTGTCTCCATATGAGTCCATTGAAAATAGGACCTTGCTTTCAACCTTTTAGGCTTTTGAAATTTTATGAGATCTGACATATCTTAAAATAAAGCATTTAAACTCAGAAAATTAACCCCAAATCTAATCAGGCCCTCCTTCTAGCGCCAAAGAAACTATTGATGATTGTTTTGAGACAGTCATAACAATTAGTTAAAATTCACATAAAATGAACCAAAATTGACTTGAAAGATATGAAGGAATCGGTTAAGATTCACTTAATCCCAAGTTTAATATGGTCAGGTCTTGACCTGTTGGGAAAATTTAGTTGGTTAATGTGAAGTTGTAATGTTCAAGGGGCCTTCCCTAATTTAGGGTTTCCTGTTGGTTAACTAGAATCAAACTATGCAAAAGATCATAAAAATCAGCATGTTGTTCATTCTTTTTGCATAAAAAATGTTGTTGTGCTGCAAAGCTTTAAATGGTTTTCTTGAATTATTGTAGCCCTCTCCTCTTAAATATTATGAAAACTATCTACTTTCAACTCAACTATGCATGCTTCTTTCAAATATGAAATAGTTTCCTTTAAATTTCTGCATTTTAGGTTAAGTATTTTCAGATGGGTTGGGAAAAGTTAGAAAGTTCTAATCTAAACATCATTCAATCTACCAAAGGATCTAATTGTTCTGTTATGCACTTTATAAATCATACAGTAACTTGATCAAATCCACAGACAAAAACCTTAAATGTAAGTTCTAAGCATTTTCACAAACATACACTGAAGATTGCAAGCTCTAAGAGAAAATGTTTTAAACACAATGAAGAGCAAGAAAACACTCAGAAGATAGATGCAGAATTCTAGATTCAATTATATTAGAAATAGATAGTCATATAAGATTTACAATGTCTGAATGACTCTTAGCTTCATTGATCAGATTACAGAAAACTTACAAGCTTTACAGATACAACAATGAGGCAGGATATTCCACATGCTCCTTGTTGTAGACACAGGTGACCTCCTTCTTCTACTTTTAAACTAAAAAAGGTCCCCTCTATTCTAAAAAATTCCTGTGTAAAGTTTTACAATGTATAGAGGCACAATATATAGACTTTGATTGTCCTCAATACAATTCAAAACCCTAGTTTAAACCCTGGTTCAAACCTCTGGTTACCGCAATAAATGTTGGAGAACAAGTCTCCCAAAATATCTCTGAGCATACATCAAATCTGGGCAAAATATGCCATTCTGGAAACCCTAGCAGCTCAATAATAACTTTTGTTGCCTGCTACAATGATGTCTTCATATGCATTTTTCCTTTATCAATAAAGACCCTTGACTTCCTCACCCTTCATCCTTATCTTCTTCTGCTCCTGAGATCGGATCTCCTTCCCATGATGTCACCATCATTAAGTTTCAGCGCCCTCTTCAACTGTAGACCTGTAAAAAAAAGACTAGCAATAAGTATCATCAATTAATAAAACTAGCAAGAAATTAAAACATTTGTTAAATCAAGGCATGACTGTGTGAACGCAAAAATTGGGCCCCAAATCTGTGAAAATCGTGAGTCAAAAATGCATATACAAAGCTAAAACCAGTCAGGTCAACCATTGTTGACCAGAAACATGCATTCAGGCTTCAAAATCGACCTCAAAATTCCAATCACTTAGTTTTCCGACCCATTTCTTTGTTTAAATCTTTGTATACCCGATATACAAGCTAGGCATGATACAACGTTTTAATCGAATTTTATTTTCCCTTTGATTCCGTGTTGTATGTATATTACTTTGCATCTTCTGATATGCACTGTTTAAAACATACATGGATTTAACCCCGTTTGATAATTTTTTAGTTTCAGTACTTGTATATGTGCAATATATGTTTGATAATATACAAGTCTGATACATACAACAATTTTTTCTATTTTGGACTTTCATTTCGAATCTGGCTTGTGTGTACACAACATATATCAGTTTGTATATCGCAATATACAAACGTGAAATATACAAGCACTTAACTTCTATTTATAATTTTTTAATTCTGCCATATAAAACAATGCATAAACCGTTGCATACAACCTTTGGACCTATCGTTGTTATAAATGGCAATTTATAACCTACCGAATCTGCAATGTATCTCTTGATATGCAAATCAGACATGATACATAGGATAAATTCGCTTTTATATTCGTTTGGATTCCAGCCTGTATGTGGTGCCTTATATGTTTTAGATATACATTCGGGTATACATACAAGCATTTAACTCGATTTTAATCTTTTTTGGATTCCACATTGTATGCCTCTCAAACATACAAGCACACATATACATACAAGGATTTAACCTTGTTTTATAATCTTTACGAGTCCACCACTTTTATATTTCACTTGCATCATTTGCTTGTATATCGGCAACATACAAACGCCCGATATACAAGTGGTGGGGACCACATTCTCTCTAGTCTTGTACGTTCGCACCCGTATGCATTTGAAACAAACATACAAGCGGCGGAATATACAATGATTTCACCATTTTTAATACTCCCTTCGGGTCTGCGCTTGTATGTTTTGTTGTATGTTGTGCTTGTATCTTCCAATATACAATCGGGTATACAACCAACGAATTAACTCACTTTAACTTTCTCTCACGTCTGCAACATGTATATTTTTTTGCACGTTGACTTTGTATACTTCACAGTCATCGAACATGCAAACCTTGAATATGCATAGATCTAACGCTATTTCGATTCTGCCATTTGTATGTTTAACTTGTATCATTCGAAACATGTATATGCGAAGCACCGAAAATATAATGATTTAACTTCGTTTAATAACCCTTTCAAGTCCGCCATTGCATATTCGCATTGTATATTGACTTTTGCATGTATGAACATACAAACCAAAAGATGCAAGCAGCGGACGTAAACTTTTATACCTTTCAACTGTGAGTTCCGTCGGGTCCGCAGCTTGCATGTAGCCCTTTGCATATTTCTCTTGTATGTCAAAACATACAAGCACACAACATAGAAACCACAATGTACATACAACATATTTCTAACATTTATATACTCAATCTTAAAACTATTTCAGGTCCACTTTGCATGTACAAATAGAACATTTTAAAATACATACAAGGGAAAAAGACATACAATCGACTTTGTATATGAAAGCGATATACAAAGAGGATTGTATGTGCAACATACAATCGACCCAACAGGTCAAGACCTAACCATATTAAACTTGGGATTAAGTGAATCTTAACCAATTCCTTCATATCTTTCAAGTCAGTTTTGGTTCATTTTATGTGAATTTTAACTAATTGTTATGACTGTCTCAAAACAATCATCAACAATTTCTTCTTCTGATTTTGAATCAAAAGATATGTTTACTGCCAAGAAAATGGGAAAGCCTGTGCTAGATGACTTTGCTAAGGAAATTTTTTATGCCCTTGAAAAAGTGAATGATAAAAAATTTGAAGGTTAAAACAATTTTTTAGAAGACAGAGATATTAGGAAGGAATTGTAGGAATCCCTAGACAGAATAAGGCAACTTGAGGAACAGGTAAGGGGTTATGATGAAAGAGATAGAGAAAAAGAAAAGAGGATTAAGGAGTTGGAGGAGAAGATCCAAACATATGGCCATGATTCTAACCTAGATTTGTTGGCATAGTTGGCTGAAAATAAAACAAAGATTGAGGAAGAAGAAGTACTTACTCTCCAACCTCCTATGGTAAAAACCCCAAAGTACCATACTACATTGTCCTTGGGCTTTGAACTAATGAAATTGACTGATGAAAATAGGCAAGAGAAGGAAAACTGGGAAAAAGAGAAGCATAACCTCAATGAATCTATTATAGAAAAGGATTTGAAGATTAAACAACTAGAGCAAAAGTTGATAGAGGTTATTGAAAGAGCCAAGCAAATTATGGGATGCAGACCTCCATCAAGAGTGTATGCACTGTTTTTGAAAGAAAAATTTCTTAGTTTTTAGTTTAACAGATTTATCAATGATCAACCTGACTTGCATTCAAGGTTTATCTTTTGTAATTATTTCAAAGAGGTTATCTTAGAAGAACAAGACCAGTTGTGTGAGTATTACCTGAAGAATTATATGATGGATGAAGATATAGAATGGAATCCTTGCATTTATGTTGGAGACCTACAGGTTAAAGCATTAATGTCATATTTCTAAAATGAACAACTTAGAGGGTTATTGATGGACCAATATGAAGAGAAGGAAAAGAAAGTACCACTACAACTAAGGAAGGAAGCCTTGGAGCCTAAAATCATCTTGACCAAATGGTTAACATTACTATCTCATAAAGGACTAGGTAAGGTGATCATGGATTTAAGACTTAGGGACTACAGAAGAATACAGAGGATGGCAGTGTCTATCATCCAAAATTGTCAAAGGTATGTGCAGAGCAGATGGGACAGTTTAACTCTAGAGTTACAAAGAAAGGAACCCCATTCTATCCACAACTTCATGAATATGCTTGAGAGATTGCGCAGGTATATCCAGATATCAGAGAAGAAGGGAGTATCATGGTTACCTCTCACTTATCAGCCTCCTATCTTTCTTTGTCCAGTGCCGCATTGGACAAGAGGGAAAAGTGAGCAGTGTAGGCATGCTGAGCTGATTAGGATGGAAAGACTTGCATGCTATAATGGGTTCTACCTCAAGCAGGGAAAAGTAGTTAGGGAGGACACCGACCTCATAAGAATTACTTTGCATTATAATTGTTTGCTATAGATGTCTAGTTCTTTAATTTTTCTTAGGGACAAGCAAAAGTTTAAGTTGGGGGGAATGTTGAGATGAAATATTGGCCTCCTTTTATATTGTTTTCATATGTTTTAAGACCTTTTCTATATGGTTATGCAAATACTTCATAGACATTATCTCTATTTTATGTTGTTTCATATACACTTTCCAAAGACTTTGAACCTATGTTGATAAATAGAATATGGTGATTATATTATCAAATGGATGTTTTAAATTATTGATAAGCATGTAATATAGATAGGATTTCATAAGTGTAATATGAAAGGTTATTTTATGTACATATGTTGGAATAATTAACCTTGTGCAGGAAAGGCATAGCATCTAGGAAGGAGTCATTGCAGCAGAGTGCAGAATAGGGGAATTGATTAAATTATAGTCCAAGTGCCAGAAATGAAGATCGATGGAGATGAGTGTGGTCATCGTGGAAGAATAAATGCAAGGAAGAAGAAGACTCATTCTAGAAGTCTAACCGTAGTTTATATGTTTGCATTCATGAGTCGTTGTATGGGATTTCTATTCGAATAGGACTTTATTTCCTTTGTTCTAGATTAATAAGCTAATCTCAAAACTATATCCTGATATCCAGGGATGAATTGATGATCAAAGTTAGTTAGAAGTTCACATACAACTTTCCCACTTTTGTATAAGTTAGGGGATGAGTTTGTTGATTGGTTAGATATTCTTTTTACTTTCTATCCGCATAGTCGTTACTCTATTTTTTTTACAGTTATCTGGTATCTGTTATTCTAGACATGTTTTGATTTTGAATAAAATCTAAAGAAGATTATGTCTTTGATATGAATTGAATTCAACTGAATGTTATGAAAATGTGGGAAGATCTGGAGTAGATTTAGTTTCCAGAAGAAGTGAGATAGTTCCCTGAGCTGGCCACTCAAGGTACCAACTCTTGCTTCATACATACATTTATTTATTTATGCATTTCTAGTTAGACTGTTGCATGTTATCTTTTACATTGCATTGTGAAGTAAGTAAGAAATCATGATTGATATTTTTGATAGTCAAGATTTACGAATAGAATACATCATTGAAGTCCTCTGGAGGTTAGTGTTAAGTATTTTCTCATTATGTGTATTTCAAGTTAATTATGTTGGCAAGAGACACTATATGGACTCATGAATGTTGTCATTGATGGCAACAAAAGTTCATCCCACACATCCGCAGGACATGGTATGTCTATACCGGAAGTCAGAGTGAAGAATGTTGTGGTCCGGTAAACAAGAACAGAGCTTGTGGCGAGGTCTGACAGTTAGGTCCGAATCTCTCAGAGGAAGTATCTTGGTGAAGTATGGATTTGGGGAAGTCAAGAGGACTACCTTGAGTGATAGATTCCAAGGATTTAGCCTTCGGTGATAGATGAAGAAAAAGATATGAACACTTGAGTATCGGGTTCCTGATTGGCAGTGTGACAGAGGAAGAACTGACTGGCAGAACATCAGACATTATTCCGGATGTGTTACTGATGATGGTAAAGATTCTTAAGGCATAAGTTATGATTGGCTGACATGATTGATGACTTGTACAAGTATATCCTTGATCCGCATTACTTGGTAAGCAAGGATTCAGCCGACAGATCAGAGTTTGTGGAAAATATTGACTATTCTGGGTGCCGACTAGAAAGGTGGTGAAATCACTTGTGTGCATATATATACAAGATAGATTTAGTTGTGAGAGGTGTCGTCATTTTTGGTGATGTGTGATGAAAAGCAGTAGAGCCGAATAAAAGCAGAAAGGAAGGTCCAGTATGTGAAAGGAGAGCAGCACGAAAGAAGAGCAAAGATGAAGTGTAGTAGATCAGTGTATAGAGCCTAATTGGAATTGAACTCCAGCATATGTTGATGCTCCTTATCAGTTCAAGTATTGTATTACAATCTTTATAAATTGTAGACAATGTGTCTCTTGTAGGCAGTGTGCCTCTTGTGAGCAGTGTGCTTGGGCAGTGAGCCCTAATTGGCAAGTATCATTTTGTATTTCCATTCTTCAAACAGAGAATACAATCTTGGGATAATCACTCCGTGGTTTTTTCCCTTAACAGGGTTTCCACGTCAAAAATATTGTGTCATGTGTATTTCCATTTCATGATTATGTTTGCTTATTTGAATTAATGCTGCATTGATTATTAAGAAAGTTCATAAAGCAGAAATAATTAGGATAATTGATTCACCCCCCTCTCAGTTATCAACAATTGGTATCAGAGCCAAGTTCCTCCTAACAGAGTCTAACAGCTTGAGGAAGATTTGGGAATTCAAACGGATGTATATGGTTTAAGGGAGCAACTTAAGACTGCCCTTGATGATCTTGAGCAGTCAAACTCTGAAGTCAATGAATTAAAGGAAAGACTCAAACAGGCTAATGATTTCATGAGAGAATTGAAAGACAAATTAAGTCTCTCTATGAAAAAGAGAAAGGAGCTACTTCAACAATTGGCAAGTCAAGGTGAAGCCAATGATACAAATGAAGATCTGAAGGAGAAAACCAAGTTATGTGAAAAGTTATCAAAAGAAATATTTATGGTAAGACATGAAATGGAATCAGGAGTTATGAAGTTTACCCAAGAGGTTGAAGAGAAAAGAAAAACTGAAGATAATCTAAGACAATCTCTCAAGGAGAAATCAGAAGATTGCCACAAGATGGATAGAATTATCAGACATCTTGAATCTGATCTTGAAGATGCTAAAGATAATGAAGAAAAACTTGAGGATCAAATTGTCTCTCTCAAAAGGGATCTTCAAACAGCAAATGGATATAAAGAGAAATTCAAGATAAGTTCTACTCAACTTGAAGTTCTTCTTGAAAGTCAAAAGAGGGTAGATGACAAGTGTGGTTTGGGATATGAGAAAGGAGAAAGCTTTGGATCCGGTCAGAAGAATTTTGGATCAAAAAATCCAAGGAACATGTCTAGAAGACCTCCAGTAAGGCAGGCTAATGCTCAAAGATATCCATCCTTCAATGGATACTGCCACAACTGTAATAACTTTGGTCGTAAAGCTAATCAGTGCAAAAAGAGAATGAATCAGACCAATACATCCTTCTCTGGATAGTGTTTCAATTGTAAAAGGTATGGTCACAAATCTCATGAATGCAAAAATATGCAAATAAATAATTCATTCAATGGTAGATGCTTTGCGTGCAATAGAATAGGTAGTATGGCTAATCAATGCAGATCAAGAGGATATCAATCAAATATGCAAAGAAGTATTGTTTGCCAAATTTGCAATAGATCTGGCCATATTGCAAAATTTTGTAAAAGCAAGAATTAGGACAAAAGAGGTCTGGTATATTATAATCAGAATCAAGATAAGGGAAAACAAAAAGTGAATGCGGATGAAGTTCAAAGTGAGATGAACAAGATTTGGGTAAAGAAAAGTACAGAGAATGTAGAGGATGGATCTGCACCAGACTCTGGTGCTAATATTCCTTCTAAAAATTAAAAAGTGAGCTTTGGCTCAGGGGGAGACAAAAAGAAAACCTTGTTCCCCCAGCCAGTCAATTGGTGCTGGAACTGGCACAAGACAAGTTGCAGATTAAAGGGTTCTTAAGAGAAACATCCAAATAAACTATGGTTAAGATTTGGAAGATCTGCAAGATGTTTAAGATCAAGATTGATCTGGTTCCTCAAGTCATCCGAATAAGGCAAACCAGAATGACTTAGGTCGAGCATTTATTGCAACTTAACATTAGGGTTTGTGGAGCAATATAAGGGTTTCCTCACTAAGCATTTGCTCATTCTACATTCAAGAAGAAACAAAAAGAGAGGCTCTACAACAAAATTCCTCAAGCTCATCTAAGATGATTTGCAGAAGTCAATTCATCTAGAAATCGATTTGGCTAACTCCATGAAACTAAAAGGTGCAAAGGTATTCTCCTTTATCAAATATTTCTCTATAAATCCTTGAATGATGGGTACTCCAAACATTGTGAAGATCTCTGATAGGCCTCGCCCCAAATTCAAGAAACATCCATACAAATCCTTGGAAGTAGATCCCCTAGGAGCTTTTTCCAGTGTTCCGCATGGTGTCCTACATACAAAAGATATTAGGGTTTACATTCACGCAAACATTGAAGAATTTAGAGAGTCCAAATTAATGGATATCTATCACAAACAGTTAATAGATGATTCTTTTGAGATCAAACCTCAGTTTAAAGCCATTCGGGATAAGCATTTTGCACAGTGCATTCATTTCCCGTATTTTCTGGAAGATGAATGGGTCCGGTATATCTTGAGTAGAATACATGATAATTTCATATGGTTGAATAGACCATTCAAGCTCACAAAAGATTCCATTAGGGCAGTTACTGGATTGCACTCATCCGGTGGGATACCTGTTCTAAAATCTGTCAAAAATCAAATGGTGACTGAGGCTACCAGATCAAAGTTTGATAAGAGGGCAATGACAATTGAGGATATCATTGATTCAGATATCAAGTTTGCATCCATGATCATCGAATACAAAATATATCATTCTAGCAGAGAAAATTCAGTACCTGGAACTGCAATATATATTGCCTATGAAATGTTAAGAAAGAATGCTGACTATGATCTCTGTGAGCTCCTTCTGAACCAACTTCTGGAAAATCTATAGAAGATAAAGAAAGACAAGAAGAACTCCTTCAAATACGGTGTCTTAATACTATGTCTATTCTTCTATTAAATGAATGAGCTACTCGGATCTAGTGGTTGGATATGCAAAATGGCATACTGGTTGCCATACAAATCAGGGATTATTTGCATGGACTTGGTGATGTTAAGGCACAGAATACAGCACTCTGGGGCTATTTCAAGAACTTTTAGAGTATGATGCAAGCAAGAGAGAGAATCCCCCAAGCTCTAGTTGAAAAGTATAAGGATACTGTTTGCTTCATGGTAGAAACTGATCAGTGCCTTATGGAGGCAATGGAACCAAGAATAGTATGGATCATGCCGATGGGGTATGAAGTTGATGAAAAAATTGTTGAGCTGCATATTGAACACATGTTAAGTTAGCCAAAAGATCCCAAGGTAGGAAGGTTTAAAACCTTTGAGGAGCTAAGTGTAAAGATTCATGTGGAGCTCAGACAACTAGAGATCAAGGGGAAGGTGAGAAAAGAAGTTGAAGATGTTGCAAAAGGCTTTGGCATCTCAAAGGAGCACTTGATGCCAATAGGGAAAAGATGGAAAGGGCTGAGGAAGAGAAGAAAAAGGCAAAAAAGAAAAGTGAGGAAAGTGTTTCGGTAAAATCTTCCACCCAGACTAGATCATCAAATAGATCTGCACCTACCAAAAGCTCAAGGCCATCAAACTAGAAGCAAAATTATCCGGCAAAGGAGAGAAAAGAACAAAGACAAAAGCCACAAGGGCTTATGCCAGTCAAAGGGATGAAGAGGAGATTGAATCTAATGAAGAAATCAGGAAAATGAAGAAAAAGAAGAAAACATCTGGTGAACCCTCTACCGGACAAGAGGAAGAAGAAAAGACAGAGGAATATGTTGAAAAACCCACTCTTCACATTGATGACATAATCAAATCAGTCACAGTGGATAGAAATCTTCAACCAATGATTGAGTTCTATGATGATTATGGTGAAGCAGATCAGAAGATATTGCAAGATGCCACAGTCAGGTACCTAAATATCTACAACAAAGCATTTATTGAAATTATATCTCTAATCCCCAAAAGCTTGGAGAAGGAACTAGAAATAAGAAAGAACAATGCCCAAGCCAAAGACCTAGAAATCTAGGAACAGATAGCAATTCAGCTATATCCTTCAATCGATCCCAAGACAATGAATATGGTATTCAAAGATTGTAAGGATGGGTTCAGGAGCAAAGCAAGGATGAATGAACTTATGCTTGGAGAGACTGACAAAGTTGCAAAAGAGACTGAAGAGATCCTCCGGAATACATTCAAAAGATTCAACATTCCAATTATAGAGGACTTGGGTACTGATCTCTCGACTACAAGTGTTGTAGAAGAATCTACTGAGAAAATGATAGAAGAGGTAATGAATACCAGTGCAAAAATAGCTAAGGACTTGGAATCCTCTGCTCCGGAAGAGATGGCCCATGAACAGACTAACATTTCTCCTCCGGTTTTCCTTGTTGACTCTGGATCTAAAGAAGAAGAATTAATAAAGGAGAAAGAAAAAGAGGTGAAAAGTAAAGAAGGAAGTCAAGTTGAAAAGAACATAAGTGACACTGCAGAATCTGTCAAGAACTTCTTGACAAAAGAAACTAATGAGATGGATGAACCGGAATTACTAAAAGGGCCATTAGATTTTGACTCTCTATCTCTGGTACAAACAATGAAGATAGCTTCATTTGCAAATGCAAAGGTCAAAGAGAAACTACTGAAATCTCACATGCAAGACTGTGAGCTTATAGAGGTAGCATCCAGAGTGTTGGAAAAGATCATGCCATCTTTTCAAAAGGAATCCACAGCCTCCTCTTCCAGTAATCTCAAAACTCTAGTCAATAGTGTTAGCAAACATTTTAATTCTCTAGAGAAATCAGCTGAGGAGAAGGTCAAGAAAGAATTTTTGGATAAGAGATTCTCACAGCTGCAAGGGTTAATATCAAATGACAGAAGAGTTATGGGTATTGGGATAAAAAGTTTGGAAAATGCCCTTAAGGAAGGAGGTGATGTATACAAATTTTGTATATCCTGGTCTAAAACAACAGTGGAGATTGAGAAGAAAATGAAAGAACAAGAGGATAAACCGATAAACCTTTCTCAAAAATTTGATCCACTTACTACATCAATAATAAATCAAGAATGTCAAACGATTGCAGTTTTGAATGAAGTTAAGAAGCTTGAAAAAGAGAAGAAAAATAGAATCAGTAGGTTGAGTGATCTCAGAGGGATAATTGTCCCTAAGTTAGAGGCCATGCATGAGGCCATAAAAGAAGCTCAAATCACAGCCCGGACCAATGATCCAACAGATCTAAAAAGGGCAGATGTATTTGTATTCTTGTTGAGTAGTCATATATCAATTTTGGACAGAATGAAGCAAAGTTGGGCTACATAATTCATTCAATTAAAAACAACTTTTGCAGACATATTTCAGTATATGTAAGTATGCCATATGTATATACTTATGCGGACAAGTATAGTTAAAATTTTGAAAATTTTGATGTACAGACCCTACCCTTTGCCATTGATGTCAAAGAGGGAGTGAGGAGCAGTGAAAAATGAGGAATCCAACTAAGGGGGAGCTTCGGTAAATGTACATAGAGACAGAGTATTAGCCAAGGGGGAGTATAGTGTGACACTTAGTCATTTTTCACTAAGTGTTGCCATCAATGCCAAAGGGGGAGATTGTTGGCAAGAGACACTATATGGACTCATGAATGTTGTCATTGATGGCAACAAAAATTCATCCCACACATCTGCAGGACATGGTATGTCTATACCGGAAGTCAGAGTGAAGAATGTTGTGGTCCGGTAAACCAGAATAGAGCATGTGGCAAGGTTCGACAATCAAGTCCAGATCTCTCAGAGGAAGTATCTTGGTGAAGTGCGGATTTGAGGAAGTCAAGAGGACTACCTTGAGTGATAGATTCCAAGGATTTAGCCTCTGGTGATAGATGAAGAAAAATATATGAATACTTGAGTATCGGGTTCCTGATTGGCAATGTGACAGAGGAAGAACTGACTGGCAGAACATCAAACATTATTCCGGATGTGTTACTGATGATGGTAAAGATTCTTAAGGCATAAGTTATGATTGGCTGACATGATTGATGACTTCTACAAGTATATCCTTGATCCGCATTACTTGGTAAGCAAGGATTCAGCCGACAGATCAGAGTTTGTGGAAAATATTGACTATTCTGGGTGCCGACTAGAAAGGTGATGAAATCACTTGTGCACATATATATACAAGATGGATTTAGTTGTGAGAGGTGTCATCATTTTTGGTGATGTGTGAAAAAAAGCAGTAGAGCCGAATAAAAGCAGAAAGGAAGGTCTAGTATGTGAAAGGAGGACGAAAGAAGAGCAAAGATGAAGTGCAGTAGATCAATGTACAGAGCCTAACTGGAACTAAACTCCAGCATATGTTGATGCTCCTTATCAGTTCAAGTATTGTATTACAATCTTTATAAATTGTAGACAGTGTGTCTCTTGTAGGCAGTGTGCCTCTTGTGAGCAGTGTGCTCGGGTCGTGAGCCCTAATTGGCAAGTGCCATTTTGTATTTCCATTCTTCTAACAGAGAATACAATCTTGGGTTAATCACCCCATGGTTTTTTCCCTTAACAGGGTTTCCACATCAAAAATATTGTGTCATGTGTATTTCCATTTCATGGTTATGTTTGCTTATTTGAATTAATGCTGCATTGATTATTAAGAAAGTTTAGAAAGTAGAAATAATTAGGATAACTGATTCACCCCCCCTCTTAGTTATCAACAAATTCCATGATTCTCTGTTGAATATGGCTATCTTCATCCTATGCTAGGGGTACCTGTAGCAACTAGGTTTTTAACTACTTTTGTTGTTTATTCATTTCTATAAACTGCAATCAATTAAGTTGATTAGAATAAGTTTGTATGATATAGTTTAAAATAGAAATGAGTCTTGAAGGCATATATAGTGTGAGCATCATCATAAGCTTACGCTCTTTGGTCAATAATTTAATGTAGGAATGCAATGATAGAGTGGACTGTTCAGTTAGGTTTAACCCTAGATTTTATTTAAGTCTACAATGCATTAGTTTTCCTCTACAATACTGAGGGGGGGTTGAATCAGTATTTAAATAATTTTCAATTTCAACAACTTCAACTTACTTAGAGCAGATTAAACCTTAAGCATCACAATATCAACATGAAAGAATAACACAATGCATATCAACTCATAACACCAGATATATGTGGAAAACCCTAAAAGGGAAAAACCACAGTGAGAATTAACTCACAATATATGAATCTCAAATAATAACTTTGTTTTAGTGGCTTTAACTTAAGGAAGCTACTAATTTCTAAGGAAGATTCTACTCCAAGATGACTTTGTTTTAGGGTCACTCCCAAGGAAGCTTCTACTCCAACATGACTTTGTTTTAGGATCACTCCTAAGGAAGCTACTACTCCCTGAAATGAGAACACACTTACAAGAGATTATAGTATGATAGTATTTTCTTCTGTTTGAAAATTGACATTGAAGCTCACACCTTTGATGATTGCACTTCTGCCTCCTCACACTTTCTTCTAAAGAACTAATCAGTTAGGCACATTCTATATTTGATTACTACCACAAATATGTCTTCAAGATGAATTTAGACAGCATCAACATCTACTCTTTCTCCTTTAGTCACACATTAATAATGCATTTATTTTGCTTTTTATCTTCTTGTGAACCCTTTTAATCAACTGACAATCATACCTCACCTCATTCACTTTGATTCACTATTTATACATGATATTACATTGATTACACTAATTGTCAGCTAGATACAACATGAACAATCCATTTACAAGTCAGCCAAACAACACACAATATGAAACATGTAGAAGATAGGTCCTAAGTGAAACCACACGTTACACTAGCAGAAGATCCAAGCCTTGAGGACCCAAACACTTTCTTAACTAGGTCCAAAACATCCTTCACAGCTTCAAACACCAAGGAATTACATCTCCACACTCTGCTCATTTGGAAATAGGACAGCTTTAAGGAGAATAGATGAAGACTTGAAGTATAACAGCCATATCAACTTGAAAAAAATTCTGCGGTACACGAAACAAGAAAGATCTTTGTGAAACTTTTTTAGATGAGTCCACATGACTCATAAAACATCTCCAAACACTACTTTTCCACTGCACATCAAAGAATTATGCCACATAGCTTCAATCATTAACCCTAAAAACACTCTGTCATTTGGAACACACTACAACATGTCATTTGAAAAACTGACCTATGGACCACCAAGAACCTTAAAATTGAAGAGAAGCATATAATAAACATATAGAAACATGTCCTCAAAACTACAAGGGCAATCATTCACTTGTGGAGGAATGCAGAGCATTCCAACAAACCTTCAACATTGGCATACTCTGCCAGAACATATGACAATACTCTGTCATGCACAACTTTCATAGCGGAAGGATAAATGATCTAAATCTATAGAATTACCATCTTCACCAGAATCTTAACATACCTTTAGAACTGCATAGCCAAATTTGCAAATGTGAAGGAATGTCGAGCATCTTGCTTCCATGTAGTGATTGTCTTCACAGAACCAACATTGTTTTCACTCTATCTTTTGCAAAACATACTTTCGGTAGTCCACACATCATAAAACTTGGAATATGAAAGACTTGTAATTATATTAAGCTATATTCCAAGACACAAAGGCCCAAAACCAAACTGATTGAAATGCTAAGCAATTTCCTGGACAATCTTCAAAGGTGGTCATTTTAAAACAAAGATTATCACCAACTTCCAGAGGCTAAATCTTCTTTGCATTAACACATGCATTCTTAGGGATAGTAGAAGAGAGCATAAAACATATCTTAGTCTATCAATACCATATCTTAGTGCTTCCAATTTCTACATTAATGTGTCTTCTTGATGCTTCTAATTCCCATCTGAATATAACTTCATACTCAATTCTGTAATGAACAAGGCATGGTATGAACTTCTAATTCCCATCTTAATGTATCTTCTTTAGGAGCATTACATTCAACTAAGAACATTATTACACATTCATAACAATGTTTAAATCAATGACAACCTTGTGATTGACATCAATGACAAGCAATACAACCATTGGAACCATATGTGTAACAAATCATGCATCACCCAAAAATATTTTCTTTTTCCATGTCTATTTTATTTGCATATTTTCAAAAACATTCTAGTTATCATCTAGGAACTGTAGGCCCTATTGCATTTCACCATACATGCATATTTCACATGGTAGTTGGGAACACATGTTCTACATTGAGCCTACAACATCACATCCAATTTCTAGGAGATCCTGATCATCGCAAAGACATATTTTAGTTCTAGACTTACTTCTAGGTATAATAAGATAACATCTAGTTTCATTATTCAAATTATACGACAATAGCAGGAGACATCTCCAAATTCATTAGATCCAACAGAGATTATGATATGAACCATATTGTGATTCATTATTTTATCATCAAGGCAATCATCCTAGAAAATCCTTCCACATGCTTAGACAACGAAACAATACACTTGGAATCAAGCTTTGGACCTCCTTGTAGCCAATTTAGATCTTCACTAAGGCTAGAATCTATTACATAAGCATCTCTCATGATCATTGTTAGGTAGTCAATTTAGTTAGGTCAGTCCTTAGCTTCAAATTCGTGGATAATTCCAAATAAATTGTATTATAATATCATTTACATTCTATAATTTACATATAGTTATGCCCATGTTTCTTTGAAGGTTGTGGTCTCATGTTGTAATCCCTTGTGACAAAGTGTAATTCATTTTATGAATATGAATCAATAAAGATTGAATTATTTTTTAATTTAATTTTCTTATGTAATTATGTTGCAAGTATGTGCTTACTAGTGTTGTCATTGATGTCAACATATCTGTGTTGTAATTGGTGTCAACTGGGCTCTTGTTTTGATGCTTAATTGTGTTGAGTTAGTTTCTTTGTATTGGATTATATAAGTGCTGAAGATAATGAGAAAGTGTTCCTAGTATTGACTTTTCAAGTGCTTTTGAGAAAATTTGCTCTCCTAGTGGAAACAGTGTGTTATAGAGTCTCCTAGCTTGTAGAAGTATAGTGCAGTGTTTTGCTCCACATATTCTATATACTGAATATCTTAGATGTAGATTGGAATTTATGTTAAAGGATGTCTATAGTTTTTATGTTTCAAGTTTCAGCCTCCGGTGTGAAGATTTGAACGAGTTCTATTCACCATAGTAAAAACTATTTTTTTGTATACTTAATGGTGACAGGGATAATGTATTCTGCTTTGCATTTCTTTGCATTTGAGTCTTACAGTCTGTGGTTCTAGAATTAAGTTTGTAATAATGTTATGTGTCTTCAATTCAAATGGTTTATGATTTGGTGGTCCACAAGCGATCTTTCTTTTATGACAGTGGGCAACAGTAATGTTTAAGTGTAGACATGATATTTCCACAATCCATTAAGATCGATTGCAGTGCTTCTAGAAAACATTGTGTTGCTTTTTTTATCTCAACATTTTGGATCACACTTTGTTGGTCTCATACAATGATTTAACAACTAAGCCCATAAATTTGTGACTCAGAGATTGGACATCTAACCTGAATAGTTGTCTTAAACACTATGAAGATGCATTTAACTTGTCAACCCAGGGACATGAACTTGAAATGGGTCAGCACAGTATGTGCACTAGGAACTCCAAAGTAGCCACATTCATTGTACAACTAAGAAAGACATAATGATGAAAGTAAATTGCTTGGAAAGAAATAACATGAAAGCTGAGTTCATCAACCAACAACTATACTAAGCTAAAGTGTACAATAGAAAATGAAAATCTAGACAAACAAACATGAAACTACTCTGTCTACTTTGGCTGCAGGAATAGACACATAATGGAATTCTAGTGGCTGCAGGAGCATTCGATGCCATATTATAACAAACTGCTTAACATAAAATGACAACTAAACTAAAGGATGGAATTCTCACCAAGTGGGCCCCCTTGGATGAGTATCCCTTGAGATAAATGTAAACTCAGAGATGCAAACTTATAACTTCATTTTATTCATTGGAAAACATGAGTACAAATGAGCAACATAACTATATTTCTGAAAAAATTAATAGTGCAAGTACAACCTTAGATTAATCAACCCCTCAAAAGGAGCATCTGAGTCTTATTTATAGAAAGAAAACTACAAACCAACTACCTAGCAAGGTGGTCAACTCCAATAGAATAGGAGGACACCACTTTAGGGAAAGCATAGAAAGTGGAGAGGAGGTTATGCATTCGTGGAATCTGGTCAAGCATGGTCACTTCAACGCAGATCTAGCACAACAATAACTCCTGTATTTTCTCAACAAGTAATTAAGACTAGTTACAAGGTGGTTATCTTCCCTCCATTTGACATTTGAACGACCACCTTATTTGACTTTGATGGTGAGTAACCAACTGATAGAATCTTCCTTAACTTTATAGGCTACTAATTATATCTGCATAACAATATTAGTACGTACAATAATTGCATATCTATAACTATCTTAGAGTAACATTCATTAACCACATGTAAAATTAACATAGATAGTTCATATAGCATGTCAATGTCATTAAAGATTAGAGGAAATAACCTATGCCCAATATCTTATGGTTTTGATGAAATCTCATGAAAAGATCAAGATCTAGGTACCAAAGTCCAAGATAACTATAGCAATTGGATAATAAATTCTAACAAAATTGAGTCATAAACTAGACATGTCACTCTCCCCAACCTAAGACTTTGTTGGTCCTCTAGCAGAGGAAAGATTGTTCTTCTGTTTGGTTAATGCCCTAAAATTAGCAACTGCTAGCTATCCTATATTAGTTTCTGCAGTGCATGAGTTAGTATCCCAATAGAACCCTTGTTGTCTATCCAATATGTTCCATCTCTACCTATCCTCAGCAATATCATACTATAAAACCTAAAATTTGTCACAGGCCACAATAGGATAGGTGGTTGAAAAATTAAGGGAAGCCAGAATTGGCCCTTTGTCCTCCCAATCTGTATATATTTATCTGATCTTTTACATACTACAGCATAGTTCTGAAGAGAGTGAGGCTCTGCTTGTTTTAGTTCATTAGACAAACTATTCCACCTTTGTGCCAAATGTCCCTTTATAGATTCCCCTATAGTGTTTGCTACCTTCCCATATTCTCTATAAACTGCTTCTCTCTCAGCCAAGATTCTACTACCATAGCTTAGTCTATAAAGCATTCTATGCCAATCATTGAAAATGCTCCCTAGGTTTCTAGATTCAACTCTGATGGATAGGGGAGTGTTGAATTTTGTTTGTCTATAAGCCCTGAACTGTTGTTCCCAACTAATCTCATTTTGTATCCAGGACATAAATGCCCTTAATTGAACATCCCCAACATACAACAAGGGATTCCACTCATTATCTTGGGACATAGCATAATTATGTAAATAAAATTCACACAACAAATTCTTCATTTCAGGAGGAGCAATCTAATAAGCATTGAAAAATTCAAGAGGAGACTCAATGGAAGGATTCAAACTTGAAACAATCCTTGCTATTTTAAAAGAAAGATACTTCTCCTTTAAATACAGAGCATAGACCCTTGGAGGAGTCCTACACTCTAATACCTGAGGCACTAAGGCTGCCATATTATCCACTCTCTCCTTTAAAGTCACAATTTTTGCATTCTTATCTTCAAATTCATCTTTCTTTTGAATTTCTTTCTTCAGCCTGCACTTCTCCTTTTTCCATTCTTCTTCTCTCCTTTGCATCTCATTCCATAAATTCATAGCTACCATATTCACTAAAAAATCAGAGGGCCTATCTATTCCTACCAAAAGTTTTCCTGGCACTGATGGTTGCCCTTCATATAGCAGTAATTGCATGGTTCCTGAATGTTCAGCCAATTCAAGCTGCAGGGCCTCTTATTGCAGGAACTCCTGGTTGTCTTCATGTCCCTGACTCTCAGTTTGTTTAGCGGTAGCAGCAAGGTCTGCCAATGTTATATTTGTTGCTTCCTCAAATATGTCCTTTTCTTCAACGTTCTCATGCCCCATTAGAGCCTCTATATTTTTTGGTGACATTTCTTTAGCCCTAGGGCTTCTCTGTGAAGGCACACCAAAGGCTAGCTCAATAGTTCTTGATTTCCTAGGAGGGCTCTCATGTTTTTCTTTGACTACAGGAAGAATAGTGTCAGCCTTCTATTTCTTAGAGCTTGGCACTCCCTTTCCTACAGTTTTCTTTTTAGCTTTACCCTTTCTTATTTCTACCTTTTTCTTCTGTACCCTAGTTTGAATTAGATTGCTCAGAGGAACATCATCATCAGAATCCAAAGAAGAACTCTTTTTTCCTGAATGCTCTGCCTCCGAAGAACTAATCTCTATAGTTTGTTCAATTGCAGGAGGTTTATACCAGAAGTTGAGGTTCCAAGAGTAGCTTCAAAAGAACTCACTCTCCTCCTAGTCCTACAAGATTGAGGCACAACTATAGGTTGCAAATGCTTTGGTCTAATTTGATCAATATTTAAGAATTCTTCCCAAGTCATATTAGACACATCATGTAGAGACTTTTCAACTAACAATTTGATCAAATAATGGTGGGAAATAGAGTTAGCCCTACCTATTTGGGTCTCGGCCACCATGATTGAGAGAAGGTGGTATAGCAAGTTTGGAACATTCATTCTTCTCCCATGCCTCATATGATTCAGTAGTTTGAAATGCACAGAATGAAGATTTGACTGACGAACTTCACAAGTAATGTACCTCACAACATGAACAACTACTTGCTTCCATGGCTTAGGTAGAGAGGTTCTCTTGGCTCCCTGTTTGTCTACAATTATTGGAGGGTCATCAGGTTCTATAAATTCAGCCCTAGTTGACCTGGCATCTCTAGTAACAAGATAATTCTCACCGTTGGCAAGCAACCCTATAACTTCTACAATCCTTTCTTCAATAGTGAATACCTCTAACCCTTTTACCATGGCCTTACCTTCAGACAATGTCTAGGCAAATTCCAATGCAACATCTTCATTAAAACCATTCAGCTTCAAGAAATAATCTAACCACCTGCAATTTCTAAACTTGGCCTGGATGGGTGCATCCTGTAGTAATACCTCATGAACCGTGGGTTCATTTTGAATTAATCCACCTCCCATTGTTTAGCTATTTGAAAAAAATCACTCTACAAAATTTTTCTTCCTATAATCTTTATCTGAAAACTAAACTTTAGCTTCCTACAATACTGCTGAATTTTTAATCACCAATGTCGTCTAAATTTTCCTTATTTGGGAACTCAAGATTATGATTGGTACAGGTAGTAAGGAGTAATCAATGAAGGCTATCACCTCACACTTGTGAGCCATCATGTCACTAAGAATTCAAATCAACTCAATTTAAACTTTGTTGACATGCTGGCGTAAAGCACATGGACTGACACGTGGACATGGTATTCACACTCCCTCCCCAACCTAATTTTGAGCATGTGTCCTCACATGCAGAATGGTGATGCTTGATTTGATGGGGTAGGGAATAATGACATGTTATGGAGAACATCAACATTATTTTACAATAATTAAATGAATGTACTAAAATATAAGTAAGATATAACAAATTAATGTGCACCTACCTTGATGTTTGGAAGATCAATTGCAAAAATGATGAAGAAAGTACCAGTCACCTTTTAAGAGATTCATTGAGCAATGAATGAAAGTGGAGCAGAAGCAAGTAAGGTGAAATGAAGTGAGATCATGGTAATGTGATGGAAGGGAGAATGATGGATATGGATGGCTGAATGGATGAAGAAGTGGACCCCCACAAAAGTGGAAGTCTTTATTATGACAAGTGTTGAACCTTGGTTAGCCAGAAGGAGGGACACTAGGTCCGCTGCCTTCGGCTATAGGAAGTTCAGGAGTTGCATGCTAAGTGAATTGTTACATGGACTCATCCTTCAAAGTTGGCTTGTGATATAACCTAAGGCGATGACCATTGACTAACAACTTAAATCTAACAGGGTTAATGGTGGTAAGTTGAATAGCACCATTGAAGAAAACTTCAGCAACCTCATATGGTCCTAGCCGCCTTGTCTACACCTTCCCTACATTATCTTGATACCTTGAGTCGTAGAGCAATGCCCAATCACCTGGATAGAATTTCTTGTCTTTGATGAATTTGTCATGTCACTTTATTCTCTGATTCTGCACTACCTCTATGTGATATAAGGTTGCTTTCCTCATCTCATCTAAAGCATTGAGCTACATGATTTTGTCCTTTTGCACCTTAGAGATATTCATCCCCAAGTGTATTGCAGTCCGAAGAGTCTTATAATCAAATTCAATGGGCATCATAGCTATCTTTCCATACAGCAACTCAAAAGGAGTGAAGCCTATGGTTGTTTTCTAGGTTGTCTTATAGGCCCAGACAGCTTCTGGTAGCCTGTTTGCCCAATCTTTCATGTGGATAGCTACAGTTTTAGTCAGAATGGCCTCAATTTCCCTGTTAGTCACCTCAACATGGCCATTGGTCTGAGAGTGATAAGGAGTAGATTTCTTCTACTTTATGTTGTACTCATTGACTAGTGTTGTAACTAGGGTTGAGGTGAATTAAGCTCCTTGATCAGTCACTATCTCTCTGGGAACCCCATATCGTGTGAAAATTTCCTCATAAAGAAATTCCACAACCTTGTTATCTCTTGCATGCTTTGTAGGAGTTCGGACAACACCGAGAGGGGGGGTGAATCAGTGTTGTATTAATTCTCAAACATTTTACAACTTTTTGTAAACTTTCTCTTACAGAACAGATGGAAAGGAATACATTAATGATTTGTTGAGTTTATATGCACAATACTTACAATAACAGATGTAAACAAAACATGATCAAACCAATAATATGCACACACATAGAAGAAATCAAGACACAACCTTTTTACTGAGTGGAAAACCCTCAGGGGTAGAAAAACCACTCATGAAGTGCCTCACTAGCTTAACTGAAAAACATGCCTCACTGGCAATACAAATTGTCTCACTGACAAATACAGAGGTCTCACTGACCACAAGCCTCATAGGCATATTGTGCCTCACTGGCAAACACAATCACTATAAACAAAACATCAAACTTTGTGTGCAAGACATGATTGCTATTCAATCAGATTTGCACCATTGTATACAACCTTATACCTCCTGTTTGATTTTCAAATCAAAACAAGCTCCATATACAAATCTCTATAAACAATTTTCTCTGCAAATTAATCAGATCCATTCAACAACACTGCATATCAATCTTGTATTCTAATCCTCCATTCAACAGCTCTGAATATCAATCCTGTATTCCAATATGCTCAACACTACTTTACTCTGTCTGTTTCATTTCTGTCTTACAAGACTTAAAAATTAATGCTCCTGAAAAAAAACAATTTTATACAGATTGAATGTTCTCCCTCCTACAAGAAAATTTTTTCATATTCCTTTCCTCTGCAAAAATTCATTGACCTTTCATATTTATTTCAATCTGAATATTTTGTCTTCAATGTCTTTTCATTTACTTTTTCCCTGCAAACATCTCAAAAATAATATCTGCATAAATCCATTAAGAAGAAAATCTAATTTACAATGTCTTATTCTTCTCTTTCAAAAATTGATCCTATTCTATAAAAAAAACATTCTGTATCTCATTGTAAAGAAACACATTTCTAAAAACTTGATCTGTTCTTTCAATGCCCTGTCTGACCGACTTCATCTTCCATCTGTAAAACCATTCATATTCTTTGCAAGAAACAATAAAAATAATCTTTTTCATCTTCTGTGCAAAAAAAATGATCCTTCAAAATCTTTCCAAGCCCTTCACAACAAGACTCTTCATATCCTGTGAGCTAAAAAATAACTTTTTATATTTCCTTGCATCTGAGCAACTTCATCTTCCATCTCTGCAAAAATAACTTTACTAATCTCCAATAAAATCATCTGAAAAAAATAAATCTCCTTCCAAGCTTTTACATACAAAATTGTTGAGCTTCTTCTACTTCACAATCAAATCAAAAAATATCTCCAAGAATATTATCATTTCCATTTTATTTGATGGAAGAAAAAAAACTTTCTAATTGTAAAGCATTCCATCCAATGGATGTCTTTTTCTTAGAAGGAAACTTTTAAAATCACTAAATTTCTTCTAATGTCGAGCTCCCTTAAAAAGCAATTTTAATATCTTAAATAAAATGGAGATCTTCTTCTTTTTAATCGGGCTTAAAAAGTTTCCTAATCTGCCTTTAGTTAACAGCTAAGAATAGACTTTCAAAGACTAACATATAGCACTGACACTCCAATAAACATCAAAGTTATTTCTCGTAGATCGGAGGCAATTTAAACAATGACCATTGATAATGTATTTTCGCGCTCTTCAAGTTTCAAACAGGAACGTTGATTAGATCTTGGCACCCCGCAGTCATTAGAAGATACCGATGATGTCGGTAAAGAGTTGTGAAGGGGCCGGTTTGCATATGTTATCGATACCCTCAAGTGATGACTTAAGTCATCCTTTAACCTGTGCTTCAAGTCACCGTAGAAATAAGACATAAAGTGCATGACAACTTAAATGGATGCTTTGAAATATGTTTCAAAATTTTTAGGTCACATTAATATCCTTAGAGTTTGCCTTGGTATGTACAAAAACTCTGCCACTTACTACAGCTAATAATAGAGACCTTTTGCCTATTGAAAACTTATAACCATACAGATCAACAGTATAAAAATTAGCATTCAACTCCGAGAAACTATGCATAAACTTGAACCTTGTGAAAACTTGAGAGATTTATTGTTTTGAATAACTAGATGAAGTGCTCTGCCATCTGCCGTTTGTAATACAAAACTTAACATATCTGCCATATGTAATGCACAACATCTATCCTCTTGTGAAGATCCCTAATGATGATGACAACTTTAAGCAAGATCATTAGAACTTCTACATAATATGAGACATTGGATTCCTGTATGATCAACATTTGAAGCACAAGACTATCCTCAACACATCACTGATAATTATGACATCAAATAACATCAAGTATTGTTCAACTGAGATCCAATTAAGATTCTCTTATCTAACCTTTGATTTTTTTTACATCATAACTTATATCAGAGCACATAGTACCTGACGACATCACCTTGAAGAAACTTGCATCACCTTGAAGAAACTTGCATGAAATCCAACTGATATCTGCATCTGTAAACTCAGTGGTATGACAACTCTTGTGATCACTTCTATCAATTCTTGATATAGAGTATGCCACACAAAATGAAACCAATCCTTATTGTAGAGAAAGTCAGACAACATGATGAAGGCTACTGAGATCAAATTACCAAGTCACTACCACTACAAGACATCTATAAAGAACACACAAGATGATGTACTCATGATGATATATTCCTGCAACTTCCTGATGATGCACTCCTGCAACAACACACAAGATGATGTACTCCTGATAATGCAAGAACAAACCTGTGAAGTATAGAGCCATTCTCAGCATCTGCAAGATTGTCTCTGCATTAAATCTCTCCCACTTGAAGACATCCTGAAATATGACATGAGGACCAAACACCTTTTTGTCATCAATGACAACCTGTCACCATCATGCTTCACGACCGTAACTTCTACCCATTTGGTTACATAATTAGTGCATACTAAGAAATAGGATTTACCATTGGATGGAGGGTCAATGGGTCCTACAAAATCTAATCCCCACTTATCAAATGGAGTGATCACAAGCTAAGGGTAAAGTGGCATCTCATCAAATTTGGTTGGCCATCCCATCCTCTGACATCTGTCACATTTCTTTGTATATATCTTTGCATCCTTGTGGAGTGTGGGCTAGTAATAGCCTATATTCAAAATCTACATTGCTTTCCTCTTTGCTGCAAAATGCCCTTCACATGGTTCATTGTGTCATGCATGGAAAATGTCATATGTTTCATCTTCTCTCACACATATCCTCATGACATGGTCTGGTCCAGTGTAGAACAAACATCCAACAATCCATAAAAAAGGAAAAGACTTTTCAATCAGCACCCTTCTCTCCTTTCGAGAGAAATGAGGAGGGACTCTCCAGGTGACCAAATAATTGGATGTGTCAGCATACCAGGGAATTTGCATAGTAATTGAAAACAAGTGTTCATCAGGGAAGAAGTCATCAATGACTTGGTTGTCCTCTGATGTAGTCAGCCTTGAAAGAAAATATGCAACAACATTGGCCTTCCCTGGCTTATCCACAATAGTGATGTCAAATTCTTGCATTAGCAATACCCATCTTGCTAATCTACCTCATATCAAGGGTTTGTTCATAGGATACCTAATGGCTGCATGATCTATGTGCACAAAGATTTGATAGCCTGTCATGTAGTGCCTAAATTTGTTGAGGGTATAAATTACTACTAGCATTTCCTTTTCTATCACTATATAATTGAATTAAGCTCCCTGCAAGTTTTTACTGAAAAAATAAATAGCATATTCAATGGCTCCTTCTTTCTGCCCTAAGACTGCTCCTATGGCATAATCTGATGCATTAGTATGAATGTGGAAAGGGAGCTCCCAATTGGGCCCTTTGAGTATAGGAGCATGAGTTAATGCAGCCTTTAAATCAGAAAATGCCTTGTTATAGTATTCATTCCACTGAAATTCAGCATCTTTAGTGAGAAGAGTATACAATGGGGTTGCCATTTTGTTGAAATCCTTGATGAAATGTCTATAGTACCCTGCATGACCCAAGAAGCTTCTAACATCTATTTACTTTGCAGGAATGGGTAGATTGATTATGACTTCAATCTTTACTGGGTCTGCCTGAATTCCTTTTGGAGAGATATAGTGGCCAAGCACTACTCCTTTCTGCATCATCATGAAGCACTTTGCACTATTCAGGGACAAATTGTGATCTTCACATCTTTCGAATACCTTCCCTAAGTTTTCCAATGCCTCTTCAAAAGTGGCACCATAAGTAGTGAAATCGTCCATATAGATTTCCATGTAATCATGTGGGATATCATAAAATATGCTAATGACTACACTTTGAAAAGTTGCAGGTGCATTGCATAAGCCAAATGGAAGCACTGAGTAGGCATATGCCCCCCAAGGATAGGTAAATGTTGTTTTCTCTTGGTTCTCCAGTATAATCTATATCTAATTGTAACCGCTGAACCCATCCAAAAAGGAAAAGTACTACTTTCCTACAAGTGAGTCCAATACCTAGTCTATGAAATGAAGGGGAAAATGATCCTTTTTGGTGGCAGAGTTTAATTCTTTGTAATCAATATAGACTCTCTATTTTCCTCCCTTTTTGGGCATGAGAACCAGAGGAGACACCCACTGGCTATCTGAGATTGGGTAGTTAAATCCTACATCTAATAGCTTCTGTAATTCTTCTTTGACAACTTCTCTTAATGCAAGGTTGATTCTCCTTTGTGGTAGTCTTACTAGTGTACAATCTTCCTTTATATAAATCATACAGGTGCATAATGTGGAATCTAGTCCTTTCATGTCATGGTAATCCCATGCAAAGGCATTCTTGTGTTTCTTCAATAAGTTTGCCAAAGACAGCTGCTATTCTTGAGTCAATTTGTTGTAAATATTCAAATATCTATCTTCTAAAATCTCCACTTGAGTTGTTAACTCAACCATAGTTGCTTCACTAATGCTTGGTACCTTGATTTCTTATGGAAGCAATGTATGAGACATGCCTATTACTGCAGGAAAATTGGGAATAAGTGTCTTCACTGGATCAACAGAATGAGAGGATGATGCTTCCTCTACTTCAGAATGATTCTAAATTATGTTAGACAATACCTCATCTTTCTCTTGAAGCTACATGAAAGAGCTTTTGCCTAACATCATAAGCTGATCCATAGAATTAGCTTCCTTGGCCTCTTCACCAACATGTGGCCAAATAGGATTATCCATATCATGAGATGGCTGTGCAGGTGGGTAAAGATCAAGTTTTTTAGTGCTTCTCCCATCAGAGTTGGTCATATCTCCTAAACAAAATCCAATATAAGCATTAGTTGTGGCTAACCATGGCCTTCCTAAAATGATGGGTACCCTCCCAATGTAGCTTTAAGAGAAAGTATCATGAAATTAGTTGGATATTCCCATGAGTCCAGGGACCACAAAGTCCTTAGATACTATCCCATCAGGTTTAACAGTAGAACTATCAGCAAGCTACAGGACAGTAGGAGTAGGTCTCATATTTGAAACATTTAGTTGCTACAGGACATCCTTGGTCATTACATTTATGGCTACTCCCAGATCAATCATAGCATTTATGATTTGGATCCCATTTATAACAACTCCTACCACAGGACTCCCTGGATCATTATATTTGGGAAGAGTCACTTTCCCAAGCATGATGTCAGCCAACTATCCCACCACGTGAACCATAGTGGGATCTTTCCTCTTTATGCTTGGCTTCTTAAGGCATGCTTCCTTGATTACTTTTCCATATATAGGAACATCTTTTATGTCCTAAAATAGAGGGATCTTGACACATACATGTTTCAACTACTCTAGTAAGTCAAAGGTGGGTTCCTCTTTCTCTTCCTTTTGTTTCACAGTTTCCAACCTCTGTGGAAATGGCGGTTCTTGTGTAGTCTACTTGACTGGGACTAGTTCAAGATTTTTAGGTGCATTTGGCTGAATGGGGGCATTTAAAGGCTCCTCTTCTTCCTCAAGAAGCTCAGTAATGATGGGTCTGGAAGGAGCTGCCAAGGTAGTTCCTGAATGCAAGTGGATGTCACTTACACTCACAGCATATGCAGGGAATTGATTTGGATCAATAGAGTATACTGGCTACTGCTATGGTCTATTATTTGGGTTAGGTGAGGGCTAAGCTGGTAACTGAGTAAGTTTAGGTGTATTCGAATTGGAACTAGCAAGAGGAGGCATTATAGTAGGCTATTGGGGCTGAGAAGGTGGCTGCATGTAATTAGTTGTTTGGTTTGGCCATTGCTATCCTCCCCTCTATTGAGATGTTTGCTGCCAGTTTCTTGGAGGTGACTGCCAATTCCCCTAAGGTTGTTGGCACTAGGGTGTAGGGTTTTGGTAATTTTACCAAGTGTTTGGAGGGTATTCCAAGGCTGAGGTGAATATCCTCCATAGTTAAATGGAGATGACAGTTGCCATTGGTTACCAGATGCATAAGTATTAAAATATGGTCTAGCAAACGATAATGGATCTAGTGGAATACCTTGTCTTGGAGCCCATGGTCTCCTTTGTGCAACATAGTAGACTTGATCTTCTTCAATCTGGATTGGCTTGAACTCAAGTGGAATCTGCTTATTATCAATATTAGCTACCATCTTGCATCTGCAGTCCCTCTTCTTTTGTCTGCAATGAGGACAATATTCTGCTAACATTGCCTCTGCCTCATCTTGCTTCTTCTTTGCCTGAAGTGTGTCTAGCTGGATAACCATATTATTTATTATATCTTGCCTAAAATCATACAGGAAGTGACTTATCTCCATCCTTGAAACTCCATTGGTAGGGGTTTTGCCCATAAGGGAATGGTAACCTCTTCCTTTCTTCATGACTGCTCTAGAAAATTTTTGGCACAACTTCTTAATATCCTCCCAAGACACTTGGGTAATATCTCCTCCTCCCATTAAATCCAAGGCATCCATGCAATGTTCACTTATTCCTCTAAGGAAGAGTAGTTTCTGAGACTCCTCGTTGACTGTATGATGGGGAGATTTTTGTAAACAAAATAGGAAACTTGAGATGTAATCCTCCAAACTTTCATCTTCTTTCTGCTGCATTCTAAAAATATCATTTCATCTCATATCTCCACCCCTACAGTAGTTTTTATACTTCTCAAGAAATTTCTCTTTCATCTCATCCCAAGTATTGACAATATCACTACCTAGATCCATAATTCACCTCAATGCAGCATCTTTCATGGTAGTAGGAAATAGCTTAAGCCTATGAGCATGAGTGGTGTAGTCATAGCTCCTACAGAGGATATCAAATTCAAACAAGAAGGTGTTTGGGTCCTCTATTGCAAGTCCATAAAACTTGGGGAGAGCTAAAGCAGGGATGTTTTTGAGGTTATCCACTTTAATTTGATGAGCAATAGGAAATGGAAAGGTTGGTTGATTGGGTCCATTTTGGGCAGCCATAGCTACTTGGCTGATTATCAAGGAAAATGGATTGTCAATCAAGTTTTGGGCAACTTGTTCTTTAGAGGATGTTTCAGAACTATTCAAATCAGGGAATGCATCAAGAAAAGGATTCACTTCTTCTTCTTTTGCTGGGTAATTTGGACCATTAGGAAGGAATCTCCCTAAAGCATCTCTTCTTCTGCCTCTATGCATGCAATATATACTCATTATCAGCCAACTCACACAAAGAATGTTGTGAATGGATTGTGGGTCGTTACTTCCTAAATGAGGAATATACTCAGAGCACACTTCAAAAATACTTCCGCAAGAAATAATACTAAAAATGACTTTAAAGATCTTCCTAGTTTGACACCATCCCTGGTAATCGCACCAAAAATGTTAGTCTCACACAATGATTTAACAACTAAGCCCATAAAGCTGTGACTTAGAGATTAGACATCTAACCTGAATAGCTGTCTTAATCACTATGAAGATGCATTTAAATTGTGAACCCAGGGACGTGAACTTGAAATGGGTTAGCATAGTATGTGCACTAGGAACTCCAAAGTAGCCACATTCATTCTACAGCTAAGAAAGACATAATGCTGAAAGTAAATTGCTTGGAAAGAAATAACATGAATGCTGAGTTCTTCAACCAACAACTATAGTAAGCTGAAGTGCATGATAGAAAAAGAAAATTTGGGCAAACAATCAGGAAACTACTCTATCTGCTTTGGTTGCAGGAACAGATACAAAATGGAATTCTAGTGGCTGCAGGAACATTCGATGCTAGATTCTAACAAACTGCTTAATAGAAAATGACAACTAAACTAAAAGATGGAATGCTCACCAAGTGGGCCCCCTTGGATGAGTATCCCTTAAGACAAATGTAAAATCAGGGATGCGAACTTATAACTTCATTTTATTCATTGGAAAACATGAGTACAAATGAGCAACATAACTATATTGCTAAAAAATTTAATAGTGCAAGTACAACCTCGGATTAATCAACCCCTCAGAAGGAGCATTTGAGTCTTATTTATAGAAAGAAAACTACAAACCAAATACCTAGCAAGGCAGTCAACTCCAACAAAATAGGAGGATGCCACTTTAGGGAAAGCATAGAAAGTGGAGAGGAGGTTATGCATGCATGGAATCTGGTCAAGCATGGTTGCTTCAATGTAGATCTAGCACAGTAGTAACTCCTATATTTTCTCAACAAGTAATTAAGACTAGTTACAAGGTGGTTATCTTCCCTCCATTTGACATTTGAATGACCACCTTGTTTGACTTTGATGGCAAGTAACCAATTGACAGAATCTTCCTCAACTTTATAGGCTGCTAATTATATCTACATAACAATATTAGTACACACAATAATTGCATATCTGTAACTATCTTAGAGTAACATTCATTAACTACATGTAAAATTAACATAGATAGTTCATATAGCATGTCAATGTCACTAAAGATTAGAGGAAATAATCTATGTCCAATATCCTATGGTTTTGAGGAAATGTCATGAAAAGATCAAGATCTAGGTACCAAAGTCCAAGATAACTACAACAATTGGATAATAAATTCTAACAAAATTGAGTTATAAAATAGACTCATCATGCTTTGTGATCCATCATCAAGAGGAAGGAAGAGAATACAAATGATAGATCATGGAGCATGATCAACATTGAGATAAAAAAGAAACAATTTTTTTTCCAGAAGCATTGTAATCAATGTTCAAGTGCTCCAGTTTGAAGAATCTAATGGATAAAGTGTTTAAAGTTTGTGTGTATGTTCTTGGTGATTGTAACATTCTTGTGGATGTCTCTAGATAGTGTTCTTGCCTTTTGATTGGTCTGTAGATTGTAATCCAGATCATGTATGAAGCGTGTTCTTAAAGGTCTTAATGTTAACATCAGTTTTGGCCAACTTGGTTGTTTTCACTACTTGCGATTATACTTTGGAGTTTGCGATAGCGTGTTGTTGCATGGAAGATTGCATTTCAGTCCCAACTAAAGAGTGGTTTGGTCCACATTCATTCTTTCACTTTCATTAATCTGTTTAGGTCCAAACCTATTCTAATGTATGTATGTTTGCTGACCTTGAAGATTGTTCCAATGGTTGATGATTGTAATGCCATCCTTGATGATCATTCCAAGGTTGATGAATGTATAAATACTTGTAATGAAGTCATGAAAAATATATCCATGTGCGATGATGCGAAGATAATTGTGAAGTGAAAAAGTAGAGCATAGTAGAGGATGTTTATTGTGCTTCAATGGAACTAAACCTTGGAAAAGTGTAGATGCTACTATCTTAGTTCACCAACTCTAGCACTAAACTACCCACTAACAGTGAGCCACCCCATTGGCAGTGAGCCTCTTTTTTTATAGTGAGCAATCTGGGTAGTGAGCCCTAAGGTAGTGAGCCTCTAATTTTTAGTATTGTTATTACATATTATCTTGTGAGATAACACTCACCGTGGTTTTCCCTTATTGGGTTTTCCACATGAAAATCAAGTGTCTCATGTGTCTCATGTGTGAACGTGTTTAAATTCTTGATTTCATGCTTTCATGATTAAAGTACAATAACAGTGATTAAGTGGATGATGTATTAATGGTTTAGAAGTATTGGTTACAACTAATTCATCCCCCTCTCATTTGTCTTTCTTTTTTCAACAATTGGTATTAGAGAAAGGGTTCCTCGGTAAAGAGCCTAACAGATCGAGGCAGATCTGGGATAGCACATAGGAAGGAATCACCATAGTTTGATGGAATGGATTATGCTCTTTGGAAGGTACGGATGAAAAGTCATCTCATTTGTTTTGGTTATAATGTTTGAAAGATGGCAGAGAAAAAATATACTGTTCCTCAAAATGGACCATCAGATGAAGATAAAGTCAAACAATATGAATTAAATGGAAAAGCTAGAGATGCTCTATTAAATGCATTATCTAACACTGAGTTGGTGAAAGTTATGGATTTGGAGACTGATCATGAGATCTGGGATAAGTTAAAAAATTTATATGGAGGAGATGATTCTATAAAGAGTGGCAAATTACAAAACCTGAAGGTGAGGTATGAAGCTTTGAAGATGAGTTAAGATGGTAAAATAACAATCTACATGCAAAAAGTTGATGAAATTGTCAATGGAATCAAAGGTCTTGGAGGAACTATTGATGAAGATGAGGTTTTACTGAAGATTCTTAGGTCATTACCTAAATCCTATAGTCACAAGGTGGCAGCAATTGAAGAGGTTATGAGTTTGAAAAAGATTTCAAAGGATCAATTGCTTGGGAAGCTTACAACTTTTGAAATGAGAGAGTTTAGTGATGCCCTCTCAAAGACTGAGACTACTTTTAAACCCAGCACTTCAAAAAAGATTTCAAGAGCTCAAAAATATGTTGTGAAATTTGATGATGACCTTGATGATATTGAAGCCAACTTTGTGTATAGAATGCAAAGAGGTACCGATAAGTTCAAAGGCAAATTACCATTCAAATGTTTTTCTTGTGGTAAGATTGGACACTATGCCTCCAGGTGTCTAGAGAGAATTGAGAGAGGTAAGAAGAAGTTTGAAAGTAGACCTAGAGTCATAAAAAATGCTATTATGTCAGTGATCTTGATGATGATGGTGTAATAGATGACGAGTCTGATGATGCTAATACTAGTGCAAATGAATGCTTGTTTATTGCTATTAAAGAAGAAGCTATGTCTACTAATCCTGCTAGTTGTGCGAAGGAAGAAAAGCCAGTGGAAGAGAGTGCTTTGTCTATTCAGGTTGAGAAGGATAAAGATGAATGAATTATTGACATTGGATGCTCATATCACATGATTGGTGACAAAAGTAAGTTTATATGTTTGGAAAAGTTATGATGGAGGATTGGTTAAGTTTGGAGATGATGCAACTGGTAAGATTTGTGGAAAATGATCTCTTTCTTTTGATGGTAAGCATAAC
This sequence comes from Cunninghamia lanceolata, assembly GCA_027924645.1. Classification (NCBI taxonomy): domain Eukaryota; kingdom Viridiplantae; phylum Streptophyta; class Pinopsida; order Cupressales; family Cupressaceae; genus Cunninghamia; species Cunninghamia lanceolata. The sequence continues at coordinate 2,832,377 of BSBN01000710.1, read as the reverse complement.
ACAGATGATGTTCTATATGTGAAGGGTTTGAAGCATAATCTTTTTAAGTGTTGGTCAGATGTGTGATAAAAGGTATGATCTGAGATTCAAGGATAATGGTTGCAAGATAATGGAAAGCTCTGGAATAGTGATTGCTACTGGTAAGAAGACTAGAGGTAATGTTTATCATTTGAGAGGAACTAATGATTGTTGTTTGTTGGCTCAGATAGATGAAAGTTGGCTATGGCATAGGAGGATGTGTCATATCAATTTTGACAACTTGGTGAAGATAATTTCAGTACAAGATGTGAGAGATTTGCCTAGGCTTGTGAAGTCTGCTAATACTATTTGCAAGGAATGTCAATTGGGAAAATAGACAAGGATAAGTTTCAAAAGTAAAGAACAATTCTCTGTTGGACTACTTGAGATGGTGCATATAGATTTGTGTGGTCCTACAAGAACAAAATGTTTTCAAGGAGACAAGTACTTTATTTTACTTATTGATGACTATTCTAAAATGACATGGGTCACTTTTCTAAAGAATAAATCAAAAGCCCTAGACAAGTTCAAAGTTTTCAAGGCAATGGTTGAAAATGAGTTAGAATTAAGGATCAAATGTTTAAGGTCTGATAGAGGAGGCAAGTTTACATCAAATGAATTCAATATCTTCTGTGAAGAACAAGGGATAAAAGATAGTTGTCTGCTCCTAGAACTCCCCAACAGAATGGAGTTGTTGAAAGAAAGAACAAGATAGTTCAAGAGGCTACTAGATCAATGATGATGGAGGCTAACCTACCAGAAGTGTATTGGAGAGAAGCCATACATACTATTGTCTATATTCAAAATAGAGTTCAAGTCAAAGGTAATGGTACTAAAACTCCTTATGAATTGTGGTATGGAAGAGTTCCAATAGTGAAATACTTTAAAGTTATTGGAAGCAAATGTTATATCAGAAGAGATGAGGAGTTAGGCAAGTTTGATGCTAGGTGTGATGAAGGAATTTTCATAGGATACTCCACTAAGAGTAAGGCCTACTGATGCTACAATAAGAGATTGAGAAAGATCATTGAAAGTACAAATGTGAAAGTAGATGAAGACATGGAAAGAATATAAGATCTAAGTGGCTATGAATCAGATGAACCTGATACTACAATGAATGAAGGAAAAATTGAACAAAAGGAAAGTCAGTTTGAAGAAGAAAAAGCTCCAGAAAGTGTTGTTAAGACTCCCAGGTATGTAAGGATTAATGATTCAGAAGAGCAGATAATTGATGATAAAAACGAAGGGGTATTGACAAGGAAAAGAGTTGTAGAGGAATAGGTGAACTACTGTCTACTTTCACAGATTGATCCTAAGACTGTAAATAAGGCCTGCAATGATGAAACTCGGGTAAAATCCATGGAAGAAGAGTTGATGTAGATAGAGAAAAATCAAACTTGTGAATTGGTTCCTAGACCTACTAATAAGAATGTGATTGGAACTAAATGGGTGTTCAGAAACAAGATGAATAAAAATGGAGTAGTAAGAAATAAAGAAAGATTGGTATGCAAAGGATATTCTCAAGTTGAAGGCATAGATTTTGAAGATACTTTTGCTCGTATGGCAAGGATTAAGCAATAAGAATGTTCCTGGCATTTGCAACACACAAAGACTTCAAAGTGTACCAGATGGATGTGAAGTCTAAATTCTTGAATGGAGAGCTGGAAGAAGAGGTTTACATTGAATGACTAGAAGGATTTCAGTGATCAAACCTGTTGGTACCCATTTATGTCTAGGGTTTTGAGCTTGAGCATTTGCAATATTTTTCATTCAAATCCTGAAACTTCTGTGGCATGATGTTATGACATGTCAAGATTTCTGTCTATGCTGCATTTTTTCAGTATGCATGAGCATCATGTCAAGTATATTTGTGGTCCTGAGGTTGGAGATCTGAAAATCTCAAGGTCTAAATCTTGCTTTAAGGAGCTTGCCATGTGGAGGAGTGTAAAATTCCAAGCATGATTGCCTCTTATGTCACCTTGAAATTCAGCCTGGAGAGGAAGTTATGATTGTCAAGGTTCTAAGTCTTTGGGCCTCCTCAACTTTTTCAATGTCAGCATCATATTTTCTTCGGAGGAGGTCATCATCATCATATTTTGAACATCGGGTGATCTTAGTTAAGATTATCCTGATGCTGTTGTTGCAAGGTTCTAAGTGTGACCCGACTTTTCATGGCGGGGTCATCATATTTTGAACATCGGGTGATGTTAGTTAAAATCACCCCGATGTTATTTTATCACCTTGATGCTACTGATGTCATTCTTCTGTCAGGGTGATATCTGCTTATCTGTCAGCTTCATCATATTCTGAAGTGGGGGGTGATATTTCCAAATATCAGTCATATTCAAACATCACCCCGATGTTACAATGAAGTTACAGTGTAGCTGGATATTTTGTGGAGGGGGTGATATTTCACATATCGGGTGATCTTCTGAATATCCCCCTATTTTGTCAATATGACGATGATGTCATCAAGATATTTGTGGACATGATCATGTGGATCATCGGCGAGACATACGATATCAACAAAGCAGGAGGATCTTCCTCTGATGCATTAGGTTGTGCCGATGAGGGTGAAGTATCAGGATGATGTTTCTTATCACGTGGTGTTGTCATCAGGGTGATGTGAAATATCACCCTGATATTTCACATTAGGTTATCATGCGGAAGGATGATGATGAAGGTTTATACTGGTGTCATCGGGAGCAAAATCACCGACATTATATATGCTCACGGCCTAGTATATAAAGTGTTGAGGAGGTTGCCGCAAGGTGCATGTGGGATAACTGGTTTCCACATGATTTTTAAATATCAAGGTGATGTCTCTTGGTGGGAAAAATTGTGAAATGCACAGTATGTTCTATTTCCTGATGGCCGCGGGTTGGTGTGCCATTAATGGTAGATGTTACAGGGTATGGGTGAAGGCATGGACATATCTAGTACCTGATATCCCTAGGTGATGGTGCATGGCTTGAGGTGACTCCCTGTCTCCTCTTCCACCTACTGCGTTCAATATTTGAGCACCATTTCCTCAGAAGGAACTGTATCTGGCAGACTTTTGACTTTTGCCATGTAATTAATGATGAGGACCCTCCTGCTGTATATAGCAGGTGGGGTTACTCATTTTGTGGTGGTTGAAAACTGGACAAAATTTTGGTGTTGTGACACAATACAACTTCTTTGGTGGCCATTCTATGGATGTCTTGTGAGTTTATGAGTCTCATATTGTATGTTTTCTGCATCAACCCACTGATATCATGTTAATTTAAATGAGTAATGCTATATTGCATGTGTTCTGTCATCTGTCTCCAAACTAAGTATGTTCTTCTTCTGAATCTGAGCATCTAAGGGGTGTTTATGACTCTAGAATATAGGTTTGTTGTATTGAATGATTGATTTCTTACTTCTTCTCAAGGAGTAGATTAAATGTTTTAGATCAAGGGTTGGGAACAACATATTGCAGTAAGGATATTGTAAGTAGAGGTAGCAGGATACCCTATCCTGGGATGTATCTGTAAGGCAAATACTACAAAACCCCTTGATATCCAGTCTTTGGTATATGTTCATGCAGGCCATTCACATGTGTACACCTATTGACTCCGAGCCCTGGATAGGCACCAAACTAGTCTTGTATTGAGGTTATACCCAAGGTCCTAGTTTTGCATCCACTTGAAACCAAACTTAAACATCAAAATCAAACGATTAGGACTTTAGGAGTAGTTTAGGACCCAAATCCTCTGTCTACAACTGAAAATAGGCCCAAAGCTAGCCCCTTTGCACTTATCTCACAGTTTTGGTCTACATAAAGGAGGATTTATCTGCTTTGTATCAACATCCCAGTCAGCCCATAAGCACATCTCATGGATGTTGAATAGGGAATACCCCCTTGGTTCTGTAGACCCTAAAGAAGAAGAGGAGATATTTATAGAGTCTATCTCCTATACTATTGGCCACTAGCCCAGAGATCCTATTGATCATTGATGGCTACCTTGTAGGGATAACTGGGAATAAGCATCTAGTTGGATAGAGCACCAACAGAAATTGGTGACTCTACTGGGGAGGTTAATAAAAAAATATAGTATCTGTGTGCCCATCCGAGTCACCAACAGAAATTGGTGACTCTGCTGGGGAGGTTAATAAAAAAAATAGTATCTGTGTGCCCATCCGAGTCACCAACAGAAATTGCCGACTCCACTGGGGAGGTTAATAAAAAAATATAGTATCTATGTGCCCATCCGAGTCACCAACAGAAATTGGCGACTCTATTGGGGATGTGAAGTGAAAGGAACCCTGATTTCCAAAAGATAAAAATTCCTAGCAATAGGTGGTGACTCCAAAGTAATCTCCCAACCGGTAAAGTAAAATTTGTATGCAAGGGAGAAGATCCCAACGTAATACTCTGTTTGAAGAGTTACCTAGCAAAATAATGTATAGGAAAAAAGGGACTACTCAAGCCAGTCAAGATGGTTCTCCTAGCCCCAGAAAAAATGAATTTATTCAAGGCAATCCAGGATCTTCAAAGAGGACAGAGCCTTATTTTTCAAACACAGAGGCTGAAATCCAAAATGTATATGAAAAATAGCAAAGTGGTGCTTTGAGAATAAGGTCAGAAGTGTTTCAAGAGCACCCTTTCTTAGATCCCAGAGACAAGTTTGAAGAGGTTGAATCTCCAAGGGATGATGATGATGATGACCAGAATGAAATGGGACCATACTCCTCTATTCCCAGAGAGGAACAACTAGCTGATGAAATTAAGAGTTTAAAGGTAGAAATAGAATATCTACAGGCAGTGAAAATCAGGGATGATATGAGACAGAAAGTGCAAGCTCTGAGAGTTGCTCAGAATGATTCAGTTCCTACCCTTGGCAATGCAAATGTGCAGAGAAATCAGCAAAGGAATGAGGCCCATGATTAGCATAATGATCAAAGACAGAATGCAAATAATGCTAGAGCTCCATTAAATAATATAAGAAATCAGAATGCAAATAGAAATGTCAATGCCAACCAATTTGATAGGCAACCCATGCAGTTGGACAGATTCAGATAATTGGTTTTTGATGGCATTCCTGGTTATCCAAATCCTATTGACAAGCATGTGAGGATGCAAGTGCCTAATTTTTTAGGAAATAATACTGTGTTAGGTGAAGATCATCTAAAGGCTTTTCAGAATATCATGGACAACTTTGAGGTTGAGCATGAGGATGTTTTCATGAAATCATTCATGCAATCCTTAGTTGATGAAGCCAAGGAATGGTACAAAGGTCTACCTGACAGAAGCATTGCATCATGGGATGACTTCAAGAGAATATTCAAGGAACAATATGGTGACAAAACTGATCCTAGTTTCTTCATTAATGAATTCACTGGCATTGCCAAAGGATCAAATGAACAAGTTGCTGATTTCAATGCTAGATTCACTAAGGTATTGAACAAATTGCCACAGGACTTGAGGCCTAATGAACCTATGTGCATAGTGTTGTACATAAATGCTTTTGATGCCAAGACAGCTTATGGATTGAGAGATAAGGGACCTCACAGCCTCAGGGATGCCTTCAAGATTGCAACAAATATTGAAAATAACAGAAAAGCATCTGGTAAGACAAATAGAAGGGATGATGTGAAAATTCTACAAAATCCAAACACTAAATCTAAGAGTATCCAAGGTAATACATCTACTTGTGAGGATAAAATAGATAAATTGACAAATGTTGTTAAGGACCTGAGTTATAGAATAGCTAAAAACGAAAAGGGAGTAGGTCTTAACAAACTAGTTTACCAAAGGCAAGAAAGAAGACCATCATTACATGACATGCCATATCATACCAATTGGCATAATGGTAAGCCTATTCTTCCACACAATAACTCAAATCAGAGGACTCAACATGTTAAAGAGACACCTGATCCTTTGAAGAAGGCTATCAATATTGTTAATGACACCCCATGGTGCATCATATGTCAGATGCCTCACTCATAGTCACAATGCATGATTGCTCAATCTTTATACAATAATGTGATGGTGTTAGGTTGTCATTGATGTCAAAAGTGTTCAGGAGCATGAGACATCATCTTGCAGATATAGAGAATGGTTTTGCATCATCAGTGTACATCATCTTGTTTGTTGTTGATAGGAGCAGAAGCATGAGACATCATCATGAGACATTCATGGTTTACTTGGTTCATACAATCAGTTGGAGAGATGTGTTCTTCACAATGTCATGATTTATCAGTGAACATGACATATTCTTGGTAGGCATGGTCTTCATTATTCATCAGGTTCTTGACAAGGTTAATGATATCAGTTGTTGGTATTCAAAGGTTTGCAATGTGTTGGTTCTTGACAAGGTTGATGATATCAGTTGTTGGTATTCAAAGGATCACATGAATACACTTGATGTTTGGTGTTGGTTTATGATTAATCACAGGACTATGATTAATCACAGGACTTGTTTGATCAGGTTTGGCCTTTTGAAGTTGATTGGTTAGTCAAGATACAATTCATATGGTTGAGAGTTGAGGTGTATTTTTCCTCAGATTGTCATGTTGTGTGGATAGTGTTGGTGATATGATGTGTGTTGCATAGAATGTCAAAAGGTTGATAAGGGAGTTCATTGATGTTTGATATAGATATTCAAAGTTTGAGTGAAAGCTTGACAAAGTTTCTATGTAGAAGTTTATCAGGACTTTATTGTCATCATCATGTATGTGAGCACACGAAAGATTTGATACTATATGTCATGATGTTACAAGCTAAGTTAGAGGGATCAAGCTCTAGGTCTATTTTCCATTCTTTGCCTCTAAAGACCTATTTTATAATCCTCTTTGACTGTCAACATAGAAATCACTTTTTAATTTAATTCACTGTTGACCCGTTATACAGGTCAGTCACTTAAAAGTGACTTGTTAAAGGGTTTATGCATCATGCTATCCACCGGCCCCTTGACATTGTTAACTTGGAACACCGGTCATCGAGCGGGAAAGAGACTTTAAAAAATAAACATTGAAATGTTTTAAGACCGATGAAATAGAGGTCTTCATATTACCTAAGGCATCGAATTGCCTTTTTAGAGGAGGAGCTAATTAAAGTATCTAAAAACCTGATATTTTATGACTTTAAATTTTTTTTAGAAACTTTCTTTAATTTCTAAAGTGGTCGGCCCTTTAAAATGGAGTTTTTTTAATTTTAAAAGAAAGCTATTAATTTCTTTCTTTTAAGGTGATAAGTCTTTTTAAAAATTAGAAATTTTTAACATATCAACTCTAAGAGATGTTTCTAAGGAAATTTTTTTTAAGGCAAATATTGATGAAGAATTGGAGATTTTTTTTTAAAATGAAGAATATCTTGAGACATTGGCTAGGATTTTTTTAAGAAGTTCTTTGCAGAGAAAATGAGATTTATTGAAGATGATAATGTGGATTTGGTTTTTGACAGAGGATAGATTGATTTGCTGTGGGAAGAATTTGAATAGTTTTTGAAGACAAAGATGATTTTGTTTGAGAAGGTGAAAATATTTATACAGAGGAATATGAAAAATCTTTTGCAGGTGAATCAATTTGTGATGGCTCTTCATTTTTGACATGAAAAATTGAAGCAATCCAGTGATTTTTTTTAATGGATATGAAGGATCATGCAATGAAGATGAAAGTGAATGCACAAAGGAATTTGAAGAGTTATTGTTTTATTTTTGACAGGGGCAAAATGATTAAATTTAATTGAAGTTGTTTTTACAGATATATTTTGTTAAATGTTTTATGCAGGGATAAAAATTGAATACAGAAATTGTTCAAATTGAAATGTGAAAGAATATGAAGGATCATCAAAAGATTGCCGTATATTTTTTAAGATAGAGAAGAGAATATGAAGGGTTACTGAAAGAACATGGTGATGGGTTGTGAAAGTATATTCAGATTTTATTTAATGATATTACAGATGTTTTTGAATAGAGAGTTGTGTGGTTTAATAAGATAGATGATGAGATGATGAACTGACAGGGATCAAATACAAATACAGAGATTGACAAGGTGATTAGAAAGACAATATGCAATTGCAATGACAATCAGGTGCATGAATCATGAATTTGATTGATCAAGACATTGAAACTAGTAAGACAGAGATGAAACATACAGAATATGCAGTGTGGTTGAGGGGATCCAGAAAAAGGATTGATTTTGAATAGAATGGCCATTAGACAGATGTATGTTTTGTATTGAATGAAACAGAGTGTCCCTCTGAACTTGTTTATTACTTCTAGTGAAGATTCAGTTTGCCAGTGAGGCCTTGTATTAGCCAGTGAGGCTTGTAGGTCAGTGAGACCTATTTGTTTACCAGTGAGGTATATCAGTGTTGGAAGTGGGTGCTTCTATTTGGTATTGGAGTTGGTGCTCCATAAGGAGTTGGTGCTCCTAGATACAATTTGTATTGCCAGTGAGGCATGTTTTTTAGTTAAGCCAATGAGGCAATTCTGGAGTGGTTTTTCTACCCCTGGAGGATTTTCCACTCATGCAATTCTCGTGTCTTAATCATCTCTCTATGATTGTATGTTTTACTCATGAGTTTTGTTTATGTGTTTGACAAAGTTATGTGCATATGTGTTTGACAATTCAATGATAACTTTCTCACCTTTATGCTCTGCAAGTTAAAGTTTGAAAAAGATTTGAAAATTCACACAACACTGATTCACCCCCCCTCTCTGTGTTGTCCTTGACTCCTACAATTGGTATCAAAGCCGAGGTTCTCTTTTTGAAGTTTAATAGGCTCGGGTAGGTCCTGGTATTGGAGTAAAATGGGTAAGAAGAATAGAATTAAGATCTCAAATAAAGTTGTTGATCAAAAGATGGTAAAACAAGCCTCAGTTGTGCCTAGCAGTGAGTTGTTGCATTTGTCACCCTTGATAATTGATACAAAGAATGGTCATGTAGTTGAGAATTTTGATAAATTTAATGAAAGAAAAGATGTCATTGCTATTGATACTAATGATGAAGATGAACAGGAATTTAATAAAGATATTTGTGAGGTTGATTTTGAAGGAGAGCTTCTATGTGCCCTGGATACAATTAAGCAACTTAGTAAAGAAAACAGGAGATTAAAACATCATCTTATACAAGAGAAAGAATTCAAGGACAAAGTTGTTTTAGATCTTGAAGAGGCAAGAAACCTGATTGTAGACTTGAAGAATCAAGTAGGTGAATCAGACAAATTGATTGTCAGTTTGAAGATAGAGGTTGAGAAAGCTAAAAAGATAACTGATGAAACAAAATCTGAGTTGGAGGCTAAAAAGGTTGAATGTCAAAAGCTAGAAAAAGAAATAATTTCTTTAAGTAAAGAAATTGAGGATGCTAAGAAGCAATTAGAAAAGAATCTGAAATTTGAAGAGAGCACAAGCAGGTTAAATGAGATGTTGGGAAAACAAAAACAACATGGGGATACTTTTGGACTTGGTTATGAAAAAGGAGAGTCTTCTAAAGCTAGAGATACTCATAGAAGAAAAATTGATCAGCCTGATGCTCCTGAAAGAAATGTGAACAATCAAAGAAGAAGTCCTCCTGTTAGACAAGCATACATGTACAGGTATAACCATTCATTTAATGGTTATTGTTATACTTGTAATCAATTTGGACACAAATCAGTTAATTGCAGAAGGAATACTAACATTGTATGTTACAAGTGCAATAATGCTGGTCACATTCAAAGAAACTGGAAAATGAATAGAAGGTATGATACTGCTTGGAAGCATAATATAAATACTCAATCATTTGATTATGATTACAGAATAATTTGTTATAATTGCAATTCTCCTGGTCACAAAGCATTTAGTTGCAGAAAAGTATCACCTGATTTGATAGGTTGGAAATGCAAAGAGGCAGAAAAGGTTTGGAGGAAGAAAGCACCTATGAAAATTTGGAAGCAGAAAGAAGGTAAAGAGAAGTCAGAATCTAAGCTTGTGCATCTTGCACAAGTCATTTCATCTGTTGCATAACAGATAACATGAAGTGAGGGGGAGTTGTTCATGTGCTATCAATTGACCCCAAGAAGTTTCAGGAAGGAGATCATTTGAATGGTGATCTTGTCTTGTTTATCATATTTTCCAATCTTGTGAGATAGTTGTTGAAGATGCTGCTAACTAAGTTGATTTTTAGTGTATATCAGTGATGTAGGAAGAGCTTATTAATGCAGTTGGTATGCAAAATTGATGGACTGGATGCTCATATGGAAGTGCTCTTGATGTAATAATCTCACATGGTTCTTTGATATTTTTTCATCAGTAATATGTTTCAGGGTAGTATGTACAAATTGTATGATTCTAGTGGTATCAGGTGTCCATGATCAATGACATGTTCAGTGAATGCAAGGTGTTGATAAGTTGTTAAAGGATTTAATGCTCAAAGAGTTTGGTGATGTTGTGACTTGATCCTATTTTGTGTATTGATGGTTGAGTTGTCATGTTGCTTCAGTAAAGGTGTTCTCAAGGAACTCTCACCTGCATTTGGTTTTGCAAAGTGGTGTTACAGGAAGAGCTTGATGGTGAAGGTTGTGCAATCTTGATGGGCTGATTTGAATGATAAAATCAAGAGGAAGGAGTTCGTTCTTGTTGATTATAGTATGTTTCAGATATGATTATGTATATATCAGTTTTGCTAGAGTGTTGTATATCAAATTTGACAGTATAATATGTGCAGGAACAGCAAGATGGTCTAGAATATGCAAGATGATAGTTCATATCAGGAAATCAGTTTGATGATTATATCTATTACTTTGTTGAGTTATGTTTTATGACATGTACCTTGGAGCTTTCAGGTATGAGCTTCAAGTTATGACAATCCAGAGTCTCTTATGACATTGATGGTGAATCTTGTTTTTTCTTCAAATCAGAGGCAAGTAAAGGTCTTATCAAAAATAGTCATCTTGGCATCTGTGTGATGAAGGGTCTACATGTTTTTTTTTTTGCCTGCAAAATTGTTCATCAAAGAGTATTGGTATGTTTATGATTTTCTTTGCAAAAGTGTTCAGAAGGTTGACTGTCAGTAAATGGATGGTATACTTGTTGATAACTGAGAGGGGGGGGGTGAATCAGTTATCCTAATTATTTCCCTTATTGAACTTTCTTTTTAATTTATGCAGCATAGAATCAAACACAAAAACATTAATCATGAAATAAGAAACACATGACACAGTATTTTTGACGTGGAAACCCTGTTAAGGGAGAAAACCACGGGGTGATTAACCCAAAATTATTCTCTGTTAGAAGAATAGGAAATTACAAAATGGCACTTGCCAATTAGGGCTCACTGCCCGAGCACACTGCTCACAAGAGGCCCACTGCCTACAAGAAGACACACTGTCTACAAAGTGATAAGAATCACAGTCTTGAACTGATTGGAAGCATCTGCATATGCTGGAGTTCAGTTCCGGTTAGGCTCAGTACACTGATCTGCTGCACTTCATCTTTCCTCTGTTCTTTATTCTGCTATCTTTCACATATCGGATCCTTTTTGCTACCTCTACTCTGTTCTGGACTTATTCACATATCTCTTCACACCATCATACCCTTCACAACTAAATCCATCCTCTATATATATCCGCACAAGTAATTTCATCACTTTTCTAGTCGGCATCCGGAACAGTCTAGTTTCTTACAAACTTTTGTTCTGTCGGCTGAATCCTTCCTCACCAAGCAATGCGGATCAAGCATATACTTGTAGATATCATTAATCATGTCGGCCAAACATGATTCATGCCTTCACAACTTCTATCATCAACAGTAACACATCTGGAAAGTAGTCTGATACTCTGTCAGTCAGTTCTTCCTCTGTTTTCACTGTCTCTCAGGAATCCGGTACTCAACTATTCATATCTTTTTCCTTTTCCATCACCGGAGGCTAAATCCTTGGAATATACTACTCAAGGTAGTCCTCTTGACTTCCCCAAATCTACACTGCACCAAGACACTTCCTCTGAGAGATCCGGACCAATCTGTCGGACCTTGCCACATGCTCTGTTCTTGTTCACCGGACCACAACATTCTTTATTCTAACTTCCGGTAGAGACACATCATGACTTGCGGATATGTGGGATGACCTTTGTTGCCATCAATGACAACAACCATGAATCCATATAGTGTCTCTTGCCAACAATCTCCCCCTTTGGCATTGATGGCAACACTTAGTGAAAAATGACTAAGTGTTTTCACTATGCTCCCCCTTTGCTGATGCTCTGTCTTTATATACAATTTCCGGAACTCCCCCTTAGTTGGATTCCTCATTTTTCACTGCTCCTCACTCCCCCTTTGACATCAATGGCAAAGGGTGGGGTTCGCACACCAAAATTTTCAAAAATTTTCTATACATAGTCGCATATTTACATACTCACATATACTGAAGAATGTCTGCAAAGGATGTCTGCAATTGGATCATTTCTGTAGCCCAACTTTGCTTCATTCTATCCAAAATTGAAATGTGACCACTCAACAAAAATGCAAAAGCTTCTGCCCGCTTGAGATCTGTCGGATCTTTTGTTTGGGCGGTGGTCTGAGCATCACTGATGGCCTCATGCATAGTTTCCAACTTAGGGATTATAATCCTTCTAAGTTCTCCCATCCGGTTAGTGATGTTCTTGCTTTCCTTCTCAAGATTCTTTATTTCATTCAAGACTGCAATAGTCTGACATTCTTGATTTATTATGGAGGAAGAGAGAGGATCAAAACTTTGAGATAAGCTTTGTAGCTTGTCCTGTTCCTCTTTTATTTTCTTATCAATTGCTGCTGTTGCCTTTGGCCAGGATATGCAAAATTTGTAGATGTCACCGCCATCCTTAAGAGCATTTTCGAAGCTCTTTATTCCAATGCTTACAATCTTCCTATCTTTAGAGATTAATTCTAATATTTCTGAAAATCTCTTATCCAAAAATTCCTTCCGGACCTTTTCTTCAGCTGATTTTTCTAGAGAATGAAAATGTGTATCAACACTGCTGACTAAGGTTTTTAGATTACCGGAAGTGGAGGCTGTCGGATCTATCTGGATTGATGGCATGATCTTTACAAGTACTCCGGAAGCAGCCTCTATCAACTCACAGTCTTCCATATGAGACTTCAGGAGTTTTTCATTTGCCTTGGCATTTGCAAATGAAGCTATCTTCATTGTTTGTACTGGAGAGAGAGAGTCAAAGTCGAATGGGCCTTTTAGAAGCTCCGATTCATCAATCTCTAAGGTTTCTTTGCTCAAAAATTGTTGAACAGTTTGTGCAGTGTCTCTTGTCGGAGACAGATGTTTCTTTTCTTTTGCAGTCTTGGAACTGTCAACCTCTTTGTCTTTCACCACTGCTTCCTTCTCCTGTAATTGCTCTTCTTCTTTGGATCCGGAGACTGTAGGGGAAACCGGAGGAGAGATGCTTGTATGTTCAGGGCCCACTTCTTCTGGAGCAGAGGGTTCCAAGTCCTCAGCTGTTTCTGTACCTAAGTCCTCTACAACAGGAAGATTGAACCTTTTGAAGGCCTTCCAGAGGATCTCTTCTGTTTCTTGGGCCACTTTGTTAGTCTCACCAAGCATGAGTTGATTCATCCTGGCTTTACTTCTGAACTCATCTTTGCAGTCCTTGAAGATTATGTTCATTGTCTTGGGATCAATTTGAGGATATAGCTGAATAGCTATCTGCTCCCGGATCTCAAGATCTTTGGCATGAGCATTGTTCTTTCTTACTTCTAATTCCTTTTCTAGGCTTTTAGGAATAAGAGATATGATCTCAATGAAAGCCTTATTATATATGTTAAGATATTTGACTGTGGCTTCTTGCAGAGTCTTTTGGTCGGCCTCACTGAAGTCATCATAAGATTCAGTCATTGGTTGAAGGTTTCCATCCACCGTGACCGACTTGATTACGCTCTCTAGAGACAGAGTGGGCTTTTCAACAGATGCTTCCGCCATTTCATCCTTGTCTTGGCCTGTGGAGGGTTTACCGGATCCTTTCTTCTTCTGTTTCTTTATTTCTTTTACTCCCTCATCTGACTCTGTTTCCTCTTCATCCTTTTGGCTTCCATAAGCCCTTGTGGCTTTTGTCTTGGATCTCTTACCGGATGCCTGGACTTCTGGTTTTGAACTTTTGGTTGAGGGAGGTGCAGATCTCTTTGATGATCTGGTCCGGGTGGGAGCTTCAACCGGAGCACTTTCTTTACTTTTCTCTTCTTCCTCAGCCTTCCTCCTCTTTTCCCGGCTGGCATCAAGTGCCTCTTTTGAGATGCCTAGGCCTTGAGCAATGTGCTCTACTTCTTTTCTCACCTTTCTTTTAATCTCAGGTTCCCTGAGTTCTACATGTATTTTTACACTCAGCTCCTCAAAGGTTCCAAACATTTCTGCCTTAGGATCTTTGGGCTGACTTAGCATGTGTTGAACATGCAGCTCCACTATCTGTTCATCCACTTCATACCCCATGGGCATGATCCAGACAGTCCTTGGCTCCACTGCCTCCATTAGGCACTGATCAGTGTCAACCATAAAGCACACTGAGTCCTTGTATTTTTCAACAAGAGATTGGGGAATTCTCTCTCTTGCTTGCATCATGCTCTAAAAGTTTTTGAAGTATCCCCATAGAGCTGTATTTCTCGCTTTTGCATCCCCAAGTCCATGCAAATAGTCTCTTATCTGGACTGCAACAGGTTTGTCAATCTGCCATACCCATCCACTTGATCCGGGTAGCTCATTCATGAAGTAGAAGAATAGACATACAATAAGAGTACCATACTTAAAGGAATTCTTCTTATCCTTCTTGATTTTCTGTATATTTTCCATTAATTGGCTTAGCAGTAGTTCGCAGAGATCATATTCTGCATTCTTTCTTAGCATTTCATAGGCAGTGTATACTGCAGTTCCGGATACAGAATTCTCCCTGCTGGAGTGATAGATCTTGTATCCTATTATCATGGATGCATATTTGATATCCGGATCCGAAATATCTTCAATGGTCATTGCCCTCTTATCAAATTTTGATCCGGTGGCCTCAGTTATAATGTTGTTCTTGACAGATTTGAGGATAGGTATCCCTCCGGAAGAGTATAGACCAGTTACTGCTCTAATTGCCTCTTTTGTGATCTTGCAGGGTCTATCCAGCCATAGAAAGTTGTCATGCATCCTGCTCAGTACATACCGGACCCATTCGTCTTCTTCAAAGCAGGGGAAATGAATAAATTGCTCAAATTGTTTCTTCTGGATATCCTTATACTCTGGTTTAAGCTCAAAAGCATTGTCTATCAGTTGCTTGTGATAGAGGTCTCTTAATTTGAGTTCCCCAAATTCCTCAATGCTTGCATGTATGTAAACCCTAATGTCTTCAGTATGTAAAACTCCGTGAGGAACACTAGAGAAGGCTCCTAGTGGATCTACCTCCAATGATTTGTAAGGATGTTTCTTGAATGTGGGGCGAGGTCTATCAGAGATCTTAACTATATTTGGAGTAGCCATTCTTCAAAGATTTGTAGTGAGATAATGAAAAATAGAGAATACCTTATGCGCCTTCGGTTTGCACGGAGTGGTTGGATTGATTTCTTTATGCAATAACTTCGGCAGGAGATCCTTGGTGCGCTTGATGAACCTTGTTGCAGAGCTCCACTTTTCGCTTCTTCTTGAGTGCAGAATGAGCAAATGACTTTTGAGAAATCCCTTAAATTGCTCCGCGAACCCTAATATCTGTCTGCAATAAATGCTTCACCTACATCATTCCGGTTTGCCTTGTCTGGATAGCTTGGAGTATCCCGGATTAGTCCTGATCTGTGGATATCATCCAGATCTTTCAATCATGAATAAATCGAGGTAACATATTACAAGAACATCCCAAACACTCTGTCCAATCCGCAGAACAAGATAGTGCACTTCCGGACCTCTCCGGACCTTTTTGTAATCCTTTATCATACCGGAGCATCTCCCTAAACATGTCTTATTTGATCGATCACAGCTTTTTCATGACTCCATGCGGACCTCTGAAAACTTGACTGAAGCATCTCAAGACTCATATCTGCAACCCCTTTAATCCGCATCTTGTGCCACATCCGGCACCACTTGTTTGGCTGGGGGAACAGGATTTTCTTTGAGTCTCCCCCTGAGCCTGAGCTCACTTTTTAATTTCCGGAAGAAATATCAGCACCAGAGTCTGGTGCGGATCCAACCTCTACATTCTCTGAACTTTTCTTCACCCAAATCTTGCTCATCTGATTCCTAACTTCATCCGCATTCATCTTTTGTTTACCCTTGTCTTGATTCTGATTATACACCGGACCTCTTTTGTCCTGATACTTGTTTCTGCAGACTTTAGCATTATGTCTGGACCTATTACAGATTTGGCAAATAACATTTCTTTGCATATTTGACTGATATCCTCTTGATCTGCAATGATTAGCCATATGACCTACTCTATTGCATGTGAAGCATCTACCTTTGAATGATTTGTTTACTTGCATAATTCTGCATTCATGGGATTTGTGTCCATACCTTTTGTAGTTGAAGCACTGTCCAGAGAAGGATGAATTAATCTGATTCATTCTCATTCTGCACTGATTAGCTTTGTGACCAAAGTGGTTGCAGCTGTGGCAGTATCCATTGAAGGATGGATATCTTTGAGCATTTGGCTGTCTTACCGGAGGTCTTCTAGGCCTGCTCCTTGGATTTTCTGATCCAAGATTCTTCTGACCGGATCCGGAGCTTTCTCCTTTCTCATATCCCAAACCATACTTGTCGTCTGTCCTCTTTTGACTTCCAAGAAGAACTTCAAGTTGAGCAGAACTTATCTTGAATTTCTCTTTATATTCATTTGCTGTTTGAAGGTCTCTTTTGAGAGAGGCAATTTGATCCTCAAGTTTTTCTTCATTATCTTTGGCATCTTCAAGATCAGATTCAAGATGTCTGATAATCCTGTCCATCTGGTGGCATTCTTCTGATTTTTCTTTAAGAGATTGTCTTAGATTGTCTTCAGCCTTTCTTTTTTCTTCAATCTCTTGAGTAAACTTTATAGTTCCTGATTCCATTTCATGTCTTAACATAATGACTTCTTTTGATAACTTTTCACATAACTTGGTTTGCTCAGTCAATTCTTCATTTGTATTGCTTTCTTCACTTTGTCTTGCCAACTGTTGGAGCAGCTCCTTTCTCTTTTTCATAGAGAGACTTAATTTGTCTTTTAATTCTCTCATGAATTCATCAGCCTGTTTGAGTCTTTCCTTTAATTCACTGACTTCAGAGTTTGACTATTCAAGATCCTCAAGAGCAGTCTTGAGTTGCTCCCTTAAACCATATGCATCCATTTGAACTCCCAGATCTTCCTCAAGCTGTTAGGCTCTATTAGGAGGAACTTAGCTCTGATACCAATTGTTGATAACTGAGAGGGGGGGTGAATCAGTTATCCTAATTATTTCCCTTATTGAACTTTCTTTTTAATTTATGCAGCATAGAATCAAACACAAAAACATTAATCATGAAATAAGAAACACATGACACAGTATTTTTGACGTGGAAACCCTGTTAAGGGAGAAAACCACGGGGTGATTAACCCTAAATTATTCTCTGTTAGAAGAATAGGAAATTACAAAATGGCACTTGCTAATTAGGGCTCACTGCCCGAGCACACTGCTCACAAGAGGCCCACTGCCTACAAGAAGACACACTGTCTACAAAGTGATAAGAATCACAGTCTTGAACTGAT
The DNA here is from genome assembly GCA_027924645.1 of Cunninghamia lanceolata. NCBI lineage: Eukaryota > Viridiplantae > Streptophyta > Pinopsida > Cupressales > Cupressaceae > Cunninghamia > Cunninghamia lanceolata. The sequence goes on along the minus strand of BSBN01000710.1, from coordinate 2,814,685 downwards.
TGGAAGCATCTGCATATGCTGGAGTTCAGTTCCGGTTAGGCTCAGTACACTGATCTGCTGCACTTCATCTTTCCTCTGTTCTTTATTCTGCTATCTTTCACATACCGGATCCTTTTTGCTACCTCTGCTCTGTTCTGGACTTATTCGCATATCTCTTCACACCATCATACCCTTCACAACTAAATCCATCCTCTATATATATCCGCACAAGTAATTTCATCACTTTTCTAGTCAGCATCCGGAACAGTCTAGTTTCTTACAAACTTTTGTTCTGTCGGCTGAATCCTTCCTCACCAAGCAATGCGGATCAAGCATATACTTGTAGATATCATTAATCATGTCGGCCAAACATGATTCATGCCTTCACAACTTCTATCATCAACAGTAACACATCCAGAAAGTAGTCTGATACTCTGTCAGTCAGTTCTTCCTCTGTTTTCACTGTCTCTCAGGAATCCGGTACTCAACTATTCATATCTTTTTCCTTGTCCATCACCGGAGGCTAAATCCTTGGAATATACTACTCAAGGTAGTCCTCTTGACTTCCCCAAATCCGCACTGCACCAAGACACTTCCTCTGAGAGATCCGGACCAATCTGTCGGACCTTGCCACATGCTCTGTTCTTGTTCACCGGACCACAACATTCTTTATTCTGACTTCCGGTAGAGACACATCATGACTTGTGGATATGTGGGATGACCTTTGTTGCCATCAATGACAACAACCATGAATCCATATAGTGTCTCTTGCCAACAATACTTCAGGTTGATATGTTGCTTCAGGACTAATTCAGGAAGTGGATAAGTGTTGAGTTGAGTTGAGTTATGTTGGTTAGTCTTGTCAGTGTTTACCAATGATATTTTTGAGTAGTAATTTGTTTGTGATCTTTAATACATGAAAGATCTTGGAGATTTGTTATTTCAGGTCAAAAAGGTTGTTGATTGAAGAAGAACTATTTGTTTTGAAAGTTTGTGATGTTATCAGGAAGGAGTGTGTCAGTCTTCATTTTCACAGTGTTATTGTCATCAGATGTAAGTTTCATGAAAGACAAATGGCTTCAAAGATTTTGGTAAGTGGTTCAAAGATAACAAAAGTTTATGTTTTCAAAGTTCTCATATTGCAGGGTGATTGCAATTATTAAGCTATAACATCTTTTCAGTGCAGTTGTTCTCAGGGGGAGATAATAGTCTTTGTCATCCGATGTCAAAAAGGGGGAGAAAGAAAAATATGCATCAGGTGGTTTTGCCATCAATGACAAAGGGGGAGATTGATGGTGTTAGGTTGTCATTGATGTCAAAAGTGTTCAGGAGCATGAGACATCATCTTGCAAATATAGAGAATGGTTTTGCATCATCAGTGTACATCATCTTGTTTGTTGTTGATAGGAGCAGGAGCATGAGACATCATCATGAGACATTCATGGTTTACTTGGTTCATACAATCAGTTGGAGAGATGTGTTCTTCACAATGTCATGATTTATCAGTGAACATGACATATTCTTGGTAGGCATGGTCTTCATTATTCATCAGGTTCTTGACAAGGTTAATGATATCAGTTGTTGGTATTCAAAGGTTTGCAATGTGTTGGTTCTTGACAAGGTTGATGATATCAATTGTTGGTATTCAAAGGATCACATGAATACACTTGATGTTTGGTGTTGGTTTATGATTAATCATAGGACTATGATTAATCACAGGAATTGTTTGATCAGGTTTGGCCTTTTGAAGTTGATTGGTTAGTCAAGATACAATTCATATGGTTGAGAGTTGAGGTGTATTTTTCCTCAGATTGTCATGTTGTGTGGATAGTGTTGGTGATATGATGTGTGTTGCATAGAATGTCAAAAGGTTGATAAGGGAGTTCATTGATGTTTGATATAGATATTCAAAGTTTGAGTGAAAGCTAGACAAAGTTTCTATGTAGAAGTTTATCAGGACTTTATTGTCATCATCATGTATGTGAGCACATGAAAGATTTGATACTACATGTCATGATGTTACAAGCTGAGTTAGAGGGATCAAGCTCTAGGTCTATTTTCCATTCTTTGCCTCTAAAGACGTATTTTATAATCCTCTCTGCCTGTCAACATAGAAATCACTTTTTAATTTAATTCACTATTGACCCGTTATATAGGTCAGTCACTTAAAAGTGACTTGTTAAAGGGTTTATGCATCATGCTATCCACCGGCCCCTTGACATTGTTAACTTGGAACACCAGTCATCGAGAGGGAAAGAGACTTTAAAAAATAAACATTGAAATGTTTTAAGACCGATGAAATAGAGGTCTTCATATTACCTAAGGCATCGAATTGCCTTTTTAGAGGAGGAGCTAATTAAAGTTTCTAAAAACCCAATATTTTATGACTTTAAATTTTTTTTAGAAACTTTCTTTAATTTCTAAAGTGGTCGGCCCTTTAAAATGGAGTTTTTTTAATTTTAAAAGAAAGCTATTAATTTCTTTCTTTTAAGGTGATAAGTCTTTTTAAAAATTAGAAATTTTTAACTTATCAACTCTAAGAGATGTTTCTAAGGAAATTTTTTTTAAGGCAAATATTGATGAAGAATTTGAGATTTTTTTTCAAAATGAAGAATATCTTGAGACATTGGCTAGGATTTTTTTAAGAAGTTCTTTGCAAAGAAAATGAGATTTATTGAAGATGATAATGTGGATTTGGTTTTTGACAGAGGATAGATTGATTTGCTGTGGGAAGAATTTGAATAGTTTTTGAAGACAAAGATGATTTTGTTTGAGAAGGTGAAAATATTTATACAGAGGAATATGAAAAATCTTTTGCAGGTGAATCAATTTGTGATGGCTCTTCATTTTTGACATGAAAAATTGAAGCAATCCAGTGATTTTTTTTAATGGATATGAAGGATCATGCAATGAAGATGAAAGTGAATGCACAAAGGAATTTGAAGAGTTATTGTTTTATTTTTGAAAGAGGTAAAATGATCAAATTTAATTAAAGTTGTTTTTGCAGATATATTTTGTTAAATGTTTTATGTAGGGATAAAAATTGAATATAGAAATTGTTCAAATTGAAATGTGAAAGAATATGAAGGATCATCAAAAGATTGCCGTATATTTTTTAAGATAGAGAAGAGAATATGAAGGGTTACTGAAAGAACATGGTGATGGGTTGTGAAAGTATATTCAGATTTTATTTAATGATATTACAGATGTTTTTGAATAGAGAGTTGTGTGGTTTAATAAGATAGATGATGAGATGATGAACTGACAGGGATCAAATACAAATATAGAGATTGACAAGGTGATTAGAAAGACAATATGCAATTGCAATGACAATCAGGTGCATGAATCATGAATTTGATTGATCAAGACATTGAAACTAGTAAGACAGAGATGAAACATACAGAATATGCAGTGTGGTTGAGGGGATCTAGAAAAAGGATTGATTTTGAATAGAATGGCCATTAGACAGATGTATGTTTTGTATTGAATGAAACAGAGTGTCCCTCTGAACTTGTTTATTACTTCCAGTGAAGATTTAGTTTGCCAGCGAGGCCTTGTATTAGCTAGTGAGGCTTGTAGGTCAGTGAGACCTATTTGTTTACCAGTGAGGTATATCAGTGTTGGAAGTGGGTGCTTCTGTTTGGTATTGGAGTTGGTGCTCCATAAGGAGTTGGTGCTCCTAGATACAATTTGTATTGCTAGTGAGGCATGTTTTTCAGTTAAGCCAGTGAGGCAATTCTGGAGTGGTTTTTCTACCCCTGGAGGGTTTTCCACTCGTGCAATTCTTGTGTCTTAATCATCTCTCTATGATTGTATGTTTTACTCATGAGTTTTGTTTATGTGTTTGACAAAGTTATGTGCATATGTGTTTGACAATTCAATGATAACTTTCTCACCTTTATGCTCTGCAAGTTAAAGTTTGAAAAAGATTTGAAAATTCACACAACACTGATTCACCCCCCCTCTCAGTGTTGTCCTTGACTCCTACATAATGCTGTCACCTGTGATGAATGTAATGAGCTGCATTGCATGGAAGATGATAATGTTAATATGCTATGTACAAACAGAGGATACTCTTCTCATGATGATAATGCAAGTGTAGATAATGAAGTTCAGGTCTACCAACATTTCTCATATGATGAGGATGAAGAGGACAATTATGCCTATGCTCAGGATTCACCTAATTTCTTGAGTAATTTGAGGAGACTTTCTGATGAAGAAATTAGAGCCCTCACAGTAGCAGCAGTAGCTCAAGTCAATAGAAATTATAACCTCAGAGGTAGGGCTCAGGTAGGAAATCCATATCAACAGGAAAGCGCCTCTGTAAGTCAGCCAATGCATAGTCATAAAGGGGCTGAACCACAAAAGAAACAATGGAACAATAATAAGAAAAACGTTAAGCAAAAAATAGGTCATGATCCTCCAGGACCAGAAAGCAGAATTCCCTAGGTTGACGATCAAAGTAGAAATTCTCAGAGCAAGAATGACAGTCAAGGAGCCATAAAAACTAAAGCTGGATCATCTCAGGATAGAGGTAAAATGGTGGAGCAAGCTACAACTGTTATTCAAAATTATGCTCCATTTGATATCACTCAGGTCTTATCTTAAATAAAAGTCTCTATTCCACTAATGGAGCTGATGAAAGTAGAAGAGTTCAGAAGTAAGGCTGTGTCCTTAATCTCAGGAACACCATGTCAAGCTAAGTAGATTGATCAACCTCAAGGTAAGAAATAGGCCCTACATATTGATGAAGATGAAGTTCCTGAGGTATATTTGGGGATGACCATGACAAAATATCCTTCACAAGTGGAACCATTTTATGTCTCCCTTGTCATAAATGGAAAAGTAATTAGGAATTGTATGCTTGATTCAGGAGCATCCACAAACATCATGCATCAAGCTGGGTTAAAGATAGATAAGGCATGTGGGAAATGCTATGCCATGGATGCTAGAGAGGTACCTGTCATTGGAATCATGAAAGATGTTGATTTCAGACTGGCAATAGATCCTAAAAAGACCTACAAGATGAACATAACAGTTATTGATATCAAGCCACAGTATGGCATGTTGCTGTCAAGAAGGTGGGTAGCATTGATCGGTGGGAGTATGCAGTTAGATTTGTCATATGATATGATCCCTATAAATGGCAGGGATGTCAAACTGATTAGAGAAGAAAGGTCATCGGAGACAGTTGAGGATCAGAATGCAGAGGAGCACATCTATTTTGTAGATACTGATTGTGAGAATTTCAGAGTTGTCTCGAGTGATCAAGAACATAAAAGCGTAGATACGTGCATTCAAGAATTGGACCAGCAGGACATATGGACCATGTATTTTGATGGAGCTTATTCAAAAGAAGGCTCAGGAGTTGTGATTGTTTTTCTGTCTCCAGCTGGTAAGCTTCTCAAATTCTCTTCCTTGTTGAGGTTTTCCTGTACAAATATATTGCAGAGTATGAGGCTCTGCTGTTAGGATTGAATGTAGCTCTGAAGCATGGAATTAAGATGCTTAGGGTATTTGGTGATTCAGAGCTTATTGTTTCCCAAGTTAGAGATAAGTATGCATCAAAGAATAAGAGGTTAAAACAATATAAGCATGTTGTTTGGGATACAATAGAATTGTTTGATGCATTTTTAATAAATTGGATAGAGAGATCAAAGAATGTCATGGTAGATTTTCTAGCCAATGTAGCCATTAGGCCAGATGATATCACTCTAGCAGATGTTACAAATGTTGAAGTCAAACTCAGACTTGCAGTGCCAGACAATGTGTGCAACTGGCAAGTGTTTGATGATGATAAGGATTTGCTGAGATTTCTGCACTGTATTGAAGAGTATGAGAACCAAGAAATTAATTTTTAGAATTTTGTAGAGATTGTAGATGGAAAAGAAACTCTCTTAGGGAAGGAGATGATTCAACTCAAGACAAACAAACTCCCTAGAGGCCTAGTTGCTTTAGAGAGAGCTTTTGACAATAGGGACCAACTTGTTACAGAGTCATCTCCAACAAATAAGATTGATCTAGAGGAGATAAACTTGGGGACATCTCATGCCCCCAAAAAAGTATATATTGGCAAACAGCTCAAGCCACATGTCAAAGCTATGCTGATTGCATTGCTGAGAAAGTATAAACATGTCTTTTCCTAGTCATATGAGGACCTGAAAGCTTATAGAGAAGATTTATTCCAGCATGAGATCCCTTTGAAGCTTGGAACTAAACCATTTAGACAAAAATAGAGACCTATCAACCCAACTTTAGCTCCAAAAATGCAAGAAGAGCTTATGAAGCTTAGGGAGGCTGGAATAATCATGCCTATTAGACATTCAACTTGGGTGTCTAATCTTATCCCAGTCAGAAAAAAGAATGGTGATATCAGACTTTGTGTTGATGTTAGAAACCTAAATGTATCCTCTTTGAAGGATAATTATCCATTGCCAAATATGGAAGCCATGTTGCAGAAGGTGACTGGCTGTGAACTCCTATCCATGATGGATAGATTTTTAGGGTACAATCAGGTGAAGGTAAAGGAATCAGAGCAATTCAAAACTGCCTTCACCACTCCATGGGGAACCTATGTATATGTGAGGATGCCATTTGGATTGACAAATGCAGGTGCTACATTTCAAAGGGCAATGGATGTTGCTTTTGCAGGATTGATTGACTCAATCTTGGCTGTATATCAGGATGATTTAACTGCCTATTCAAAGAGGGAAGAGCAGCATTACATGCACTTAGAACAGATTTTTATTAGAGCATTAGAGTATGGCATCTCACTTAACCCAATGAAGTGTTCTTTTGGGGTAGTGCAAGGAAAGTTGTTGGGGCATATTGTTTCCAAGGATGGAGTCAGGATTGATCCTGAAAGGGTAGTTGCAATTAACAAAATCCAGATGCCTAAAACAGTGAAAGGTGTTCAGTCCTTCTTTGGGCAAATTAATTTTGTTAGAAGATTTGTGCCTAATTTTGCAGAGACTACAAGGAACATTTCCAAGATGTTGAAGAAAGATGCAACTGTCAGGTGGGAAGATGAAGCAACTAAATCATTTCAAAATATCAAAGAAGCTATAAAGATGGCTCTTGTGTTAAAGTCTCCTGATTTTTCAAAGCCATTTCAGTTGTTTTCATTTGCTTCTTTTCATACTATTGTTGCTTGCTTACTACAGAAAAATGCAGAGGGTTTTGAACTGCCTATTGCTTTCTTTAGCAAGTCATTACAGGCTATTGAATTAAAGTATGACATCATGGAGAAACAGGCATATGCATTAGTTAGAGCAGTGAAGAGTTTCAGGCCATATTCGGTAGGTTCATAAGTAATTGCATATGTGCCTCATGCAGCAGTCAAGGATATTTTCACTCAGCAGGAGGTAACAGGAAGAAGATGCAGGTGGATAAACAAATTGCAGGAGTTCAACATAGAGGTACAGATCACTAAGCTGGTAAGAGGACAAGGCTTAGCCAAGATAATGACAGAGTCAAATTTAGAGGCATGCCAAGTAAATGAAGTACATAATGAAGTTATAAATGTATTAGAATCTAAGTGGTATAAGCACATAGTATATTATTTGCAAAACTTGAATTGTCCTTCCCACCTCAGTGATATCTAGAAAAGGACCCTTAAGCTACAAGCTATTAAATACATCATTGTCCAAGGAGAGTTGTATTGGAAAGATCATGATGGTGTATTACTTAGATGTGTGGATGAAGATTAGGCTAAGGATATTCTCAGTGATTTGCACAATGGAATGTGTGGTGGATATTACACTGCTAGGACAACAGCCCACAAAATTCATAGAGCAGGATACTGGTGGTCAACTCTTTTCTCAGATGCACAGAAGTTGGTGAGGAGATGTGACTCTTGCCAAAGGTTCTTAGGGAAGCTAAGATATGAGGTGCATTACCCCTTAGGACTATAATTGTAGAATCTCCATTTTAGCAATGGGGAATTGATTTTATAGGGGAAATCCCAGAAAAATCAAGTGGAGGACATAGTTGGATTTTAGTTGCTACTGATTATTTTACTAAATGGATTGAACCCATTCCAACTAAAAGAGCTACAAGTAAGGTGGTGATGGATTTCATACTGGAAAATATTATTATCAAGTTTGGAGTACCAGTCAAGTTGGTCACAGATAATGCAATGTGCTTCAGATCAGGTGAATTTGTTGATTTTTGCAACAAATATGGAATTAACTTGTCATATGCATCACCATATCATCCACAGGGAAATGGTCAGGCAGAGTCAAGCAATAGAAGCCTCATAAAAATTATCAAGAGGGTGATAGATAAAAATAAAAGAGCCTGGGATTCAAAGCTGAAGATGGCATTATGGGCTGACAAGGTGACAATGAAAAGAGCAACTGGAAGGTCACCTTTTGAGTTGGTATATGGTGTAGCAGCTAGGTTGCCTATAAATAACATCCTACCAGTTTATAAATTTGTGCAAGAAAATGATGTGGAAATTGAAGACTCAATGACAGAGAGAATAAATCAACTGGTTGCACTTGATGAGATCAGAAGGGAAGCATACAGGACAAATATCATGAAACAGCAAAAGGTGAAGTATCTATTTGACAAAAGGACTATAGAGAGAAGGTTTTAGATAGGTGACATGGTCCTTATGTGGAATGCAAAGAATCAGGATAGGGGCAAGCATGGTAAATTTGAGCCCTTATGGGTGGGCCCATATCAAATCAGTAACACCCATGAGGATGATGCTTACTTCCGCCAGACCCTAGATGGTCAACTACTGGAATTGCCTGTGCACAGTAAATTCCTTAAGGCCTATTTCTCATGATTGAGGCTTCTTTGTGCACACTGTAAACTGGATGTAAATGTTTTGTACATGCCTTGTATAGTCGGTGTTGTTTTATGTTTGTGTTTTGTCTGGTCTGCCCCGAAGTAGTCTGGTCCTCGCTGCAGTCTTGCACCTACACGTACCCAATTGGAGCCTGTGTTGGTACCCATTTATGTCTAGGGTTTTGAGCTTGAGCATTTGTAATATTTTTCATTCAAATCCTAAAATTTCTATGGCATGATGTTATGACATGTCAAGATTTCTATCTATGCTACATTTTTTCAGTATGCATGAGCATCATGTCAAGTATATTTGTCGTCCTGAGGTTGGAGATCTGAAAAGCTCAAGGTCTGAATCTTGCTTTAAGGACCCTACCATGTGGAGGAGTGTAAAATTCCAAGCATGATTGCCTCTTATGTCACCTTGAAATTCAGCCTGAAGAGGAAGTTATGACTGTCAAGGTTCTAAGTCTTTGGGCCTCCTCAACTTTTTCAGTGTCAGCATCATATTTTCTTCGGAGGAGGTCATCATCATCATATTTTGAACATCGGGTGATCTTAGTTAAGATTATCCTGATGCTGTTGTTGCAAGGTTCTAAGTGTGACCCGACTTTTCGTGGCAGGGTCATCATATTTTGAACATCGGTTGATCTTAGTTAAAATCACCCCAATGTTATTTTATCACCTTGATGCTGCTGACATTGTTCTTATGTCAGGGTGATATCCGCTTATCTGCTGGCTTCATCATATTCTGAAGTGGGGGGTGATATTTCCAAATATCAGTCATATTCAAACATCACCCTGATGTTACAATGAAGTTACAGTGCAGCCGAATATTTTGCGGAGGGGGTGATATTTTACATATCGGGAGATCTTCCAAATATCCCCCTATTTTGTCAATATGATGATGACGTCATCAGGATATTTGTGCACATGATCAGGTGGATCATCGGTGAGACATATGGTATCGGCAAAGCAGGAGGATCTTCCTCCGATGCATCAGGTTGTGCCAATGAGGGTGAAATATCATGATGATGTTTCTTATCATGTGGTGCTGTCATCAGGGCAATGTGAAATATCACCCTGATATTTCACATCAAGTTATCATGCGGAAGGATGATGATGAAGGTTTATACTGGTGCCGTCGGGAGCAAAATCACCGACATTATATATGCTCACGGCCTAGTATACAAAGTGTTGAGGAGGTCGCCACAGGGTGCATGTGGGATAATTAGTTTCCACATGATTTTAAAGTATCAAGGTGATGTCTCTTGGCGGGAAAAGCTGTGAAATGCACAGTATGTTCCGTTTCCCGATGGCTGCGGATTGGTGCGCCATTAATAGCAGATGTTACAGGGTATGGGTGAAGGCATGGACGGATCTAGTACCCAATTGAAGATGTGAATCCCTAGGTGATGGCACATGGCTTGAGGCGACTCCCTATCTCCTCTTCCACCTACTGCATTCAATATTTGAGCACCATTTCCTCAGAAGGAACTGTATCTGGCGGACTTTTAACTTTTACCATGTAATTAATGATGAGGACCCTCCTATTGTATATAGCAAGTGGGGTTACTCATTTTGTGGTGGTTGAAAATTGGACAAAATTTTGGTGTTGTGACACAATACAACTTCTTTGGTGGCCCTTCTCTGGATGTCTTGTGAGTTTATGAGTCTCATGTTGTATCTTTTCTGCATCAACCCACTGATATCATGTTAATTTAAATGAGGAATGCTATATTGCATGTGTTTTGTCATCTGTCTCCAAACTGAGTATGTTCTTCTTCTGAATCTGAGCATCTAAGGGGTGTTTATGACTCTAGAATACATGTTTGTTGTATTGAATGCTTGATTTCTTACTTCTACTCAAGGAGTAGATTAAATGTTTTAGATCAAGGGTTGGGAACAACATATTGCAGTAAGGATATTGTAAGTAGAGGTAGTAGGATACCCTATCCTGGGATGTATCTATAAGGCAGATACTACAAAACCCCTTGATATCCAGTCTCTGGTATATGTTCATGCAGACCATTCACATGTGTACATCTACTGACTTCGAGCCCTAGATAGGCACCAATCTAGTCTTGTATTGAGGTTATACCCAAGGTCCTAGTTTTGCATCCACTTGAAACCAAACTTAAACATCAAAATCAAACCATTAGGACTTTAGGAGTAGTTTAAGACCCAAATCCTCTGTCTACAACTGAAAATAGGCCTAAAGCTAGCCCCTTTGCACTTATCTCACAGTTTTGGTCTACATAAAGGAGGATTTATCTGCTTTGTATCAACATCCTAGTCAGTCCATAAGCACATCTCATGGATGTTGAATAGGGAATACCCCCCTTGGTTCTGCAGAGCCTAAAGAAGAAGATGAGATATTTATAGAGTCTATCTCCTATACTGTTGGCCACTGGCCCAGAGATCCTGTTGATCATTGATGGCTACCTTGTAGGGATAACTGGGAATAAGCATCCATTTGGATAGAGAACCAACAAAACCATGGTGACATGGTGTGCAGATTGAAGAAAGCATTGTATAGACTTAAGCAAGCTCCTAGAGCCTGGTATGCAAGATTGGACAAGTATTTGTTGCAATTAGGGTTCAGTAAAGCTACTGCTGACAATAATCTCTATTTCAAAATCAATGATGATCAAATTCTAATTGTTGTAGTCTTTCTTGATGATATTATCTTTGGATGCAATGAAGCTATGTGTAAGAGATTTGTAAAGGAAATGCAAAAAGAATTTGAGATGTCTATGTTTGGTGAAATGAATTTTTTTAGGACTGCAGATTACTCAATCAGAAAAAGGAATTTTCATTTCTCAGTCCAAGTATTTGAAATAATTGTTGAAGAAGTTTGGAATGGAGGATTCTAAGCCAGTATGTACTCCTATGGTAACTAGCTGCAAGCTAAGAAAGAATGATGAATCACCTAAGATTGATTAGAAAAAGTAAAGGTCTATGATTGGAGGACTACTCTATCTAACAAATACCAAACCTGACATAATGCATGCAGTCTGTCTTGTGGTAAGATTTCAAAAAGATCCCAAAGAGTCACATGTGATGGCAATCAAGAGGATCGTGAGTATTTGAAAGTTACTTCAGACTATGGATTGTGGTATCCCAAAGATATTGATTTCACTTTTAGTGCTTATATAGATGCATATTGGGATGGAGATGCTGATGACAGAAAGAGTACAAGTGGAGGTGGTTTCCTCTTGGGTACCAGATTAGTTTCATGGCAGAGAAAGAAGCAAGATTCACTCTCTTTATCTATTATGGAAGTAGAATATATTGCTGCAGCATGTTGTTGTACTCAAGTGCTTTGGATGAAGAAAACATTGAAGGATATAAGAGTTGTGTATGAAGAACCAATTTCAATCTTTTGCAACAATACAAGTGCTATAAACATTTTAAAAAAATCTAGTGATGCACTCAAGAATAAAGCATATATCTATAAAGTATCACTTTCTTAGAGAAAAGGTAACAAAGAGTGAAGTAAAGATGGAATATGTGTCTACAAAGGATCAAATTGTAGATATTTTCACAAAGACTCTGCCTAAGGATACTTTTGAGTATCTCAGAGAAATGTTAGGGGTTATTACGCCTCATGCTCTAAACTAAGATGCATGGGAAGTGCATCAGTCCAATGGTGCCCAAAGTCTTATTCTTTGATCTGGATTGATGTTTTGAAGGCTACCTCTTAGGGGGAGCAAGTAGATGTTGCTGATATGAGTTCCTGTTAAAGAGAAGTAAGTATTGCAAAGTTGCTGATAGAGTAATTCCAGTTTGATCAAAGTAGTAGTTTACAAGTATGTGCAAAGAAACGAGAAGTGATGTCCTTTGCCATTAATGTCAAAGGGGGAGATAAAATCATGTGAAAAAGCTAAGAGGAGAAAGAGTTCAGATGTGTAAAGAGAAAGGGGGAGAAAGTAATCAATGTAGATTCTTGTCTTGATGGTTCTTACATTTTTCCACATCAATGTTGCCATCAATGACAAAGGGGGAGATTGTTGCAAGTATGTGCTTACCAGTGTTGTCATTGATGTCAGCATATCTATGTTGTCATTAGTGTCAACTACGCTCTTGTTTTGATGCTTAATTGTGGTGAGTTAGTTTCTTTGTATTGGCTTATATAAGTGTTGAAGATAATGAGAAAGTGTTCTTGGTATTGAGTTTCCAAGTGCTTTTGAGAAAATTTTCTCTCCTAGTGGAAATAGTGTGTTTCAGAGTCTCCTGGCATGCAGAAGTACAATGCAATTTTTTTCTCTACATATTCTGTATACTAAAAATCTTTGTCTCCAAATTGGAATTTATGTTAAAGGATGTATGTAGTTGCTATGTTTCAAGTTTGAGCCTCCGGTGTGAAGATTTGAGTGAGTTTTGTTCACCAAAGTAAAAACTTTTTTTTTGTATACTTAATGGTGACATGGAGAATATATTCTGCTCTGTATTTCTCCACATTTGAGTCTTATAGTTTGCGGTTCTGGAATTAAGTTTGTAATGATGTTATGTACATTCAGTTCAAATGGTTCATGATTTGGTGGTCTACAAGCGACCTCTCTTTTATGATAGTGGCCGACAGTAATGTTCAAGTGCTCTGATTTGAAGAATCTTATGAATAAAGTGTTTAGGGGTTGTACGAATGTTTTTGGTGATTGTAACATGCTTGTGGATGTATCTAGATCATGTTCCTACCTTTTGATTGGTTTGCAAAGTGTAATCTGGATGGTGTATGAAGCGTGTTCTTAAAGGTCTTAGTGTTAACATCAGTTTTGGCTGACTTGGTTGTTTTCACTACTTGCGATTATACTTTGGAGTTTGCAATAGCATGCTATTGTGTGGAAGATTGCATTTGAGTCCCAGCTAAGGAGTGGTTTGGTCTGCATTCATTCTTTCTCTTTAATAATCTGTTTAGGTCCATACCTATTCTAATGTATGTATGTTTGTCGACCTTGGAGATTGTTCCAATGGTTGATGATTGTAATGCCAACCTCAATGATCATTCCAAGGTTGATGAATTGTATAAATACTTGTAATGAAGTCATGAAAAATATATCCATGTGCGAAGATGTGAAGATAATTGTGAAGTGAAAAAGTAGAGCAGAGTAGAGGATGTTTATTGTGCTTCAATGGAATTGAACCTTGGCATAGTGTAGATGCTACTATCTTAGTTCACCAACTCAGGCAATGAGACACCCACAGACAGTGAGCCACCCCATTGGTAGTGAGCCTCTTATTTTGTAGTGAGCAATCTGGGCAGTGAGCCTGAAGGTAGTGAGCCTCTAATTTTTGGTATTGTTATTACATATTATATTGTGAACTAACACTCACCATGGTTTTTCCCTTATAATTAGTTTTCCACATAAAAATCTGGTGTTGAATGTGTTGAATGTGTGAATGTGTTTATGTTTCTAATTTCATGCTTTCATGATTAAAGTACAATAACAGTGATTAAGTGGATGATGCATTAATGGTTTTGAAGTATTGGTTACAACTGATTCACCCCCGCTCTTAGTTGTCTTTCTCTTTTCAAAAAATTATTCATTAGGCTACATGGTTTGATAGTCCTTCATTGGATCCTTTGTCAATGACTACATCGATTGGTAGTAGAGTGAAATGATTGGAATCCTAAAGGTTCTTGTTATAAGTACATCACCAAATTTGAGGCAATCTACAAGAAGTTTGAAAATAAAGTATCAATTGTGAGGTAATTTGTGTTGGTGTGAACATGGGTATTTCCTATCCAATTTCTCCTTTATAATGTGAATAAGCCACATTATATGACTAGTTATTAGTTAGGACCTATTCACACATGTTTTCATGTTAAGTTGAATTAGGGCTTTAGGAATCTTTCTAGAAGTTTCTAGTACATGTGTGATCTTATCCTCTAGTTGTTGCATGTCATAGGATTAAGACACTTGTGAACATCCTATGTAGTCCTATCTTATCATATGTATTAGCAATCTAAAGACCATAAGGTAAGAAGATACCCTCTACTTATTAGAGTTGAAGAAAAGCCAAGCATCTAGATCCTAGTTTTGATAAAAAAAATTTTATTGGGTGGACATTAGTTGGTAGTGAAAAGAATGAGGAAAAATTCTATACTTGAGGAAAATTTCCAATGGCCTCTAGAGGAAATCCTAGGCCATCCATGACATATGTTCTAAATCTAGCAATGCAAACAACCTTGGTGATTTATAAAAATTTAGTTTAGCGCACACCTCACCCAATCAATTTTTCTCTATTAAACTCACATTTCTCAAGCCATCTATCACCACAATAGTAACAATGCTACTATCTATCATTTCTAATCTTACTTTCTTACATATAGTGGGATGGGAATTATATTGTAGAGGAAGATAGTGATTTTTCAAAAAAGCCTTGTTCATAAAGGGGTGGAAACTTAATGAAAAACAATCACCAAGACTTTGTTTAACATATCCTATATGTGATACAAGATATTGAGGATAGTTATAGTACAAATTTGAATCAACATATGCAATGATTATACTATTGTGGAGTGTAGGTGGGTTGGCATACCCTAGAAGAAAGTATACTATCATATCAACTTGTCAAAATCTTGATGCTTGCCATTGGTGTCTTTCTGTAGGAAGTGAAAATAATAGATTTATTTTATTTGAGTCAATTTAGGCCACAGTTATGTGTTATAACTATTTGATATTATCTACAATACATGAGGCTAGGATGTGATAGTGTAGTTATGCCCCATTTTGTGTTTCTCTAAAATTGTTTTATGGAATGAAGTTACAATCCCATCAATAGGGCCATATGAATCTTGGTCAACATTGGTAAAAACCTTTGGTTCTAGCTCATTTGTACACATCTAATGACTTTGTTGAGTCTTATATTATTTGACAATAGCTTGTTTATGATCTCCTTGAGTCTAGTTATCTTCTCAGTGTTGAAGTCAACATGGTCAAATCCTCATAATAAATTGTGACTTGTTTTCTATGCATTGTTGTGCTATGGAATGTGAAACATAGTCTTAATTGCAAGATAAACATGAGCTCTTCCATCATGACCCTCTTAAGAGAAAGAAATTGCCCCTTCCCTCATGTACCTATGCTAATGTGTGGGAGATGATGGATATAGACCGCAAGCTTCTAGATAATGCTTTGTTTGCTTAGAATAATATATAGTAGACATGATGTTTATTGAAATTGTGAGCACAAAAAAAATTGCATATTACATCATTTTTGCATAAAGAATAATATAGAAATAATATGAAATATTATTGTAATTTCTAGATAATACTACATTGCTTTCCAATGTGTTTTTATAAAGCCTTATTTTCCCGTAGCATCCCAAAACCACTTTTAACTATTTCCAAACTAGTACTCTAACTTATTAAATTATAAACTAACAATTATTTATAAACTATCAACTAACATTTATTTATTTATTATCTAACCTATATACTAAACTATAATAATCTATAGGTGTAATAAATGTTGGTGTAATTAAATATTTAATTACACTTTAATAAGTTTACTTAGGGCTTATTTTTAGTCTTAGGTTATTATTAAGTCATATTAGGGTTTTATTTAACTTGCAAATATAAAGGCAAGTTGTCTCATGTAATTCTTATTCTTTTTCATTAATTGCATCTATTTATTGTGCAAATACTCTCTTGTGCTTTTTTTTTCTGTAGAAGGTTAATCTTGGCTTGTAGAAGATTATGTTGTTTCATGTTTATCATAAACTTCAACATGGTATTAGAGCAAATCTATAGCCTCCTCAAATCCAGGAAAATTTTCACAGTCTTTTGTTGGGTGCTTTTTTGAGAAAAATCATCAATATCATTGGATATGGAGGATCTTAAACAGTAGATTTGGCTTTTGTTTGGTCGAATTTGGCCTTGTGAGGCCAAATCTGTGAAGGGTTCAAGAGTGCTTTTTTTTAAGATCTTGAAGGTGGTGCAGGAGCTTCAATTTACAATTATTTTTCAAATATAATATTTGATGACCTTGTTAATTTTGGTTTTATCTAAGGGCTTAGAAGCCATTTTTGATGTGTTGTAATAAGAACTTAGTCCATTTTATTTGACTAGTCCACTAGAAGGTTTGAAAGACCTATTTTATAGGTTTTTCTCTTTTGGAAACTTTTTATTTTTTTTAAAACTACCTTTTCCATTTGATTTTTTGCCTTCCTAGGCAGTTGTACGGACAAATGGGAAGAGGAAGAGTTTTTAGAACTTCCTATATACATCAGTTGATATAACATGCCAAAAATAAAAAAGAAAGGAGTTTTTTAAAGAAAAAAGTGTGTTTTTCTATTTTTTACTCTAAAAACAGCCTTGGTACGGCCAAGTACGTGCTGCTTGTGAAGTAATTTTTTTTTTCAATGCTTCAGTTCTAGGTCATGGCTTCCATTTGTAGGTAATTTGAGTTTTTGAAACAGCTGGAGGTGCTAGATCTTCTCCTGTTTGTGAATATTGGATCAAACCCTCCTTACCTAGGGTTTTGAGGTAAAATGGAGTTTTATTCCTCTGTCTTCTGAAGGTGAACAGTCATCTTTTGATGAGATGGAGGAATTTAGATTAGTTTGCATGTTCTTGTTGTTAGATAAGTTGTTCTCCTTCTTTCCTAGTGGTTGGCATGTCTCTATCTAGTCAAACAGTGACTAGTTAGTGGAGAAGAGACTTTGGGACAACAAATGTAAAAGAAAACAATCATAGTATTGGTAAGATGGAGTTGTTTTTTCTGTTTTAAGAGGGATACAAGTCTGCACATCATCCTCCTAGTCCAGTCAAGGTGTTTGTTTGAAACATATCTTCTTCATTCCTCAACTAGAATGGGTTCTAGGAGAAAAGACAGTTTGCTGTTATAAAAAACAGTCTATTTGCTAATTCATATTGCCAAAGTACGACCCTGTACTTTTGTGGAAAGATAGTGAAGTTTCATGGGTGTTGGAGTGTGTAGTAATCCTGCATGGTCTGTGGAAGGAATGTTGAATTGAGATTGTGTGAAGAAACCTTAAAGAGGTAAATTTCTTTGTAACACTGTTTTTGTGACAGCCAAGGTTAGTTGATGTCCACAGTCCTATTTAGGACAGAAGTTTGATCATCTGGTTAATAGTTTAATGTTGTTCTTGTCTACTGAAGGTATAAGGGAGAATGATGAGGAGAACCCTATTGATAAGGGAGTACAATACCAATTAATGGTTCATAATAGCTACAAGTTACAAGTTGTTACCATAGTATTGTCATAGGACAGTCAGTATGCCATTGCTGTCCACTGTCCTCCATAAACACAGTGTGGATTGCATGTATGTAAATAGTAGTTCTTTCACCTTGAAAAGGTCAGTATGTGTCAAACATTGAAGTTCTTTTGAAACCTTGAGGGGTTATTTAACAAATTCATTAAGACTTCAACTTTCTCCAAACACTGTCCTAAGACAGCCACCTGTTGTTTTGCTGTCCACTGCCCCTTTAGTCATAGTGTGGGTCAACATGTGAGTTGATGATTGGTCTTTCATATCTAGTATCTAGTATGCTTGTAGTATTAATGGTGCTTTGAAGTTTTGAAGGGTTAAATCTATTTCCAAACACTGTCTAAAACAGTCTTATTGCTGCCACTGTTATTGTCTAGAGGATGCATGAAGTGATCTTTATGTCAGAGATCTCATGATGGTCAAGACAAGTATGTGTGATTACTATTGGTAGAGGTGTGGTAACATGTTGTGAGTCCTTGAAAGGGTGTATTGTGCAAGTAGATTGGATGGAGCAATGACTCTCCAACTTGAGAAGTGGACAGCCTGAGAGGAGGACACTAGATAGTGATCCTAGGCTTGGTCAATCTCTGTAATAGCCTTGTGTAGGCTTTGTCTTCACATACACCATTGTTAACCTCTTGAGGGAAGTGATCTAAGAGTGAACTCCTGCTACAACATTACCAGAACCTTTGCATCATATTGGTATCAGAGCCAATATTCTTATTGGAAGCAAGTGTATGTCAGAAGAGGAAATTGAAACAGAGGCTAGTACAATGCCTCCCAAGACAATGAGTCAAGATGCCATCAAGAAGTTGGTGGAAGAGATGGTTGAAGCAAGACTGCAACAAGCAAAATTGCAGGAAGAGAAAAAGTCTAAGGGCAAGAACAAAGAAGAAGGAAGTTCTTCAGACACAAATGAAGAAACAGAGGCAGAAGAGGATCCTCAGGAGTAGGATATGTCTACAGATCAGAAAGCCTTCTTGAATGCACTTAAGGGTGCTCATGGTGACAGTGGTGATCCTAAGATGGAGGTACCTACCTTCCATGGCAAGTTGGATGGAGATGTTCTCACCAATTGGATAGAAGCTATGTGCAACTTCTTTGATTACAAGGAGTTCAATGACATCAAAAAGGCCAAATTTGCCAAGACAAGGCTAAGAGGTTCTGCACTAGTATGGTGGAACTATATGCAAAGTGAGAGGGAGAAGATTGGGAAAAGTCCCATCACTAAATGGAGCAGAATGGTGGCTATGCTCAAAAGCAAGTTTATGCCACCTGACTATGAGATTCAAATCATAAGGAGATTTCAGAATTTGAGACAAAAAGACATGGATGTGGCTGCCTACACAGAAGAATTTCATAGACTCAGTATGAGAGCGAATCATAATGAAGATGAAAAAGGGATGGTGGCTAGGTATTTGAATGGACTGAAATACAATCTGCAAGATGAGATAAGTTTGGTGTTACCAAAGACAGTGGATGAATGTTTCTTGTTAGCCTCCAAAGCTGAGGAAGAGCTGAGAAGGAAGGGCGATCAAAGTGCCAGAGGTAGAGGTGGCAGAAATCAAAGAGGTAGAGGCAATTTTGGCCGTGGACAGTTCAACAAAACTGAAAATAACAGCCAACAAGAAACTCAATCAACAACAGAGCATAGAGGAGGTTTCAGAGGTGGTAGAACTCATAATGGAAGAGGCAGAAATGGTGGAGGTGGTAGAGGACCAGGAGTCTTCACTGGAAGATGTTATGGCTGCAACCAAGTTGGCCATACAATGAACAAATGTCCAGGGAAAGCTAGCAGCTTTCATGACAGTGGAAAGAGAAATCAGTTAGTGAAAGACGATGACTGTGAAAGTGTGAATCCACCAATGGGAAGTGTTGCACCTGTTCTAGATGGAGAGAGTATGATGATAAAAAGGTCTATGCTGAAGATGCCTTTGAAGCAAGAGCCTCCTCAGAGAAAGAATCTTTTCAGAACCCAAGGTCTAGCCTATGGGAAACTTTACAAAATCATAGTGGATTCAGGGTCTACTAAGAATGTGGTATCCACTGAGATGGTTGAGAAGTGCAAGTTGAAGAGGCTGCCTCATATCAGTCCTCACAAGATCTCTTGGTTGAAGAAGAACCAAAGTTTCATGGTGGAGGAACAAGCTTGGGTTGAATTTGCAATTGGTGACTACAAGGATAAAGTACTATGTGAAATCATTGCTATGGATGCATGTCACCTGCTTCTTGGTCATCCCTGGCAGTATGATGTTAAAGCTCAGCATGATGGTGAGAAGAACACTTATGTCATCACCAAGAATGGAAGGCCATTCAAAATGGATCCTTTGTTGGAGCAGCCCAGGGGAAAGGAAAATAACAGCAGTGTCATGTTGGTGAGTGGAAATGAGTTCCTAAATATCTTGAAGGAGAATGACAACCAGGGGTATGCCTTGGTCATGAAGCCCAAGAGTGGATCACATCAGCAAGAACAAAAATAGAAGGAGATTGCATTGGAAGTACAGCAACTTCTGGATAAATATCAAGACCTTGTGGTAGAGGAAGTTCCCAACTCCTTACCACCCATGAGGGATATTAGTCATCAAATTGACTTAATACCTAGTGCTACATTGCCTAACAAGGCTGCATACAAGCTAACTCCACAACAAAATGAAGAGGTGGCAAGGCAAATTCAAGATCTCCTGGAGAAAGGGCTGATTAGGAAGAGTCTAAGTCCCTGTGCAATTCCAAGTGTACTGGCTCCTAGGAAGGATGGAAAGTGGAGGCTATGCACAGATTCCAGGGCCATAAACAAGATCACCATAAGATATAGATTTCCAATGCCAAGGATTGAAGATCTCTTGGATTACCTGGGAGGATCATGCTATTACTCAAAGATTGATTTGAAATCTGGATATCATCAAATCCAGATCAGACAGGGAGATGAATGGAAGACTGCTTTCAAGACCAATGAAGGTCTTTATGAATGGCTTGTTATGCCATTTGGTCTTAGCAATGCGCCAAGTACATTTATGCGCCTGATGAATGAGGTATTAGTTGAATTCATTGGTAAATTTGTTATTGTTTATCTTGATGACATACTAATCTTTAGCAGGACAAGGGAAGACCATGTGAAGCATGTTGGTCAGGTGTTGGAGAAGCTGCATGAGCATAAGTTGATGATCAACTTAGACAAATGTGAGTTCATGAAAACTAAATTTGTATACCTGGGATTTGTCATTTCTAATGGCTGTTTGAAGATGGATCCCTCTAAGGTTGAGGCTATTCTCAGTTGGCCTACCCCAAAAATAGTGGGAGATGTGAGAAGTTGCCATGGATTGGTGACTTTCTATAGGAAGTTTATCAGAGGGTTTAGTCACATTAGTGCTCCCATCCTCAACACCATCAAGGGTGGAGTCAAATGTAGATTCCAATGGACAAAGGAAGCTGATGATAGTTTCAAGTTGTTGAAAACAAAGGTGGCTGAGTTACCTACCTTAGTACTCCCTGATTTTGATAAGGTATTTGTTGTTGAGTGTGATGCAAGTCAGCAAGCTATTGGTGCTGTTCTTAGCCAAGAAGGACATCCAATGGCATTCTTCTCAGAAAAGTTGAATGAAGCCAATCAAAGGTATTCTACCTATGACTTAGAACTCTATGCAATGGTGCAAGCTCTTAAGAAGTGGTGACATTATTTGCTGCCCAAGGAATTTATTGTGTTTACTGACAATCATGCTTTAAGCTTTCTTAACAGTCAAGAAAAATTAAACCATAGACATGTTAAGTGGATGGAACAGCTACAAGTTTATACTTTCACAATTAAGCACAAAAGAGGTGTCTCTAATAAGGTAGCTGATGCATTGAGTAAGAGGTTGCTTCTTGTTCATGAAATTCAGTTAGAAAGCATGGGTATTGACTGTTTAAAGGAGTTGTATAAAGAAGATTCTGATTTCAAAGAGGCTTATGATGTTTGTGTGAACTTGGCTAACACATTCCATGGAGAGTATGCAGATTTTGTTTTGCAGGAAGGCCTCTTGTTTAAGGGCAATTTATTGTGTGTCCCTAAGTGCTCTATGTGGGACAAAATCATCAAGGAGAAGCATAATGGTTCTTTAGGAGGACATTTTGGCTTGGACAAGACACTTGAACAAGTCACAAGGTTCTATTTTTGGCCAAAGGTGCAATCAGATGTGAGAAAATATGTAGCTAGTTGTGTAATCTGTCAAAGAGCCAAAGGTGTGTCTTCAAATGCTAGTCTATACCAACCCCTACCCATTCCCAATAGACCTTGGGAAAGTATCAGCATGGACTTTGTGCTTGGGTTACCCAAGACAGCCAGAGGGGTGGATAGTGTGTTTGTCATTGTTGATAGGTTCAGCAAGATGGCTCATTTTGTGCCATGTAAATGCACAAATGATGCATCTCATGTTGCAGGTCTATTTTTCAGAGAGGTAGTAAGGATACATGGTTTACCATTGTCCATTGTAATTGATAGAGATTCTAATTTTGTAGGTCACTTCTGGAGGACCTTGTGGAAGAAGCTGGGCACACAGTTGTCTTTTTCATCAGCCTACCATCCACAAACTGATGGTTAGACTGAGGTGGTTAACAGGTCTCTTGGAAACCTTCTAAGGTACCTTACAAAGCAGCACGGTTTGGCATGGGACTTGGTTATTAGTCAAGCTGAATATGCCTACAATGATTCAAGGAATAGGAGCACTGGTAAAAGTCCTTTTGAGATAGTTTATGGCTTTCATCCAAGAGGGCCACTTGAGCTGAAGGATCTCCAAGGTTGGGACAGAAGGAGTGCACTTGGTGAAGAGTTTGCTGCCTCCATGAAAATAGTTCATGATCAAGTCAAGTTACAACTAGAAAAATCAGTCACAAAGTACAAAGAAAAGGTAGATTTGAAGAAAAGAGAAGTACAATTCAAAGTTGGTGATTTAGTCATGGCATATCTGAGGAAAGAAAGGTTACCAAAGGGTTAGCCAGCTAAACTCCTGATGAAGAAGATTGGACCTTGCAGGATAGTGCACAAATTCGGTCCAAATGCCTATGTGATTGAGCTACCAGATGGCCTGGGTATCTCTCCTATTTTCAATGTTTGTGATCTTTTTCCTTTCAGACCTCCATTTCTAGATGAAAGTGGATCAGATGTGGTGCCTGAAGATGCTGATTGGATCAAGGATTTGTCTCCAAGCAAACCTTTACAGTTGGAGTGCAATCTGGATTCCAAAGTTATCAAGAAGACTCGAAGAGGTGTCTATAAGGACTACTTAGTGAAATGGAAGGATCACCCTGACTCAGAGGCCACCTGGATAACTGAAGCAGATATTCTGAAGCATGGCATGACACTTCAACAATTGGCAACTCAAGGGACTTGAGTTTTTCCCACAAGGGGAGTATGGTGCAAGAGCTTCAATTTACAATTATTTTTCAAATATAATATTTGATGACCTTGTTAATTTTCATTTTATCTAAGGGCTTAGAAGCCATTTTTGATGTGTTGTAATAAGGACTTAGTCCATTTTATTTGACTAGTCCACTAGAAGGTTTGAAAGACCTATTTTATAGGTTTTTCTCTTTTGGAAACTTTTTGTTTTTTTTTAAATTGCCTTTTCCATTTGATTTTCTGCCTTCCTAGGCAGTTGTATGGACAAATGGGAAGAGGAAGAGTTTTTAGAACTTCCTATATACATCAGTTGATATAACATGCCAAAAATAAAAAAGAAAGGAGTTTTTTTAAGAAAAAAGTGTGTTTTTCTATTTTTTACTCTGAAAACAGCCTTGGTACGGCCAAGTACGGGCTGCTTGTGAAGTAATTTTTTTTTTCAATGATTTAGTTCTAGGTCGTGGCTTCCATTTGCAGGTAATTTGAGTTTTTGAAACAGCTAGAGGTGTTAGATCTTCTCCTGTTTGTGAATATTGGATCAAACCCTCCTTACCTAGGGTTTTGAGATAAAATGGAGTTTTATTCCTCTGTCTTCTGAAGGTGAACAGTCATCTTTTGATGAGATGGAGGAATTTAGATTAGTTTGCATGTTCTTGTTGTTAGATAAGTTGTTCTCCTTCTCTCCTAGTGGTTGGCATGTCTCTATCTAGTCAAACAGTGACTAGTTAGTGGAGAAGAGACTTTGGGATAGTAAATGTAAAAGAAAACAGTCATAGTATTGGTAAGATGGAGTTGTTTTTTCTGTTTTAAGAGGGATACAAGTCTACACATCATCCTCTGGGTCCAGTCAAGGTGTTTGTTTGAAAAATATCCTCTTTATTCCTCAACTAGAATGGGTTCTAGGAGAAAAGACAGCTTGCTGTTATAAAAAATAGTCTATTTGCTAATTCATATTGCCAAAGTACGGCCCTGTACTTTTGTGGAAAGATAGTGAAGTTTCATGGGTGTTGGAGTGTGTAGTAATCCTGCATGGTCTGTGGAAGGAATGTTGAATTGAGATTGTGTGAAGAAACCTTAAAGAGGTAAATTTCTTTGTAACACTATTTTTGTGACAGCCAAGGTTAGTTGATGTCCACAGTCCTATTTAGGATAGAAGTTTGATCATCTGGTTAATAGTTTAATGTTGTTCTTGTCTACTGAAGGTATAAGGGAGAACGATGAGGAGAACCCTATTTATAAGGGAGTACAATACCAATTAATGGTTCATAATAGCTACAAGTTACAAGTTGTTACCACAGTACTGTCATAGGACAGTCAGTATGCCATTGCTGTCCACTATCCTCCATAAACACAGTGTGGATTGCATGTATGTAAATAGTAGTTCTTTCACCTTGAAATGGTCAGTATGTGTCAAGCATTGAAGTTCTTTTGAAACCTTGAGGGGTTATTTAACAAATTCTTTAAGACTTCAACTTTCTCCAAACGCTGTCCTAAGACAACCACCTGCTATTTTGCTGTCCACTACCCCTTTAGTCATAGTGTGGGTCAACATGTGAGTTGATGATTGGTCTTTCATATCTAGTATCTAGTATGCTTGTAGTATTAATGGTCCTTTGAAGTTTTGAAGGGTTAAATCTATCTCCAAACACTGTCTAAAATAGTCTTATTGCTGCCACTATTATTGTCTAGAGGATGCATGAAGTGATCTTTATGTCAGAGGTCTCATGATGGTCAAGACAAGTATGTGTGATTACTATTGGTAGAGGTGTAGTAACAGGTTGTGAGTACTTGAAAGGGTGTATTGTGCAAGTAGGTTGGATGGAGCAATGACTCTCCAACTTGAGAAGTGGATAGCCTGAGAGGAGGACACTAGATAGTGATCCTAGGCTTGGTCAATCTCTGTAATAGCCTTGTGTAGGCTTTGTCTTCACATACACTATTGTTAACCTCTTGAGGGAAGTGATCTAAGAGTGAACTCCTACTACAACATTACCAGAACCTCTGCATCAGAAGGGAGCAGTAGTTTCAGAGCATTTTTGGTCAAAACCGTCATCATCAATACACTTAGAAGGGCCAAAAACCCTAAGATCACCCTTCGTTTCATCAAAATTCATGCAAGTTTCTCTATGGAAAATTTTTTAACCTGGCAGGGGTCATATGACCTCTTTGCACAGGTCCATACAACATTTTTCAAAAAAAAGAAAAGAATAAGAATTACATTTGACAACTTGCTTTTATATTTGCAAGTTAAATAAAACCCTAATATGACTTAATAATAACCTAAGACTAAAAATAGTCCCTAAGTAAACTTATTAAAGTGTAATTAAATATTTACCCCATTTACCCCAACTGCGATGCCTCACTCCTCTGTAATTGTATACCCCATTTTTAGGCCCGCCTTTTCTTAGCATGCACCCCTTTTTTGAACCCTTGTGAGCTGCTCTTCTTCTTTTCATTTGCTCACAGGAATTAAACATGTAAATACTTTATTTCCTTGTTCATTTGCATGAATAATTATTAAACATGTGGATACTTTGATTCCTACTAGAAATGGTGAAATTAGCACACCCATGCCCATTCTCATTTAGTTCTCCCCGTTGTCATATCGACTATTTACAAAATGTTTGACCTTGATTTATGTCGATCTTCTTTCTCAACCTGCTCAATGCAACCTATCGACCTGTTCAACCCCATTTCATATCAATTAAATTATAAAAAAATAGTC
The DNA here is from genome assembly GCA_027924645.1 of Cunninghamia lanceolata. Taxonomy (NCBI): domain Eukaryota; kingdom Viridiplantae; phylum Streptophyta; class Pinopsida; order Cupressales; family Cupressaceae; genus Cunninghamia; species Cunninghamia lanceolata. The sequence goes on along the minus strand of BSBN01000710.1, from coordinate 2,788,580 downwards.
TAGTCAAGAGGATTTCGACCAACTGGCTATTTACAATGTGTCAGCTAGTTAAGCTTTACCAATTTAGTTTGGGGTCTATTTTGAGATAATGCCTTGATAAGATTATTTAACAATATTTGATACCTCTCTATTAAGTTTGGCTTCTTCCCCCATTTCTATCCTTCTTTAGTTATTCTCACTTACATATATTTTTATATATTTGACAATATCTTTGTCTCGTTTGGATTTATTCTCACACATTCCCAACAATTATTGGCCTAGACCATTTCCATACATTCCTTCTTGATCCTAAGATTCCACACTCCTTGTCTCAGGTCATTTTTGTGGTGCATGGAAGTGATCATACACAACACAAATTTGACCCTAAAATCATTTTTAAAAAATTTTAAATAATCAACTTCTATGTTTTTCTCCCAACTATTAGGAGCTGCCTTAGTACACACTTGTGTGATGATTCATTATGTCTTTCTATTTAAAGATGTATTCATTTGAACGATATTTCATATTAGATCATTTGATTATCATTCACATTTACAAATAGCATCTCTGGTAACATTTGGAATTGGAGCACTAAAAGGAACACTTCTTTGCATTAGAATCAACATCTAGATCACTTGCCTTCTCATCTACTATTTATCAATATCTGAAATGATTATAAAGCTAATCTAATTGAGGGGGTTGATCTAGGAGACCTTGGCCCCTGCAATCTGTTGATCTCTCCATACTATTTTCAAATATTACTAACCCTTAATAGTCAATAATAAGCAAAGAATTTAGTGAACTAGATACAAAAACTACATAGTGTACCAAATAAGGACCATGCATCAAAGGTTAGATCTATGGGGCATGGAATCATACATAGCCACAGAATTGGCCCAAAGTTAACTATAGTTTTGTATAGTGTTGTCACTGATGTAGTACACCCTATTTCCTCCTAAAATAGGGATCCACCTTTTAGCTTCCACCTCATTTGAACCTTCTATGTCATGCTCTTATTTGTGAGCTCACTAACAATTGATTAGAGAGATCTCATCTTGGCCCACAAACCTTGTTTAAGATTTGTTGATTTCTTCACATCCTTTTCTCAAGATCTAGTTTTAATGCTCATGGTGACTACATCAATTGAATCAATTTGTCTATCCTTAACCATGCCCCCTTTCTTTGCTATGCTTAATCTTAATTGACCCTCCTATACCAATATAATCGATCATGACCCTCTTCCACATCGACCATGTGTCATGATCTCATCCTAGTGTCTAGTGTCCTTATGTTCAAATCATGCTTCTATAGACTATTAGATGAAATCTTATCCAACAAAACTGATGCAGGAGCATCCTAAGTTGTAAGAGTAGTCATGCATCATCCAAAAATATTTTCTTTTACCTTGTTTGTTTTATTTGTAGGTTTTCAAAAGCATTTTTTTCATCATCTATGCACTGTAGATCCTACTGCATTTCACCACACATGCATATTTCACATGGTAGTTTTGAACACATGTTCTACCTTGAGCCTACAACATCACATCCAATTTCTAGGAGATTCTAATAATCATAAAGACATATTTTAGTTCTAGACTTACTTCTTGGCATAATAAGATAACATCTAGTTTCACTATGTGTAGTATACGATAAAATAGCATAACACATTTCAAGATTCATTGGATTCAAGAGAGCTTATGGTATAAACCATATTATGATTCCTTATTCCATCATCATGGAAGTCATCCTAGAAGATCCTTCCACATGCTTGGTTGACTACATGTTACATTTGGAATTGAGCTTTACACCTCCTTATAGCCAATTGAGATCATCAATAATGCTAGAATCTATTATATAAGCATCTCTCGTGATCATTGGAAAGTAGTCAAATCAGTTAGTTCTGTCCTTAGCTTCAAATTCATGGATAATTGCAAAAAAAATGTATTACAATATCATTTAAATTCTATAATTCACACATAGTTGTGCCCTTGTTTCTTTGAAGGTTACAGTCTTATGTTGTAAGCCCTTGTGACAGATTGTAATTCAATTATGGATATGAATCAATATAGATTGAGTTAAATTGTTTCATTGAATTCTATTATGTGATTGTTCATTAGGCTACATGGTTTGAGAGTCCTTCATTGGATCCTTTTTCAATGACTACATTGATTGGTATTAGAGTGAAAGGCTTCGAATCCTAAAGGTTCTTCTTATAAACAAATCACCAAATTTGAGGCAATCTCCATAAATCTTGTAAATAGAATGCTAATTGTGAGGTAGTTTGTAAGAGTGACTATGGACAAATTGCCTACTTGTGGTAGTTTTTATGAAATCCAAGATGCCCCCATGAATATTTGATGGAAGAGGATAAGAAAAGAGGTTTAAATTGTTAGGAATTTGTAAGTCTAATTAAACTAATTCTACATAACCTAATAGGAGAAACAAGATGCCAAAACAACCATAATACAAAAGATCAATGAACAAGCAACAAGGGAACACAAGATATACCCTGGGAAAACCCTTGCAGGGAAAAACCCAGCCTCCAAAAGCATCCATGCTCACATGTATTATTTAACAATGAAACATTACAATACAAGATATGAGCCTCCATGAATACCCCTGAACCATCAAGCACCTCCAATGCAGCCTCCATGTGTACAAGCATGAATCCATACATCACCTGCCATGCTTCACAATCTGCACTTATAGGAGAGAGCTCAATACAATGACAACCTCTCACAAAACCCCCATTCACCTACAATGAATAATCCAACAAACCTCAAATAATAACCTTGTGCTTGCTTTTATAAAATAAGCCCACACATTACATTGAGAAAACCATGTGCCCCAAAATCATGGGTAACATAAAACCACTTGACCTCACATTTGACTATTGGTACTACATTTTCCCAATTAATCAAATAATACAAATAATATATCCCAATGTTACAATACAACATAAAGTGGACCCAAATAATTACATAGTGTGATTAACCATACCACCTAGGTGCATCACAACTAAATAATTATTTAATTACAACATTATAAAATATATCAAAAATATGCAATAGTGTACAACACCATATACCAATATTCTCCCACTTGTTGTATACATTGCATAAGGGTCAATACATGAAATACATCATCATAGGCAAACATGAAATCACATGAATCTCCAGAATGCTCTCATGCTCCAAAAATATACCTGCAACAAAGCAAAGTAACCACCATCTCAAGCAAGAACTCCTATCATCCTCCAACATGCCACCTATGGAAGAAATGGAACATGCCAAGGTGAAGATGCACCAATCCAAAGAACACAAGAATCAAATCCAAGTGATAACATAAGTCTCCAAGTTGTTGTCAAAGGTGAAAAACCCACATGACTAGAAATAGCACCCACAACATATGCTAATACATCCAACCATCCATACCTCATAGGTATCAACAACATTAATAAACTCATGCCAATAACATATCCAACCCATATATTGTAATAACAAGCTCCATGTATCAAATCTATCAATGAAGAACACATACATCCAGGAACTCCCACTGCATGGGTAATGTCAAATCTAAAAATATATCCAAGGCATATCAAGTCTATCAAACAACACTCAAACCAAGGTGTGGCTAATCAACAAGCCAATGTAGTATCAAGAACAATCACAATGATCCACACATGCATGATAAATCATTGCATACTCTCTCACATGTCATCATAACTTATCCCAAGTCCAACCATATGAATATGATCCTCCAGGAAGTAACCATAAGACAAAGACAGAAAACCTATAAATCATAATGTCTTTCTACAAACACCTCAAAGTGCTAAGTTGTGTCAATTATGATCTCCTCTACAACCCCAAATGAAAAGCCTCAACATCACCCAACCATTCAATCTCATAAGATCAAATGAACATATGTAACACTCTAATCAAGGTAGACCAAACTCATAAACATTCCATAACCAGGAATAAGCCCAATCGCATCTCCTAAACTCCTCATAATGAACATTATAAATCAAACCATATGAACAAGGAGATAACCATGCTAACATCCCTCAAAATGAACCCTCCAGAACCAATAACTGTAGCTCAAGATCCATATCTATGAGAAGATGAAACATAAAGTAAAATGTATCTAAAGGGTGGGCAATACCTCATAGATGATGAACCTGCTGAGTAGACCAAGAGTGGGGAATGAGAAAGATCCTCCAAGAACAATCTCCTTTAGGTCCAAAATGAACTCACATCTGTATCTAGGTGTAAGGCTCCTCGGTCTAATTGTTAAAACCTCCAAAGAGTAACTGTCTCAACAAGTATCTCTAATCACAAGAGAATTCCAGCCTCACCTAAGTCTCCAAGTATCCATGAGCACCTATAACTGACCAATACATGCCAAACTCCAAATGCAATATAGCACCAACATGAAGTAATCAAGAAAATGATCAAAGTACTCAATACCAAGAGAACAAACAAGACCACTATCAATGCTCCTACTGCACATCTGCATAATCAAGAAGCCCATCATGACATCATGATCTAACCATCTCCTCGTAAGAAGATCACATGCAACAAAGCGTACAATGACGCATACATCATGTCTCAAGAGAATATGTATCATGCCAATACTCTAAGCTAGCATCAAGAGTAAACCATGACATAATATCAACACCTCTAAATCAAGGATAAACATGTCAAACTGACAAATCATAAACTGATACCTCAACCAAAGACTCAAAGGAGTCCTCCATGGTAAACCAATATGTCAACATCTCCAATCATATGAAGATAACCATCTACTTTCAATAGAACTGAAAATGTCAAAGAACTCTCAAAACCAAGAGCTCCTCCATGACACCAACATCTATTACAGAAGATCATCCATCATGTATGATGAATCCAACATGCTGCCAAAGCTCCCACTGAACCGTGATATCCATGACAACAAAGCAACCATCTCCTAAATGAAGATTATCCATGGCTCCAAACTAATCAAGGAATCCCACTGTAACATCAACAACTCCCAAATGGTCTAGTGAATTAAAAAACTCCAAACAAGAAGTCAAAACCATCACTGTCAAAAGCTAACATAGAACCATGTATCCAAACTCTCCATGACATCATGATAAACATGCTGCAAGTCCCAACAACTGACTATCCAAGCACTCTAATCATCCATCCTCTTATCCCAAAGCAACATACCAATGCACAAATGACCATAGACAAGGCCAACTAACAAAGTCTGCATAAACACTGAATCAATCTGGTGGATATAGACAATCCACATTCGAGTTATCCCATTATAGTTAAATAGGTGATCAGCCTACAAAACTACATAAATTGTAGATCCAAAATAGATGTAACATGCAAACTCATCATCACACTAGTAATATGCAAACTGAGATATCAAAGAAGGCAACCTGTAGACTCCATGACTCAAACACAAAATCAATTCTAGATTTTCCAACAAGTCCATAAATGAGTAACCATAGTCAAGGAACTAATCAAGCATCCAGGAGATAAGAACCATCCCCTAAAACAACACCACAACACCACCTGTAATCATGAATCGAACATCATAGCCCATACCTATCAGTTGCATGCATGATCATGTCATGCTAATGCAAAAGTGTGCCTGCATATCCATGACACCATAATCATCGTCATCATTGTACCTATACTTAACTCCCACTAAAATGAGACCCCAAGTCTCACACGATTATCAACCATGTCCTCAAACCAAAAGACAACCTATACCTATCTCCATCAAAGTCCAAACTCTAAAAACACCTGTAAACCTGTATCAGGAAGCACCAAATCTAAAAACTTGCTTTACCATGCTGATGGTCTCATAGCAACAAGTACTCCCACAAGTCTGTGCCAAAAATTCCATTCGAATGCACTCATAAACACACTCTGAATCTCAAGCTCCTACAAGTGATCAAACAAGAACAAAAATCTCTCTACACCCCAAGCTAAAAATCTACATGATCCAAACTATAGTACACTATAAGATCTCTCCAACTCATATCTAAAATTGAAAATCTGACTTCGTATGCAAAAATTACGACCATAAAACTGTACCAGAGCAAAGCGGACTTTAGGCGCCAAGTTCTGACATAAACAGTAAAATCTGATGACTAAACCTATTCTGCTATGTAGTGCTCGAAGAGAGCTTTTCAACACCTATAAGAAGTCAAACAAATTATACTGTATGTGAAAGTTATGCCCCTTGAAAGAAAAGGCACTCCTAGGGCTAAAACTAGACCCTTGATGGACCCCTATACTATGATGACATGGCATGACATCATCATCTTGACTGGGCAAAAAACATAGGTGATGTGGTGGTAGGTTGGTGCTGACATCATCATATGTCTTTGACTGGGCTTTGATCGGTGTAGGTGAAAACATTCTCCAATTTGTTTAATTTTTCTTCAGACCCCAAAAGTATCAAAGCAAGTTTAATATTTTATTAAAGTCCAAATTTAAGTTTTAACCGCTGTCATTTTGAAAAAATTTCTACCGTCCACTTTTTAAAAAGTTTTAAATAAGAATTTTTTTTTTAAGTTTTTAAAGGCCCACTTTTTAAAAAGGTTTTTAAATAATTTTTTTTAGGTTTTAAAAGCCCGTTAAAGGGTTACCTTCCAAAGGTTGACGAGAGGAGTACAGGGGTGGGGCTGGCAGGGCCACCCGGTTCTATGTTGGTGATACCCTCTGATACCCACTGCACAGGGGCAGGGTATGGGTCTACAGGCCCATACCCCCCAATATATATTTTTTTCTTTGTTTTTCATATCTTGCAATTTGATTTTTTTTTCCAACTATAGATTTAAATTTTTTTTTACACAAAACTATAGAAAATCAAAGCATTTGCACAAGAATTTTTTTTAACTTTTATTTTTCTTGCATAACGTACCAGCGGCCATATGACCATACTGGTGAACCAGGGGGTAAAAAATTTTGCATTTCTTTTTCACTGTGGCCGAAATAAGTCAAATTTTATATGATTCTTCATTTCTCAGACCTCTTGGACTCAATGGTGAGGTCCATTTTAACCTAGGAGGTCATCTATGAAAGTTCCTCCTCAAAATCCTCATGAAGCCAAAACCTAAAAACCCTCTTCAACCATGATTTTTCAATCACCAGATCTACAACATGCATAGTAAATCACCAATACCCAAAACCCCCAATTTGCAATACAACCTAAAAAAAACCATGTAATGCCTTCAATCCTTCCATGCATGGCCATGGCTTCCATTTTGCACCTGATCTACACACACAAGGGTTATACACATCCAGGGAGCTCACACCTCCCTCAACCATAAACATGGCTCTAATACCAACTATTAGGAATTTGCAAGTCTAATTAAACCAATTCCAAATAACCCAATAGGAGAAACAAGATGTAGAAACAACCATAATGTAAAAGATCAATGAACAAACAACAAGTGAACACAAGATATACCCTGGGAAAACCCTTTGTAGGGAAAAACCCGGCCTCCAAAAGCATCCATGCTCACATGTATTATTCAACAATGAAACATTACAATACAATATCTGAGCCTCCATGAATACCCCTGAACCATCAAGCACCTCCAATGCAGCCTCCATGTGTGCAAGCATGAATCCATACATCACCTTCCATGCTTCACAATCTGCACTTATACAAGAGAGCTCAATACAATGATAGCCTCTCACAAAACTCCTGTTCACCTACAATGAATAATCCAGCCAACCTCAAATAATAACCTTCTGCTTTCTTTTATAATATAAGATCACACATTACATTGAGAAAACTATGTGCCCCAAAACCATGGGTAACATAAAACCACTTGACCTCACATTTGACTATTGGTACTACATTTTCCCAATTAATCAAATAATACAAATAATATATCCCAATATTACAATACAATATAAAGTGGACCCAATAAATTACATAGTGTGATTAACCACACCACCTAGGTGCATCACAACTAAATAATTATTTAATTACAACATTATAAAATATATCAAAAATATGCAATGGTGTACAACACCATATCCCAACATAAATGCTAGGAATGGTGATGAAAGAAATGAAGAAGAAACTGAAAGAGGAGAAAGGACACAAGTTGCTAAAATTGTAGAAGACCTAGAAGAGAAAGAAATATATCAAGTGAAGAAGTTGAAGTCCATTTCTAAAATTTGTAAGAGACCTAGATTTAAAATTTCTAATTATTTTGGTGATTTGAATCCTAAGGAGTTGATTGATTGGATAAATGATTTCCAAGAATATTTTGAATATGAGGAGATTGTAGATCTTTAAAGCGATAGGTTTCCTAAGACTAAGTTAAAGGGACATGCCGTTTGGTGGAAAGAAGTACAATTAAAAAGAAATACAAGAGGAAAATGAAATATAACAAAATGAGATAGGATGGTAGTAAAACTAAAAGATCAATTCATACTTCTTGGATATCAGTTAGAATTGCTAAAAAGGTTACAAAATCTGAGGTAGAAGAATGAGACCTTGAAATAATATATTGAAGAATTCTATAACATGATCATTAGGACTAGACATAGTGAATCAAGGAAAGATTTTTCTGTAAGATACATCAATGGAATGAGAGGAATTATTTAAGAAGAACTAAGCTTGGTGAGATTCACAATAGAGGAATAATTTCAATTCATAGTAAAGGTTGAATAGAAATTAAACAAAATGCTTGAGAGAAGAAAAAACTAACAAAGTGGAAGAGAAGGAAGATTGTAAAGTAGATCTCAATATAATGACAAAAGACCCTACAATGATGATGTGGAAGCAAGAAAGAGTAGAAATACATACTGTAATGACAAACATATCGATATCAAAGAGGCAGAAAAAGATATGGTGTAAATAAGGGAATATGCTTCCTTAGAACCTATTTCAAGTGTGGAGGAGGACATTGAGCATTCGAATGTTACCAAAGACAAGGTAGCACTGACAAAAGATCCAATGGTAGCACAAGAACTACATATTTAGAGGAAGAAATGAGAAGATCACAATGTCCATTTGACAAACTAGAGAAGGCTAAATCATTAGTCACGAGGAGAGAATTATTTAGAATAGATGCTATGGGTGAAGATGAATTGGTACAAAGGAAAAGTGTTTTTAGAATAGTATATGAATCTAGAGATAAGTTTTGTGAAATCATCATTGATGGTGGTAGTACAAATAATTTTGTTTTGAAAAAATGGTTGACAAATTGAAGTTGAATAGGTTATAACACCCTAGTCCATACAAAATTTCTTGGTTACAAAATGAATAAAAGATACTGGTAAGTGAGCAATGTTTAGTGAAATTGAAGTTAAGTCCATATCATGGTGATGCTTTTTTTAATAAATTATGGAAATCAATGTATGCCATATGTTTTTGGGTAGATGGTGGTAATATGATAGGGAAGTTATACATGATGAGAGAAAGAATACTTACATTATAACAAAGAACGGTAAGAGGCATACTTTAGTCCATTTGAAGGAGAAGGAAGATCAAGTGTGGGGTAATGTCAAAATTTGTTTAGTTGATTGAAGAAATTTTGTAGATGGTTTGAGGTATGAAAATATGTGTTTTGCATTGGTTCTAAGAAAATGCCACATTGCAAACATAATAGACACCATCAAAGATGCAGAGAAGATACTAGATAAGGAAATTTAGAACTATTGATAGAATATAAGGATATCATGAAATAAGGTTCAAGCATACATCAAGTTCAAGAAAATGTTAAGGTGTGGAAAGATTATCCTAATCAACAATGAAGCAACCAGGTCAATCTCTCTCCACATATAACATTAGAATGCTCATAAGCCACCAAGGACTATAGACTTGGCTATTGTCCCTAGAGAAGAGCCAAGTTACAAGTGTCGATGGAGTCTTGGGGTTCTGTTTGGTGCTATGATTTAGAGAGATTGATGTAAAAGATTTGACTAAACTATGCAAATGAGTTCAGATCTAGTTACTCAAACTGAGTAACAATGCAGGCTATAGTGACAAAAACTAGAAAATAGGAATAGAGTAAAGCAAAGCAGACAGAGAGGAACCTGTCACCAAAATCAAAAGAGAAGTCCCAAAGAGAATTTTACTTAATCATTTTGAAAATGATTTTCACAGATCCAGTGGTGGTGGGATATCAAACATTTTTTAGTCCCTTTTCTACTAAGTCTGTTTATCCTTCTAAAACCCAAGGTCCCGAGAGGATCTTATTTGGGGAGTTTTTTAAAGGTATGAATAGCTTTTTTTAAAATTTTCAAGGCTAGGATTTGATTTCAACCCAGGAGTCCATTTGTTCAATCCTACGGTAGAAAGAAAAACCTAGCTAGGAAGGGAGAACCAAGCAAAAACAAGAAAGCCCTAAGCTAAAACAATAATAGAAATGAAACTAAAACCTAAAAAATGAATTAAAACCTTGGGTTACGAGTGATTATTTTCAAAAATGAGTATGAGTGTTTAATGAAAATGTGAACCAGTGTTGATAGAGGTAAGTCATGTTTGTCAGTATACTTTTGAACCTAGTCGATAGGTAGTCGATATCTTTTGATTCTTTTCTAGTCAAGTTGTTTGTCTCTCGACATAGTCGTTTGTGAATTAAACAACACTGTATGAGTAGAACTATGACCATTTACAATTAATGTAAATATTATGACGTCATTGTCGTAAAATGGTTGTGTTATTATTCTTGAGTCACTTAAGGTTTTATTGTCAACATTTAACGTCAAAGATGATCTCGTCAAGACAAGTTGACGTGATTTAATGAGAGATTGTGTAGGGGAGACAAGCTTGACCCTTCCACAGTATTTGTAAGTCTTTTGATTTATTGTTATTATCATATTTTGATCAAGGCATAAACTATCACATAGGATACGTGCCATGTTGAACCATATTTATTTATATAAACAAATATATATGTAATCATCAAATTGAGGATAATACCTCATGACTGATATTAATACTTACTCACTTGAGCAGCCGTAGGCTTACTAATAGGAGTGCCTTCATTGTAATGAGTGGTGGATAGAATCACTCTATGTGATTAATAAATGATCAAAAGATGGTTTAAATGTCTTGTCAGCCTCTATGGAAGAGGAGTAGTGGTGGTAATTCTAACCACACTCGCTGAACTACCATTGAAGGACATTCTCCCATTGACATTTGTTAAGATTTACAACTTAATAGATATCGATTGTAATCGAATTAGTAGATGAATTGTTGTGTATTCAATGTGCTTTCAAACTGCAAAGAGTGGGGAATGAAAGTTGGGCAACTCATTATGACTTATGTCAAGTCCTTATATCCATGAATCAGCTGAGTCAATGGCATGATCATTAAGTGATATGTTATTTACATAATCATTATCGTTGGGAGGGGGATGCTTTGGTAAAGAGTTCGCGGTGAGCAGAGTGATAACCAGTGAGAGGAAGAAGATAATGTGGATTGTCTTGGGTGACCATAGAAGTATTTTCATTTACAAATCTTTCTCATCGTAGACCACCGCTACCAGGTAATACTCCTACAATTTATGGATTAAAAGGCAATGAAAATTCAAATGTTAATTAAGTCCTCTTTATTGCTTTGTTAAGGACAATCGTTTATACTAGAATGGATTTTTACTTAAGTTCATTATGTATTTGTTCAACAAGAAGAGTCGACTGTGTTGAATAGAATATTGAGTCATTGTAGGATTGTATAGTCAACTTAGTGGAAACTAGAGAGCATCGATTTAGCCTGCAAAGGCTGATGCCAAAAATAACAATGAAATCTATTTCATTATCACATAGGGATGACATTATAGTTATTGTTTTTAAACTATTATGCATGTCGAACTATCATATGGAGAACCAAATGACTTTGACAATCACTTACTCGAAGAAAGATATCATAGTTTCATGTGCCTAGAAAACTAGTCGCTCTACGGAATGAGTTATCATTATGAAGCAAATCAATGATTTAGTCATAAGTTAGTTATGTATTTGACTCTCGATGAAAATAGGGAAAATAAAACTTGATAGGTAAACTTAGTAACTATGAGTAAAATGGTTTAAGCATTAGGTTGTGTTATTATCATTTTAAATCTTTTCCTGAATTAGTCTATTGCTTATGGAAACACCATTTTTATCCATAAGAGGCTTATTCTCTTAGAAATCTTCATAAAACTATTGTATATCCCATCAAATGATAGTAAAATTAGTAATATTGTGGTAGAAGAAATAAGGTCTATAGGAGATTCTTTATTATCTATTTATCATTCTTGTTTTAATACTCTTTGAAAATCCATTACAATGGAATAGACTAAGTCTAACTAGTAAAAGACCTTGTAGGGAAATGTATATAGGTGTATATCGTGATGGTCAATGATATCATGTTAAGGAAGGTATTAATACTTCTTTGTATAAGAGTTATTATCTATTACAAAACCATAGTATTCTTAACCTTGGTTGAGTTGAAGCAAAGGTCATTTATAAACCTTATTCTTGTAAGTTATGAGATATGGTTATTTTGATATAATGGATTATTTAAGGGTTATTATGAAAAACCTAGAGTTGAATATGAACCAAATGGTTAGTTATGTCATATGGACTTATCTAAGTCAAGAAGACTATTATCATGACAAGATGTTAAAACCATCTACATAAACATAGTTGGTGAGAATAAACTATGAGAATACGACAATATCCAAGTTGAGTAGGGGTGGGTGAACACTATGACTACGTTCATTATGAACATTATTGATATTGAAACTTTGGCCAAAGTAATGCATTTGTTTTCTGCATGCATTTTTAGTTCACTATATCTGGATTGCACAACCTATTGAAATCATACTTAGCTAGAGGGTATCTAGGGTTGCATGGTTGATAGAGTTGTGTAGGATACAACACTATGTACTTGGGAAGGCAAATTACCATTGGTCACCTTTGGTCTATATTCCTTGTGAAGGGTAGGGCCACTTCCTATGTGGAATATGTGTGGGAGACTACCGGTCTATGGATGGAGGTAAATCACTGGAAAGATATTCTCTCTCTCCAAGAAGAAAACATGCCAGGGCTTGTGATAAAGATGTCAGATATTTAGAAGCAGTAATTATACCAAATGTGTTTATGTAATTGATTTACTTATGCTGATATTGTAATTGAGAAAGACAATATGATTTATTGTAATATGTAAGAGAATCTTGTAATTGTTGTTACTTGATTATATGTTAAATAAAAGAAAATTTTTCTCTCTTTTTTACCTTGTTGAATTACTCTATGGTAGATTTCCAGTTTTACTATGTTTTTAGAATGTGGATGTTACATATGGTATCAAATCTACCAGGTTCAGTACTAGGGCTTATGAGACCACTATGCTTACCTATAGTCAACATTATGCAGTTAGCTAATGTTTGAAAATTTCTTTGCTAGGATGGTATCTTTTAAGAAGATAGCGAGAAAGTCTGTTAACACGAGTCAATATTTCCTTAAAGAAAAAAAGAACGTGAGGCCATTATCAAAACTTTTGAGGGAACTAATGATGAGAGTGACATTTGGTTAATTGATACTAAAACCCTGGGACTGCCTTAACTCGAATCAAGTGAGTGAGAAGGGAAAATATTGAAAGAGTTAAGATCACTACTAAAATCATAGAATATATGTCAAATGAGGAAACAATTATGGTTAGGTGAGATCCCCGCATACCCCCATGTATTGAGATCATAGAAGTTAGGTCCGATAGTGAGTCAGAAGGTTCTATACCTCAAGATTATGTATGTGAAAATGAATCTGAAGGATATACTTCTCTTGAGCACGACTTTTGAAGTCATTTCTTGTATAAATGAAGAATATTCTATACTTTTGAAATGAAATAAATAAAAGAGTTATTTTTGTACCAAACTATTGTTTGATTTGAGTTTATTATGTTTTGATTTAATGGGATGCATTATAATCATGAACTAATAAGCATCTCAATATTCTCAGGTGTGAGAAAAATGATAAACATGATTTGGACCAGAACTAACCAAGGAGAAAGTGAAGAGGGAAACCACCCACCAAATAATAAGTTGGACCAAATCATAACCATTCTTGAGGAAACTAAGAAAAGTCTAGGTGATTTGCAAAATAAGGTGGATGATAAAGGGAATACTGAGGGAGGAGGTGAAAACTCTCATGGAGAAAGTGAAGAGAATCATGAAGATCAAAGTAAGAGTACAGAACCTCATAAAGAGGCAAGGGATAGACTAACCTTAGAACTCTCTAAGGACATGAAGAAGGTCAGTCCACCAAATTTGATGGAAAGGTGACTGGAGATGCAGTAGAAGCTTGGTTGACAGAAATGGAAAAATATTTTGAGATAAGAAATTACTCAAAAGTAACCAAGGTAGTTTGGGGAGCATACCAACTGGCAGGAGAAGCATCCACTTGGTGGATTAATAAAAAGATGGAATTGAATTTAAGCTCTCTAAGGGTAACTTGGGATGAGTTCGTGAAGCTCTTTCACAAGAGATGGCTGGCACAACTTTATTTTGATTAGAAATTGAGTGATTTTTAGAATCTTCATGAAGGAGACATGACAATGGTGGAATATGGAGAAAAATTCACCCGTCTTCTGAAATATGTGCCACAGCATCAAAAAGATGAGAGATTTAGGATCAAAAAATTTATCATGGGTTTAAATGCTCAGATTGGTGGAGAAGTAGATGTACATGTTTTAACAACAATGGATCAAGTGTATGAGAAGGTGATCAAGCAAGAACAAAAGTGAAATCCATCTCAACATATAGTGATAGAAACTGCAAGAGATTTAATGGAACTCCTGCTAACCAACCATTCAAGAGAGGAAATGATAAGAGTTATGAGAACAAGAGAAAAGATAAAGGATCTCAGAAAAATAGGGGTGGACCTAGAAATGAGAAGAAGAATGGTAATTACAAAAGGAATGAGGATAACAATGGAAAGACTTCAAATAAGAGAGGACCCATTGGAGGATGCTTTACTTGTGGGGGCGACCATTATGCTAATAGTTGCCCTAACAAGAATCAAAATGGTCAACAAAGAGGTACTACACTACCCACTCAGCAAGAAGCATTCCAGTAGAGGATTCATGCAGCTCTCAACAATCATCTAGCAAAGTGTCAAATCACACCCATTGAAGTGATAGGTACTTTGTTTGGAGTCCCTATATCTATTTTGATTCACACATGAGCCACTAAAAACTTTGTTTCCCTAGAATTTTGCATAAGTTTCCAAGAAAAGTTGGGTACATGTCTAAACCTTGGTTAATAGAGTATGCTAACCAATGTAAAGCTTAGGTAGAGCAATGTTCGTTTGAGGCCAAGATTGATCTCCCTAGTTTCTCAATGAAAGTAAACCTATATGTAGATCCCGTAGGTTCCTATGATGTAATCCTAGGAATGGGTTGGTTATGGAAGCATAGAGCAATGGTTGACTATTTTTCAAAAATGGTTGAATACTTAGATGATTTGGGAAATTAGACCCAATTCTAAGGAATTCAAAGAGAAGTTAGGATCAGATCTATCTCTTCTAAGAAATTGAAAAGGGTTAGATGAAAAGGTTATCAGTTGTTTGTAGTTAAAATGGAACAAGTGGAGGAAGGGTTAGAAAGACCTAGTTCATCTTTTGGAGAAAAGTATCCCTTTCTTTGGGATTTTCAGGATGTGTTTCTAGAAGAACTTCAAGGACTACTTCCCAAGAAGGTTTTTGATTTTGCAATCGATATTAAACCAAGATCTAAGCCTATATCAAAATCACCCTACTGTATGACAACTACAAATTTAATGGAATTGAAATCCCAATTACAAGAATTGTTGGCAAAAGGTTTGGTCAGACCCAATGTTTCACCTTGGGGTGCTCCAGTTATTTTTATCAAGAAGAAGGATGGAACCCTTCGTTTATGTATAGATTATCATATGCTTAATAAAGCAAGGGTAAAGAACAAATATCCTTTGCCACATATTGATGATCTCTTTGATCAAATGCGTGGAGCTGCTATATTTTCAAAGATTGATTCATGATCAGGATATCGTTAGTTGAGACTAAAAGATGAGGATATTCATAAGACAGCTTTTACAACCATATATGGGCACTATGAGTTCACAGTGTTGCCATTTGGTTTGATGAATGCCCCTGTCGCATTCATGAATCTCATGAATAATGTATTCAGAGATTGTTTAGACAAGTTTGTTCTAGTCTTTCTAGATGATATACTCATTTACTCCAAGAATGAAGAGGAATGTCATCGGCATTTGCAATTGGTTTTGCAATGGTTAAGGGAACATAAACTTGTTATATGGAAAACTGTCAAATTGTACATTCTTCCAAAAGGAGATTCAATAACTAGGGCATATTATATCCACTAATGAAATATCTATTGATCTTGCAGAAATCATAGCTATTCTGGATGGGCTTGTACCCACAAATGTGCATGAGGTGCGTAGTTTCATGGGCCTAGTTGGCTATTATAGAAAGTTTGTTCTAAATTCTCTAGTATTGCTAGTCCAATCACTTCCCTACAAAGGAAAGGAAAGAGATTTGAATGGATAGACAAATTTCAGCATGCATTTGATTTCTTAAAGGAAAAGTTAACTTCAACTCCAATCTTGAAATTTCCTGACCCCGAAGGACAATTTGAGGTAATTACAAATGCCTTGGGAGAAGGATTAGGAGGAATGCTTATGAAAGATGGGAGAGTTATAGCATATGAGTCAAGGAAATTGAAATCCTATGAGAGAAATTATGCACCACATGATCTAGAATTGGCTTCAGTAACTCATGCTTTGCAAATGTGGAGACACTATCTGTTGGGGAAAACTTTTATACTTAAGTTAGATCATCAAAGTCTTAGGTATATTTTCTCTCAACCACATCTGAATGCTCAACAAAGGAGATGGTCAGAATTGATATCTGACTATCAATTTGAGATAAACTACATCACATGAAAAGAGAATAGAGTAGTTGATGCTTTGAGTCATATAAGACATATATCTTCTATTGTTTCTATTCATGGAAATTTCAAGGATTTAGTGTTGTAAAATTTGTCTGGTGATGAATATTATGAGCAAGTTAAGCAGGTTCTCAAAGATAATCCTAGAGACCCAAGGTATGATGGGTTTCTATTTGATTCAGATGGACTATTGAGGTATAGAGGTAGAATGTATGTTCCTAATTCAACTGGATTAAGGGATCTAGTATGGAAAGAAGTTCACACCACACCATATTCTGGACATCCGGGAGTGACCAAACTTAGAGAAGATGTAAAACCTCTTTCTTTTTGGAAAGGAATGAAGAATGATGCCACAAGATTTATAGCAAGTTGTTTAGAATTCCAGAGGGTAAAAGCAGAACATCAACACCCTATAGGATTGTTGTATCTGCATGATGTACCAGAGTGGAAATGGCAAGTTATAAGTATGGATTTTGTTCAAGGTCTTCCTATGTCTAGGAATAGACATGATGCCATTTTAGTTGTGGTTGATAAAATCACAATGGTAGCACATTTCATACCAGGGAATTTAACTGATGGAGAACTAGTGTTAGCTCACAAATTTGTACAAGAGGTGTTTAGATTGCATGGTTTCCCTGAAAAAGATTATCTCGGATAGAGATGCGTGTATCACATCAAGGTTTTGGCAAACTTTGTTCTCTATGCTAGGGACTAAACTCAATGTGAGTATAGCTTATCATCCTAAAACTGATGGGTAAATTGAGAGAGTTAACTGGGTTTTGAAAGATTTGTTGTGAATGTATTGTATGGATCAGCAATATAAGTGGGAGGAATACTTACCACTTGTGGAATTTGCTTACAACAATTCTTATCATTCCACTATTAAGATGGTGCCATTTGAAGAATTGTATGGAAGAAGATGTCGAACTCCTATAAGCTAGGATAAACTAGAAGATAGGATTAGCATCAAACCAGAAATGCTAGCTAAAATGGAAGATAAAGTTAAGTTGACCAAAAAAAGATTGGCAGAGGCCAATGATAGACAAAAGAGTTATGTGGATGCTAAGCATGTACTGAGACAATTCTCTATTGGAGAGAAAGTTATCTTGAGATTTAAACCTCAAAAAAGTTCTATTAAGTTTGGGAAGTCTTCTAAGCTAGCTCCTCATTATGTGGGACCCTTTGAAGTACTCGAAGTGGCTAATCTGGTTGCCTACAGAATTTCTCTACCACTAGCTTTGTCTAGAATGCACAATGTTTTTCATGTTTCTTATTTAAAGAAATATATTGTAGGTGATAATCATATTTTAAATTGGAACTCTTTCCAGATGCAGGACCCAGGAGTGGTCACGATCGAGCCACTCAAAGTGTTAGAAACACGCAAGCTCTACTTGCATAATAGAGAGGTCTTGCAGTGCAAGGTCCAATGGGACCAATATGCTAGAGAAAATGCTACATGGGAGGATTACCATGAATTTTATCAGAAGTTTCCTCATTTATTTAATACTGTTATCAGTTGAAAACATTGAACTTACTTTTTAGTTACATTTTGATACTTTATATCATCAAGAACAATGAATCTTTAGGGGAAGGATATGTTACATCCCCAATTTTTTTCTTTCTAATACTGTTTACTTTTACTTGGATATAAGTAAATCTATTTTGATGTTTAGATTAATGTCAAGGAAAGACATAGATTCTATTGAATGTCATTTATCGAATTATGGGAATGAATATGTTATTATCAATTTAATAATTGAATTATGATAATTTGGTTTATTTATTTGAATACTGATGCACTAATTGTAATCTGTTGATTTCAAGTTTTACACAAGATTACAGGTTTTAGATGACTCTTGGAGAAAAGAGAAAGAGAGAGAGAGAGAGAGAGAGAGAGAGAGAGAGAGAGAGAGAGAGAGAGAGAGAGAGAGAGAGTATCTTTCGAGGAGAGAGATATAAACCTTAGGTTACAAGTGATTATTTGCCAAAATGAGTATGAGTGTTTAACAAAATCATGAACCAGTGTTGATAGAGGTAAGTCATGTTTGTCAGTATACTTTTGAACCTAGTTGACCGGTAGTCGATATCTTTCGATTCTTTTCTAGTCAAGTCATTTGTGTGTCAACATAGTCATTTGTGAAGTAAATGACATCATTTGAGTATAACTGTGACCATTTACGATTAACATAAATATTATGACGTCATTGTTGTAAAATGGTTGTGTTATTATTCTTGAGTCACTTAATGTTTTATTATCGACATTTAATGTCAAAGACGATCTCGTCAAGACAAGTTGACATGATTTAACGAGAGACTGCGTAGGGGAGACAAGCTCAACCCTTCCATAGTATTCATAAGTCTTTCAATTTATTGTTATTATCATATTTTGATCAAGGCATAAAATATCACATAGGATAGGTGCCATGTTGAACCATATTTATTTATATAAACAAATATATATGTAATCATCAAATTGAGGATAATACCTTATGATTCATATTAATACTTACTCACTTGAGTAGCCGTAGGATTACTAATAAGAGTGCCTTCATTGTAATGAGTGGTGGATTGAATCACTCTATGTGATTAATAAATGATCAAATGATGGTTTAAATGTCTTGTCGGCCTCTATGGAAGAGGAGTAGTGGTGGTAATTCTAACCACATTCACTGAGCTCCCATTGAACGACATTCTCCTGTCAACTTTTGTTAAGCTTTGCAACATAATAGATATCGATTGTAACTGAATCAGTAGGTGAATTGCTATATATTCAATGTGCTTTCAAACTGCAAAGACTGGGGAACAAAAGTTGGGTGACTCATTATGAGTTATGCCAAGTCTTTATAGCCACAACTCAACTAATTCAATGGCATAATTATTGAGTGATATGTTATTTGCATAATCATTATCATTGGGATGTGGATGGTTTGGTAGAGAGTTCATGATGAGCAGAGTGATAACCAGTGAGAGGAAGAAGATAACGTGGATTGTCTTGGGAGACCATAGAAGTATTTTCATTTACAAATCTTTCTCAGCTTAGACCGCCGCTACCAGGTAATACTCCTACAATTTATGCATTAAAAGGCAATGAAAATTTGAATGTTTATTAAGTCCTCTGTATTGCTTTGTTAAGGACAATCATTTATACCAGAATGGCTTTTTCCTTAATTTCATTATGTATTTGTTCAAGGACTGTATAGTCAACTTAGTGGAAACTAGAGAGCATCGATTTAGCCTACAAAGGTTGATGCCAGTAATAACAATGAAATATATTTCATTATCACACAGGGCTGACATTATACTTAATGTTTTTAAACTATTATGCATGTTGAACTATCATATGGAGAATTAAGGTGTCTCAACCTTGGTAATTCCTTGTATTATTTCATTGTATTTATTCATTTATTGCCTATTGTATAATTTGGATGCAAATCCTATGTTGTCATATTTTGGGAGTTGGCACGGTGTTGTGTCATCCTACATGGCATATGACCACATGTAAATTTGTCCTCACATAAGGAGATAGGCATCCCACTTAGTCGTAGGAATATTTTTCCATGTGTTAGCATCTTAGAATGTGTGTAAGGGAATATTGACTGAAACAGTCATGACAGATTTTTATGACAAAGTTATGACATGTAAGAGTCAGAAATAGAAGATCCTATGACAAGTATGGACATGTGTCGAGAAGCATCTTTGAAAAAGGCATTTTTGGGTGCCCCAAGGTGTACTATGACATGATGTAAGAGAATATGCTATTTATAGCTTGTGTATGACAGATTCTCTTACAGTTGTAAGTTATGACAACTATGACAGATTCTTTGACAGTTGTAAGAGTCGTAAGAGCATCTGTCATAGCGCATTTTGGACATAGGTGACCTCCTTAGGATGGGGTGACTTGACAAGTGTTAGGAGCATCCTACAGTGTTGGACAAGTGTCCATAGGCATAGGTTTTGGGCCATGAGGCCATGTTGGATGCCCATCCCAATGTGGAGCCATTTTTGCCTTGTATTCTCTTTATAAACAGGTGGTTTGGAGAGGTGATGTACTACAAGTTTTATAGGTACTGTTATGCCACCGAATCATCTCAAAATACGAGTGTCGAAGACTCCTGCAAGAGCATTGGCTCTATGATTGTATTGTAACCTTCTTTGTTTACGAAATACATTTGAGTTGTGTTTTGGAGTGTGGGGTTTTCACTCATAAGGGTTTTTGCCACATATATCTTGTGTCTCTCTTCTTTTGTCTTACATTCTTATGTATGTGTTTGCTGCAACATCTCTGTTAGTGGGTTAACATAGTTGTGTTGATTTAAGACAGACAACTAAGAGGGGGGGTGAATCAGTTGTCCCAAAACTTTCTTTTCTTTAAACACTTAAATCCTTCTTGTAATTCAATATCATAATAATAAATCAATCATGGAAGCACAATGCAATAATTCAAGAGCAGAAACACATTAAAACATATGACACCAAGATTTTAACATGGAAAACCTGGTTAAGGGAAAAACCATGGGGTGACTAACCCAAGATTGTATTCTCTGTTAAAAGAATAAGAACAAAATGGCACATGCTAATTAGGGCTCACTACTCGAGCACACTGCTCACAAGAGGCCCACTGCCTACAGGAGATACACTGTCTACATAATAATAAATATTACATACTTGAATGATCAAAAGACTTACTCAAAGAAGGATATCATAGTTTCATGTGCCTAGAAAACTAGTCACTCTATGGAATGAGTTATCATTATGAATCAAGTTGATGATTTAGTCCTAAGTTAGTTATGTATTTGATTCTCGACAAAAATAGGACAAATAAAACTTGATACGTAAACTTAGTAACTATGAGTAAAATGGTTTAATCATTAGGCTATATTATTATCATTTTATATCAATTCTTGGATTAGTCTATTGTTTATGGCAAAACCATTTTTATCCATAAGACTCTTATACTCTTAGAAATCTTCAAAAAACTATTGTATATCCCATCGAATGATAGTAAAATTAGTAATATTGTGGTAGAAGAAATAAGGTCTATAGGAGATTCTTTATTATCTATTTATCATTCTTGTTTTAATACTCTTTGAAAATCAATTACGATGGAATAGACTAAGTTTAACTAGTAAATGACCTTGTAGGGAAACTTATATAGGTGTATATCATGATGGTCAATGATATCACAGTAAGGAAGGTATTCATACTTCTTTGTCTAGGAGTTATTATCTAATATAGAACCATAGTATTCTTAACCTTGGTTGAGTTGAACCAAAGGTTGTCTATAAATCTTAGTCTTGTAAGTTATGAGATATGGTTATTTTGATATAATGGATTATTTAAGGGTTATTATGAAAAACCTAAAGTTGAATATGAACCAAATGGTTAGTTATGTCATATGGACTTATCTGAGTCAAGAAGACTATTATCATGACAATATGTTAAAACCATCTACGTAAACATAGTTGGTGAGAATAAACTGTGAGAATACGACATTATCTAAGTCGAGTAGGGGTGGGTGAATACTACGACCACATTCACTATGAACGTTACTGATATTGAAACTTTGGACAAAGTAATGCATTCATTTTCTCCATGCATTATCAGTTCACTATATCTGAATTGCACAACCTATCAAAAATCATACTTAGCTAGAGGGTATCTAGGGTTGTATGGTTGATAGAGTTGTGTAGGATACAACACTATGTACTTGGGAAGGCAAATTACCACTGGTCACCTTTGGTCTATATTCTTCATGAAGGGTAGGGCCACTTCCTATATGGAAGATGTGTGGGAGACTATCGGTCTGTGGATGGAAGTAAATCACTAGAAAGATACTCTCTCTCTCCAAGCAGAAAACATGCCAGGGCTTGTGATAAAGATGTCAGATATTCGGAAGTAGTAATTATACCAAATTTGTTTATGTAATTGATTTACTTATGTAGATATTGTAATTGAGAAAGACAATATGATTTATTGTAATATGTAAGAGAATCTTATAATTATTGTTACTTGATTATATGTTAAATAAAAGAAAAAATTTCTCTCATTTTTACCTTGTTGAATTACTCTATGGTAGATTTCTAGTTTTACCATGTTTTTAGAATGTGAATGTTACAAAAGGGGACTGCAACATCAACATATGATAGATGCCTTCTTTACAATAGTTCAAGTTCTTATTTTCATTGTAATATTCATGTATCTTGCTATCAGATAGTGAGTCTCCTCAGCACGTCTTTGTATCTTGTCCTAAGGTTGTAGCCTTAGTTTACAAGTTAGTAGGGAGTAGTATCTTCCTTGGGTTGTATCCCTAAAACAAAGTTGTAATCTTTTGTAGCAGTGAGCCTATTATATTGTGAGTTAATCCTCACCATGGATTTTCCCTCATTGGGTTTTTCACATAAAAATCTTTGTGTCCTTGTGTTGTACATGTTTTACTTTTTGTTCTTCTTCCTTTGGTTAAAATAATTTGAATATTAAGTTATAAATCAAATTGATGTAAAGTTTAAGAATAAATTGATTCACCCCCCCTCTCAGTCTCTAGATGTGTTCAACAATTGGTATTAGAGCCAAGGACCTTTGAGAAGACTAACAATTGAGGTAGATCCTGCATTTGAACACATGGAATCTGAAGCTATGTATGATGATGTGTGTCCTGCTAAACTAGATCTAGAAGCAATGGAACCTGAAGGTTGGGACCTCAATCTAGATGAAGTAGACCTTAAATGAAAACTCTAGTCATCCCTTGAAGATCTGGATGAAGCAAGAGAACTAAATATAAAATATGAGGTCATACTTGAAAAATTAAAGGAGATAATTGTAAAATGGAAGACGCAAGCCAGAGAATCAAAACAAGAAATTAGCAAATTGAAAGCTAAAGTAGAAGAAGATAAAGGATGTGGCATTAAATTCAAGGAGGTAGAAGATATGATCTCTAGTCTAAAAGTCATGGTTGAAGAAGGCAAGAGGATTCGAGATTGCTTAAATTTGAAGCTCAATGAGAAAGCAGCTGAATGTTCAAAACTTGAGGAAGAAGTTGTCACGATGAGAAATTTATAACTGGAAAAAGAAAAAGAACAAATTGATAAAGGGTTAAAACTGAAAGGAGGTTATGAAATTCTTAATGAGTTGATTAACTCAAGCAAAATCCATCAAAAGAAAAATCTGGTCTTGGTTTTAGAAAGGGGAAAAGTCCTATCATCAGTGCATCTGTAAACTTGTATGATAACTTCAAAGAAGAAGGAAAGTCTGAAACAAAGGAAAAAAAAGCCTGCACTGAAGATCCTAAGGAGAATGCCTCCGGAGATGTAGAAGAAGATAGATTCGTTCCTGCCTGGAGAGAGAGAAAGAGAGAGAGAGAGAGAGAGAGAGAGAGAGAGAGAGAGAGAGAGAGAGAGAGAGAGAGAGAGAGAGAGAGAGAGAGAGAGAGAGAGAGAGAGAGAGAGAGAATAACTTCATGCAAGTCTAGAATAAGAAGAACTCTAGAAAGCTTGCTCCTAAACAAACTACTCCTACCAGGTATCCTCAAGCTTTCAATGGTAATTGTTATGCTTTTAATAAGATTGGTCACAAGACTATTGAATGTAGAAGCAAGATGAATTGAAATTCATTTAGGCCTCCAAGGTACAATGTTGTGAACTCTCATTCATTTTATGGTCAATGTTATGTCTACAATAAATTTGGTCATAAGGCTAATGAATATAGAAGTAAAGTGATGAGGAATGGTTTCATGAATAAGAATAATATTACTTCTCAATTATTCTATGGGTACTACTACACATGCAACAAATTTGGTCATAAGGTTGTTGATTGTATATCTAATGTGAGAATAAGTGTTTATGCTTAGAAATCCAGTATCACCTATTTTAAGTGTAGTTAAATAGGACACATTGCAAGGTTCTGCAAGGGAAAGGACGTAAGACCTACTCCTCCAAAGAAGATTGACATTGATCAGCAAAAGAAGGAAATGAACAAGATGTGATAGAAGAATGAAGAAGCTGAAGTAAAGGAAGGATCTGTACCTCTAACTGGTGCAGATAGATATTTTGGTAACTAAAAGGGAAGTATTGGCTTAGGGGGAGTTGCAATTGCAAATCTTTTCAAACCCCTAAATGCATAAGATTTTGAAAACTTTAGCATAATGGCTAATGATGACATGAATATGTTTGGATGATAATTTTATGACATTTGATCAAAGTTCCAGAGAAAATACACTCTTTGTAGAGGTTTACTGAATGATCATAGATCCCTATGATAGTAAAAAGCTAATTAGGTCAAGAATAGAAAATTGCATTTAATGTAGAGCAACTAGGGCAGAAATGAAGCATATTTAATTGATACTTGATCAAAATTGATCTCATTTGATTGATATCTAGTATGAGCAAGAGCTAAGAAGAGAAGAAGATATTCAGTAGATCTTGTGAGAAAACCCTAAAGACAATATTCACAAGTATTTCTTAAATTTACTTGTGAAACACTAGTTTTATGAAAGCATTATCATGGAAACACCTGTGGTTATTGATATTGTTGAGAGACTGAGGCTAAAATTCAAGAAGCATTCATATAAATCCACTGAAACTGACAAGGATGGACCATTTTCCTGCATGCCCATCAATGTACTACATACAAAAGATGTCCACATATACATTCACTCACACCTAAGTGAATACAACCATTTGAAGTTGGAACAATCCAAGAACAACCATCTTTTGGGGGATGATTTTCAACTAAAACTAAAGTATACAAATGTTGAAGGTAAATGCTTAGATGTATAGAAGGGTTTTCCCAATTTCTGCTATGAGGATGATTGGGTTAGAATTGTTTTGAGCCAGATTCATGAAGAATTCCTTTGTCTTGATCAACCCGATATGATCACAAAAGAAGCCATTAAACCTGTGACTAGAATGTGCTCCTCTGAACTTGTTCCAGTACTAAAGGCCGTGAAGAATGAGGTGGTAATGAATCTTACTGTTGCAATATTTGACAAAGGAAGGTTCCCTTACAATGGATGATATCACTAACCTAGGGATCTAGTATGCCACAATGGGCATTACATACAAAGAATATTACACCAATAGAGAAGGTTCTACTACTACATTTGCCATCTATACTGCACATCAGATGGTTAAGGAAGGAAACGACTATGATTTGTGTGAGATGTTGTGACAACTATTAGACAAATGAAGAGAACAAAGGAGAAATGTTATCACTTTCAGTATGGCTCTTTGATTGTTTGTCTCATGTTTTATTTCATGAAAGAATTGCCTGGTATGAAAAATATAGTCTAGAGAAGAGATATTCCTATGGGATAGTAGATTAGGGATCACATGTAGAGCTTTGCAGACTCTAAAAAATGCAACGCTATGTATTGGGGATTCTTTAAAAGTTTCCAAGATGAAATGCAATTAAGGGAGAGGATACCATCAAAGTTGTAGAAAAATATAAGAATGATATAACTTCCATGGTGGATAAGGATAATTGCTATATGGAAGAAGTTAAACAAAGGACTTTCTAGATAACTGCCTTTCCTTATGAGGTATATGGACCTAATTTGATTAGATATGCTAATATCTTACTCAGCAAGCCTAAAGATCCTACTGTGGAGAGATTTGGCACATATGAAGAAATAACGAACAAGAGAAACAAGAATGAGGTAGAAGAGAAGGCAGAAAAGATGAAATCAAAGTTTGAATCCTTGAGATGCTTTACACTCTTGAGGATCTGGTGGAATAACCTCAAACCACCTTTGTTTTTCAAACTCCTAGAAGGACAAGTAGGATTGTCCCTATTACTGCTACTTCTTCCAAATCCTTTAAACTTGCTCATACACCCCCTAGCAGGAGAAGAGTTGTTGTTGAAGTCCTAGTACAAACCAAGACTATAGAGAAGAAGAAACCAAGACCAAAACAACAAGCAAAAAGAGAAAAGATCAATCTGGTAAATGTGGATGAGGATGAAGAAGAAGAAGAGGAATCATGTATGTTGAAGAAAAGAGAGAAAAGAATAAGAGAAGGAGAAGAAGAAGGAGAGACTTCCAAAGGAAAAGGAAAAAAAACTAAAAGAGCTCCTCCAAAAGTATCTAAATATAAGCCTCTATAGCTTGAGACCACTATTAATGCTATAGCACAATATGGTGCTCTAAAAGAAGTTGCAGATCTCTATGATGAGATGCCTACTAATGACAAAGCTACAATTGAAGAAGCCATAGTTAGATATATGATGGCCTTTAATGTGGCCTTAATTGAGATCATTGATCAACTTCCTGCAATTCTTGCAGACACACTCACCAATAAGAGGAATGAAGCCATGGTAAAAGAGGCCAAGATGAGGCAACAAGCAGTTGAGAAGGTTGGTCCATCTATCTTTGATGAAGAAAAGGTTAAAGTTTCCCAAAGACAAGCACAAGAATGTAGAACCAAATGTCAAATAAATATTCTAATGGGAAAGGATGAAGAAGAAATAGAAAGATTGGAAAAGGAGACAATAGAGAAAACAATCAAAAATCTTGAAGAGATGAAGAATGCTGAGGTGATTATTAAAGATATATCTGAGGAAATAGACTTGTCATCTTTTGAAGATAATGTAACAGGTGATAATGAGACTGTGAAGAATGATTGACAGAATGAGGAGACTACTCCAAAGAATACTGACGCACAAGATATAGAGGATCAAGGTAAAATGGGTACACCTCCTTCGAAGAATACTAATTCTAGTGCAGAACATGACAATCCTCCTATGGAGAATACAGGGAAAGATGACCAAAAGTAAGAGGATAATCCTAAGAAAGCTCAAGATGAAATAGAACAAACTAAGGAGAAACAAGATGAGAAAATTTAGGATAAAAAAGAGAAGACTAAGGAGAAGCAAGATGGGAAAGCTTAGGATGCTTCTATTGATGTAGGTCAGAGTTCGTCATCTTTAGATCCACTTAAGGACCTACTAGGTTTGTAGATGCAATTTCAACTGGTGGTTACACCTCAACTTCTATAGATTCCCACTCATGAGGTGCAAGTAGATTTGTTAAATATTTCACCCCTTCACAAGTTATAGCTTGGTGACATCCTGGATGGTTCTGTGAGGAAGGAGTTCCTACAAGAAAACTTGAAGAAGACTAGCTTGGTTGAGGATGTAGTAAAGTTGATTCAGGAAGGCTTACCAGAGGAAAATATTGATCTTTCCTTGGCTTCAGACCAAAAATTGAAGCTTTTGACGGAATCCTTCAACGATCACTCCTTTCATGTTGAACAAAAGGTAGAACAAGAGGCCCTAATAAAGAAAAATGATAAAAGATTGGCTGAGGTATTTGGCAAGTGTGCCAATGCACACAATAAATTGGAAGAAAATATAAAGATATTTAAGGATTGTATTGATGAAGCTACTACCTTATATCTTTTTTGTTTTAAATGGCCGAATTCCACCAAAAATATCAAAACTCAGATTGACTCCATTGAGTCACAAATCACAAAATTGGCCAAGATATATGACTTGTCAAAGGACAAGGATGGATCAACCAGAGCTCAAATAGAAAATCTTCATTCACAAATGTCACAACTTCAAGACTAAAGAGAACAAATAAAGAAACATTTTGGTTAGCTGAGGGAAGTAGTCAACCTGAGACTTGCTTCATTATCTAGGTTGCTAGGAGAAGCTAAGAAAAGTAATCAGAAGATGAAGACCCCAAGTAGCATAGATGAGGCTAAGGATTTATGTATGCAAATTGAATGCAAGAATCATATTCTCTCCTCAGAAAAAGCAAACTGTGTATCCCCTCTCACTCAACTCAAGGTAATTTACAAAAGCATTATACCTTCTAAGTGAGTTGTAACAGTATTGTAGATAAGACAATTTGGGCTGTGTATAGACTTGCAGAGGTTTGCAGTACCACTCTATATACATAGCATCAATTTTTGGGCATTTCCATCTCAGAGGGAGCATTGTTTGTAGAAATCATATAGTAAGGGGGCATTCATATAGTATTAGGATGTTATAAGTAGGAGATATTAGGCCCTTCATCCTTGATGTCAAAGGGGGAGAGAGAAGAATGTACATCTAAAGGGGAGTGTTTGTGTACATCATTTAGGTGTTGCCATCAATAAGAAAGGAGGAGATTGTTGGCAATGTGTGTTGTCATTGATGTCAACTCAATATGTGTCAACTTGAGGTTAGGCTTGTATAGAGTTTTTGTATAGAGGTTGAAAAGGTTAAGGTGGATAGTGGAAGATTTGAGAGAGATAGTTTCACACAAGTTCATCATGTTTGACATAATAGAATATTTGAGAGAGACAGTTTGACTCAATTAGAATGTCTAAGGCAGATCAGGTCGAAAGACCTAGCAGATGGAGAAAAGTTGTCTAAGTATGAAGAAGAAAGGTGATCGATATGATGTCTAAGTATGATGCAAAGGTGAGTACACTTGTTTTAATATGGTTCTAGTATACCTACATTGATATCTCATAGGCTTGGTGTACCGCACTTAGAGATAAGTTGTAGAAGTTTTGCTAAGGCATTTACAGTGTATACCCTAAGGTAGAGTCACAGTGTTTTGGTTCACACTCCTCTGCAGAGAAAGATTTACCCTTGTGGTTTTGAAGAGAAGTTTATTAGCATATGGACAAGTTATATCCAAGATTCTAAGTCATTATACCTTCAGCAATAAAAGTTATAAGTGACAGAGTTCCAGTCTGTGATTTGACAGAGTAAAGTAATAATGAAGACTTGTTGGAATGCTTTGCATTACTTCAGAAGTGAATATTTGTTCATGTCATTTTAAGGACATCCTTAGAGATGTTTGATGTATACTTCATTGTAGCATCAAGTGGTATAGTGGTCTGCAAGTCCAGTTTTCAAATGACAGAAGTGCTAGAGTTGACTCTGGATGGCTAACTATTCTCAGAACACATGTTTGAGTAATTGTGCTAGATGGAGAATACATAGATAAGAAATTTGAAGTCATGTGAACATTCTACATGTCTCAATACTTCTTAGGTTTGAAGCACATGCAAATCTTTTTTTTCTAGTACCACATAAGGTGTTCAAGACAGTTTGAGTTATATGACTGTTGATTATAGTACAATTGCTCGTTAAGTGTCTTTAAATCCCTCTAGAAGTGCTAGATGTGGTTGTGTAGATCTTGGAGATATGTTCAAGAATATGCATGAGTTCATTCATAAGAGTTTCACATGTTTTAGTGGTCCACAATGCAATATCCTATGTTTTGATGGGCTACAGTCAGTCCATAATGCTCTATTTTTATCAGTTCAACATGTTTCTTCTTTTGTAGATGCACATAATGAT
This sequence comes from Cunninghamia lanceolata, assembly GCA_027924645.1. Classification (NCBI taxonomy): domain Eukaryota; kingdom Viridiplantae; phylum Streptophyta; class Pinopsida; order Cupressales; family Cupressaceae; genus Cunninghamia; species Cunninghamia lanceolata. The sequence goes on along the minus strand of BSBN01000710.1, from coordinate 2,758,365 downwards.
CAGATATTTTAGGTGAATGGTGTAAGGATAGTGTTGATAAGGTGCATGTTGCTCAAATCCTTGTCTGCATGATGTTTTTGGTGTCTCCCCAGTGATGTAAAGATGGACAAATAAGAGTGTTTGAGTTGTTTAGGCTGACAATCTAGTTTCTTTCATGTGCATTTGATTCTGATCAATTGCTTTAGCATTGTAGGATTTTTTATGATGTATTTGACCCTTTTATTCCATGTGAAATGATCCACAACTCAAAATGTATTTGTACTAAGCCAACCCATACAATATTACACATTTCATCTAAAGGTCTTTTTGGTACTGACCTAATTAAGGATTTGAGTTGTTGCAGAGAGTATATATAGAAGAACAAAGTCACTTGTAAAGTGTGTGGGTGATAGAGATGTATGTCAAGCATGAAGTGTGCGAAGTCAATATGATGGAGTAATTTTTTATAAAAGGGGACTGCAACATCATCTTATGACATATGCCTTCTTTACATTAGTTCAAGTTCATGTTTTCATTGTAATCTTCATATATCCTGCTATTAGACAATGAGTCTCCTCAAAAGATCTTTGTATCTTATCCTAAGGTTGTATCCTTAGTTTACAAGTCAGCAAGGAGTAGTAGCTTCCATGGGTTGTAGCCCTAAAACAAATTTAGGAGGGAGTAGTAGCTTTATGTTCTTGGTGTCTGTGTGTTGTGCGTGTTTTACTTTATGTTCTTCTTCCTTTAGTTAAAATAATTTGAATGTTAAGCTACAAATGGAATTTATTTAAAGTTTAAGAATAGATTGGTTCACCCCACCTCTGAATCTCTAGATGTTTTCAACATAATAATCTTCCATTATCACTAATTCTTGTCAAGTAAGGTTTTTTGTGGACATGTCCATCAAGTAAAGGTTGTATATTGCCTTGTCTTTTAGGTAATCGCATAATTGCAAGTTGGACTTTGTGAGGTTTCTTTTTTGAAGGCCTAGGTTAATATACCAAGAGACATGCTGCAATTATTTATTGCACTATCATTCCCTACTTTGAGTCGAAATATGATTGTCATCAAAACTTTCTAGCCTAGTGAAAAAAAGACTTAAATAAGTCATAAGAATGAAAAGTCAATTAGATTTTTTATTGCAGTTTACCTACAATCAATGTAATTTTTTTAAATGAAATTTTCATTTGGGTGTGCATAAAATCAATAAGGAAATGAATTTGCCTAGAATATATAGAGTATTCTTATATTGTAGGACTATTATCAAAATTCTACTTGAATGTTCAACTTGATTAGATAAACTGACTTCATTCAGAGTAGAAACTTGATTACAGCCTCTCAACAATCGTTGCAACTTTTTAATCAAGATTTCAAATGGGTATCCATACAATTGACAACTATTTAGTATTTACTAAACAATATTTCATTAATCAAAGATTAAAAGGTATAAAAAATGGCATTTATCCACACATGAATACATAGGTTGGAAAAATTTAGACATCGATTCATATCATCCAACATGGAAGGGCTAAATGCCACATGCATGGGAAGCCTAGGCTATTGCAATGGTCATTGACACACCTTTCTATCCAATTCCTTGGAATAAACCATATAGTTCCTACAATTTCAAATGTCACTATTAACCCAATTGTCATTTCAATCAATCTTTCTGCACTGGAAAAATTTACCAAAAAATAATTCTGTGCTTTATTTTGTATATTGATTGGGACACACCTAGATCAAATTAGGCTTAGTCCTTATCAAGCCTCTATTTTTATTTCAACCAACTATTGGCTTGGATTGGTGCACCAGAAGATTTAATTAACATTAGTAGAACATAGCATTGATGAATGGAAATCAATATACAAAACAAAGCACACAGACGCACCTAGATCAAATTAGGCGTAGTCCTTATCAAGCCTCTATTTTTATTTCAACCAACTATTGGATTGGATTGGTGCACCAAAAGATTTAATTAACATTAGTAGAACATAGCATTGATGAATGGAAATCAATGAACTTATCTAGCTCCATACTTTTGAATCCCACATCCTCCTCCTCTATAATGGATATTAGATACTAGAAAACAATTTCCTCATAGGGAATGGTGAGTCTCATTTGATGATCAAATTGTTGGGAAAACGAATCCCAACTGAAGTGGGCAAAGATGAAAACATAGACCAAAGAGAACATGGAAGCAAAATAATTTTCCATTCATTCATACACATAAAAAAATTATATTAAAAAATGTTTACATACAAAACTCAAAGATATGGCTTTGTATTTCCTTCATACAACAAACTGGCCAAATTCTACAGCAATGGAGCTTTATGTGTGCTGCTCTGTGTTGTTACTACAAACTTCTGGAGCATTGCTCTACTCTCTATCCAATATCCTGTAATGTTGTAGGTTCTTCTTGTTCCTCTATTTGCTGACTTCTCCTTCTACTCTTCTTTACTTCTAAACATTCCTCTGTTCATTCTCTTTTTTTGTCTTTCTTTCCTTTCCAAAAAAATGCCACTCAATTTCAAAATGGCCAACCAAAATAAATGTGCTACCAGAAAGCATTAACTAGGAAAACAAAAGTTAGACATGAAAAATGGGGGGAACGATACAAAATGGATCTCTAATGATGTTGCATTAAATGTGGGTGGTTGGCCACTCAAGATTATATTTCCAACACTCCCCCTTATTCTTGATCCTTTCTATTTTTCATCATCATTCAAAATTTCTAGTGCATTCTTATCTAGAGCTAAAATTCTAGAGCATTATCTTTCCAGAGAAAATTTTTGAAGCTAACGTGTCTACACCTATTCTGTGTTCTAGGGCTGTCCTACCTAGACCTATTCAAATTTCTAGAGCTTTTTTGAGTTTCCAAAACTAAAGTTCTGGAGATTTCTGTCATGCCAAGCCTATCCCTTAGGTGTTCAAAAGAGCCTTTTGACAATGCCTTAGTGAAAATATCAATGAGCTACTGCTCGGATCTGGAGAGCTGAAGTTGAATCTTTCTGTGCTCCACCAACTCCCTTATGAAATGGTAGTAGATTTCAATGTGTTTGATTTGTCCATGAAATATGAGATTCTTTGTCAAGGCTATAGAAGACATGTTGTCACAAAATATGGTTATACCATCTTCTTGCTCCTCATTCAAGTCTGCAAGGATTCTTCTAAGCCAAATAGCCTGACATGTTGCTACATTTGCTACTATGTACTATGCTTCTATTCTGGAGAGAGAAACTATGGGTTATTTCTTTGATGCCCATGAAATTGCTCTTGAACCCATGTAGAACACATATCTCGATGTGCTCTTGATGTCATCTACATTCCTATCTAATCATTGTCTGTCTACCCAACCAGTTGAAATTCATTAGAGGTGGTATACATAATGCCATAGCCTTTTGTGCCATTGATATACCTCAGGATTCTCTTTCCTCCTTGCTAGTTTGTGTCTTTAGGTTGCTCCATGAACCTAGAAAGCAAGCTTACCACATACATCAAATAAGGTCTTGTTGCTATCAAATACATGAGGCTTCTAACCATGCTCTTGTAGAGGGTTGGGTTAACATCACTGCTGTTGTCCTCTTTGCTTAATTTTAGACCTGTAGTTGTTTGGGTGGGGGTAGGATTGATGTCCAACATTCTAAATCTCTTCAAGATTTACTTGGCATAATTACTTTATGAAATAAAAATGCTATGCTCTATTTGTTGGACCTCTATGCCTAGGAAATATTTTAGCAAACCAAGGTCTATCATTTCAAACTCATTTTTCATTACCTTTTTGAAATCAACAATGAAAAGATCACTATTCCTTGTGAAAATCAAATCATCTACATACAAAATAGTAATAAGAATTGGTTGCCTTGATGTAGAGTGTGGGCTCACTAACGCTTTTTCTAAATCCATTGCTCAATAGGTACGAATCAATTCTATTGTACCATGTTCGTGGTACTTGTTTAAGCATGTAAAGAGCTTTCCAAAGCCTATACAATTTGTCTTCATGTCCTGGGACTTCATAGCCAAGTGGCTGCTCCACATACACCTCTTCTTTCAACACTCCATTCAAGAAGGTTGACTTTACATCCATTTGAAATACTTTCCATTTGTGTTGGGCTGTAATTGCTAGGACTACCCACACTATTTCTAGCCTTACAACTAGTGCATATGTTTCATCATAGTCTCTTCCAGGCTATTGTTTGTAACCCTTAACAACTAGCCTTGCTTTATACCTCTCAACCTTACCATCAGTAGTGCATTTGGTCTTATAGACCCACTTAACTCCAATGAATGATTTCCCCTTTGGTAAATGAGTGAACTCCCATATCTTGTTTCTCTCTATAGCATCTAGCTTTTCATCCATGGCCTTACACCATTTTCCTCTTTCACGACTTCTTCAAAATACATTGGATCACTATAGGAAAACAATGCAAAATCCAAAATTTCATCAAAATTCACATACATTGTGCTTTCATAAATTTCCCTCATGCTTCTTGTCCTCCGTGGCATCAATGATGCAAGTGTAGGGTCAGAATTTCCAAAGCTTCTTGACTATTGGACTGATGAAGAAGACCGAGTGCCAGAATTTTCACCCTATTGTAAATTTCTAGAGCAACTACTCTGCTGAAAAATTTTGGAGCTGCTGTTGTTTTCTAAATTGTTTCCCTGTTGAAAATTTTTGGAGCTCCTGACTTCTGGGGCTTCTTTATCCTCAAGGGTTATTGTGACAGAAATACCTGTGTTGTTATCCACCATGCCATCCCATGACTCATTTTCAATGAATTCAACATCCTACTGATCACCACTTTCTTGGTGATGGGATTGTACAATTTGTAGGCTTTTGACTCTTCACTATAGCCTATGAAAATGCATTTTTCACCTTTGTCATCAAATTTCTGCCTATTCTCTTTTGGCATGAGTACATATGCCACAAAAGTAAATATTTTTAAGTGCTCTACACTCCATTTGCATTTTGTCCATGCTTCTTGTGGAATCATTTCATGAACGACCTTTGTGGGGCACCTATTCAAAAATGTCAACTGTTGTTGCTACAGCTTCACCCCAATAATCATTTGTCAAACCTTTTTCCTTCAGCATGCTTGCTACCATATCCATGATGGTTCTATTTTTCCTTTCAACCACTCTATTTTGTTGTGGAGTATACAGGGCTATGAACTATTTCTCAATGCCTTCATACTTGCAAAAGTTCATAAACTCTTTAGAGATATACTCTTCCCCTTTGTCTGTTTTGAGGACTTTGATATAGTGGCTGCTTTGTTTCTCAACCAAGGCCTTAAACTCCTTAAACTTCTCAAATGCTTTTGATTTGTTCTTCAAAAAATACACCTAGGTTTTTTTACTGTAGTCATCTATGAATGTCATGAAATAAACATTACCACCTAGGGTTGGAATCTTCATGGGACCACACAAATCTGAATGCACCAACTCTAATGGTGCTCTTACTCTCCTAGAATACCCTGATTGAAAGGGTTGCCTATGTTGTTTACCTAGGATGCATGTTTCACACTTTTCTTTGGGCTCTACGATTGTTGGTAGACCCCCAACCATGTATTTTCTAGCTAAAAGAGTTAAACTGGAATAGCTGAAATGCCCATACCTCAAATGCCAAAGCTTTGATGGGTCATTGATGACTATTTTGAAAGTTGACTGTTGTAGGGTTGTCGAATGTGCTGGAATTTGCATTTTGAGGGGAAACATACAATTCTTTGTCATTTGAACCACTGCAATAACTTTTTTGCTTCCATCCTTGTCATAAACATGATGCATTCTCCTTTCTCCATTAGCACTCTATAACTGTTATGGATGATCTGTCCAATGCTCAAGAGGTTGTGTTTTATGCCTGGGGTATAATAGACATCATGGATTTGTTTTTCTTCACCATGCTTGGTTTGTATGCACACTATGCCTCTGCCCATGACTGGAACTTTCTCATTGTTCCCCATTTTGATTTCTAACTTGATGCTATTGTTTATGGAGATAAATAAATTTTTATTACCACTCATGTGGTTGCTATAGGCATTGTCCAAATACCAAATTTTAGCGTTGCCCTATTTGCAAGGTTGAATGCAATGAACACTTGTGACGGTTTTTCATTTTCAGCCTTGTTCTCATTTTCCACATTAGCATTATGACTCCCTTGGTCACACTATTTCTTTTTACATTCACTTGCATAGTGACCATACTTGTGACAATAGTAACACTACACATTTCTCTTATCATACCTTTGATTTGAGCTATTGTTCTTCTTTTTGTTTTGGAAGTCTGATTGGGAGGTGTTGGCCTTGTCTTGACTATTTGATCTTCGTCTTCTGGAGTTGCCTCTACCTCTGCCCCTTTGACCTCTTCCTCTGCCATTTCTTCCTCTTCCCCTGCCTCTCACATTTTCTTGGGCTTTGAAGGCTTGCTCTAGGGAAGGAGTGGATCTATTTAGTCACTGCCCATGGGTTTGAAGAGAACCCATCAACTCATCAACTGTCATTTTTGAGAGTTCCTTGGCCTCTTCTATGGTAATAACCATTGGGTCAAATCTAGAGGGCAAGCTTCTTAGGATTTTCTCAATAATCCTTTGCTCTTCCATAGTTTCTCCATTTATCCTTAACTGGTTAACCAAGGTGGAAACCCTTGTGTGAAAATCTAAAATGGACTCATTGTCCTTCATCTGCAAGGTCTAAAAATCTCTCCTTAGCAACTGGTGCTTCACTAATCTCACCTTGTCAGTCCCCTTGTAACTATTTTGCAATATTTTCCATGCTTCTTTTGCATAACTAGCTGCTACTATTCTAGGGAAAATAGCCTCTGTCAAGGCTACCTCAATCAAACTAAGGGCTTTTGCATCATTTTTCCTTGTCTCTGTCAACTGATTCTTTTGAGCATTGCTCAATGTTGTATATGCATTTGGGTCAGTCACATATGTGAACCCATTTGTAACTAAAATGGTTTTCATTTTCTTTGCCCATACATCATAGTTTTTACTATCAAACATAGGTGGTTGTTACCAACTCCTATTATCTCCTCTTGCCATTTTGTAAAATGGGGGAAAATGCAAATACCTAGAAAAGATCTAGGGCTTTCCTAAACACCCAAAAGCTAAGGCTCTGTCACTACACGCCTATGAAAAAACTAGGGCTTTAAAACTGAATGCCCAAAAAACTTAGGGCTCTGATACCAAACTGTTGGGAAAATGAATCCCAACTAAAGTGGGCAAAGATGAAAACACAGACCAAGGAGAACAAGGAAGCAGAATAGTTTCTATTCATTCATACACATACAAAACTCAGAGCTATGGCTCTGTATTTCCTTCATACAATAAACTACCCAAATTCTAGAGCAATGAAGCTTTTTGTGTGCTACTCTGTGTTGCTGCTACAAACTTCTAGAGCATTGGTCTGCACTCTATCCAATATCCTCTACTGTTGCAGGTTCTTCTTCTTCCTCTATTTGCTAACTTCTCCTTCTATTCTTCTCTACTTCTGAACATTCCTCTGTTAATTCTCTACTTTTGTCTTTCTTTCCTTACAAAAAATTGTCGCTCAATTTCAAAATGACCAACCAAAATAAATGTTCTACTAGAAAGAATTAATTGGGACATCAAAAGTTAGACATGACAAAAGGGGGGAATGATTCAAAACGGATCTCTTCTAACATTGCATTAAATGCAGTTGGTTGACCACTCAAGATTATATTTCCAACACAAATCCATACTATTCCTTTGCCTTGTCCAATAATGCCCACATTTAAAATATTCATTAGGGGTTATAAATCTATATCGTTCACTACAAAAATGTACTACACACTACCCCTTTGGGACATCCGTGGGGAGAATACCACATGATTGGTCTACGAAATCATTTGCAAAGATAAAATACCTTGTGCTCATTGATGAAAGAGCATACCCAACTACCTTGTGGGCGTTGGCAAACCTATTGAGGAATTTGATAATGTGCTTCACAAGGAGGACTTGAGGATTTGCCTTTCTCCTTGCCATTCTTGATTAATGAATGAAAAAAGAAAGCAAGAGGAATTGAATTACAAGATAAGGTTCGGTACTAACCTTTAGTCCTCTTCAGAGCATTCTCTGTAGGTACGTTGATAACTCTAAATCAAACTTAGAAATTGTAGACAATGTGAATTTGCAAGGGTTGGTAAGTAGCATATAATGCTCTTTCTCAAACTTAAAAGCCTTCGAAGGGCCCAAAAATGTTATAGAGTACCTGTTTAGTTGATTCAAATGCTAATAGAAAGATTAAAAACAAAACCCATCTTCTATTTAGTAATGTGCAGGTTGTCTTTATGATACTTATATTTGAACCATCTTTGAAAATTGTTGACAAATATCAAAACTGAAATTTGAACCATTTTCATAGACCAATACATTGTGAGGTTGCCTCACCACTCCAATGCCAATAGAGCATGCATCCAAACAAACAAATAATAATACACTAAGATGATTTCCACAAAGCTAAAAAGCATAGAGATTGGAATTAAGTTTTAGGAAGAAACTATGCAATTAGTTCCACCTTGCATCAAATGAAAGCAAGAAGATTTCAATTTGACTTTTGCAACCTCTCTAGAGGTTGAAATAGTTTAACAACTAGTATACTTTCATATTTCCAAATAAGTTTCTACATTAGTAAAAGCAAAAATAAGATGCACAATGTACACTCTTTGTTTGCTTAGGAAAATTCAAATGGATCACTGGATCTTAATATAGAAAAGAGGTCATAACAAAACCAATAATGAGTTTTTGAATTGGTATAATGTATAAGCATATAGAATAGAGGAGATTGATTAGCACATTGCTAGAAAAGGATCTGAACCAATTGTTTAAGCAGTATTAGGATAACTTATGTATTCATGCATGTAGACAATCTATACATGTCTCTGTCATTTCTTGCATTGTTATTATTACCATACAAAAAAGAAAGGGATCCTTTCAAAGTAATGTGCAAACCAATCTTGATTTTCAGTTGCATCACTTAAACAAAAAACTCCATAAAATTCATTATGAAATCACACCAATTAATCATTAATTTTAAGTTCTGAACAAAATTCTAAATGTGTTAGTACGCTAACTTAGAGAACTATTAAAAAATCTCTTGAATCTTCAAGAAAAACATTGTGCAGACAAAAAATGCTTTATGAAAATTTTCTATATCATCTTAAATAAGACTCCTAAATTTACCATATCACAAATGCAATATTCTCAAGAAAAACTCTCATTGATAATCACTTGGAAGTATTACTATAAAACAAATGATTTTAAACTCAAAAATCAACCTCAATTATAAAAAATTATATCATGCTACTGTTTCACTTCATGAATGCTTTCTTGCTAACCATGGATTTCTTTGATTTCTTCTTTCGGCCATATTTTTTCACACGTAGGATTTTATGCACATCACTAAGCCTTGCAAGAGCTAGACTCTTTAAATCGACAGTAACCTATGAAAAAAATTGATATCAAAAGGCTGGGTACAAAAGTACAAATGAAATAATTGTGTAGAACAATTATGGAACACAAATACTTCATATCAGAACATTAGCTTCTTTTGAATCAATCTAGCTCTAAAGTTACAAATAATCAGACAATAGAACTGCAAAAATCTAGCAGACATTATCTTATGTTAACAACTCCTAGATTGCACATTCAAGTATTGCATGATATTTAGTAGTAACTTTATTATTTGTTAATAATGGTGAGTACTCTGACACTTTTTATCAATTAACCATGACAAATTGTTTATTTAGGAGATAAGAAAGATATTAAACTAATCATATATCAAGTCCAACAATCCTATTCCAATGTCCAACTTAGAAGAGTTACTCATCAGATATAGTTAATGCAATTTTAAGAGGCTAAAATTTTACTAACAATATATAAAAACTAATCCTAGTAGAGCACTTAAGAACTTTTAGCAAAATTTATTTGCACAAGTGATCAGTTTAGTCAGATCAAACCAATATTAGATCAATTTAGTCAGATCACTTAATCTATATGCATTTTACAACAGCAAAAAATTAATATGATACAAACCATTAATATACTAAATGAAATTGACACTTTCAAAAGGCAACATTGTTCTTGTGGTGCAATCAATAAGGTAAGAATGGAACAACTCTTTAAAAAGATTTGATTAAAAGAAAGGCAATAGCAATGCCAGAAAAGGCCAAGTTGATTGAATGAAAGTATTCCAAAATAATCTACAAATAGAATTCTTAATCTGAACATAGCTACTGAATAGACAAGGTATGCAAACTATTTGATAGAATACTTCAAAGACGTGGTCTAATGGCTTGCTATGATTGTAGAATATACACAAAATGGATTTGTTGAGAAGTCTTTAGAAACTTTCAAGAAAATGCAATTGGCACATATAAAGTCAAACTTGACAACCTTCGCCTGCTTTCTCCTTGCCTGTACCAAAATAGGAGCTTTAGAATAGGGTATGGCCATCTATCAAAGCATAATGAAGGGGGGGTTTTATCAGATGTTATAGATGCAACTGCCCAGCTTGGTAAGCACGTATCCAAAATGTGGATCCATAGACAAGGCACTTTACTTGTTTGAGATAATGCCTCAAAGAGATGTCATCCCATGGAATACAAGGATTGCAGGATATGCAATGTCTTCAAGAAAATAGGGGATTTCTATCTGTACAAACAACCCCTGGTGCAAGCTCTTCCAATGCACCTATGTCAAATCCAGGTCCCCATGATCAATATTCTGCTTTGAACAATGGATATTTTAAATGTGAAAAATGTTCTTTCATATTCCATCCACCATCCGGTAAAGTTAATATGGTGAATGGCTATAGTGGCTCGATTTGTTTACGCTAAGTAATTGTTGTTCGCTTAGTGAAACCAAAATCCTTTGACTGGCAGAGCTCAAGGTGGCCTTTCAAATATGTGTAAGGAATTTTATCCACTATACGCAACCCAACACTCCATGCCTTGCAAATTACTCCAACGACATTGCCTCTACCTCTTTCTTCCTTGCCATCTTTTTACTTTTTCCTTTGTAGATGTAGCTTCCTAGGGCAATCCAATTGAAACTATTGCTAATGTCGCAGAAAATTTAGGAAATTTGTGAGATTTTTCGTCATTATAGATGTGGCATCTTGCTTGCAAAGGGCATCTTTTCCTTCTCTTCTAACTCACATCCCAATTTGGGATCCCATGCATTGTAAATGGATTGAGACGCAGATGGAATGGCCTCCACGTTGACTGTGACTATAAACTCAAAAAACACTAAATCCAAGAACTGTGAAGATTAATTTAATCGTCTTGCACGCCTTATGAACAGTTTGAGCCATTGATCTAGGTAGTCAAGCTGCTTACTCTTGCATAGGGAATGCCTTTGGTGTAATTATGAGGCAGATTCAAATCGTAGTATTCCTATTATCTAAAGGGGATCGATATATTAAACTTGGCTATAGTTATGTATGAACCAAAGCACTACCATTAACACTAAAGAGACCTCATAAATGGAACTACTACGATACTGTAAATTAATTATACCAAGCTCCACTCAAATATAATTTCTGCCGGAAGCCGGAAAGCTAAATATAAATCATCAAATCAAGATACAATTTATGAGGACAAAATCAAAGAGCGTGGATGAATAAAGTGAGAGATAGTCACCATACCACTGAGTGACGCGATGCGCACAGGGACCTCATGATAAGATGACCTTCTTATGCGCTATCACAAATCTCAGAATACCGCAAACGAAAAAACAACGAAAAGGACGATGGAGAAGATTAAAAATTCTGGTAAGATCGAACGGCGGGCAACGATTCAATCATCTTGCACATCTCTTACTCGCCTAAGTCGATCCTTCAAGCCAGGTATGTGTTCGCAAAAGAGTTCGGCCCAAAAAAAAAATAAAGAATTCCGTCTTTATAGGTTCTAGTTAAACAGACAAAAAAAATAATAATAGATATCGAAATATCATCCAGGTCCCGTGGCTCAGTTGGTTAGAGCGTTGGTCTTATGAGATTCTTGACTTAGAGTAGCCGAAGGTCGCGTGTTCGAGCCCCGACGGGACCAGGCGAAATAATTAACATCCTGTTGTATTGATAGATGTACTTGTTTGCAGTGGTCGACTAGACTTGTTTGGATCATCTGCGCATCAACTCTTATCTTACAATTTTCATTGACAATGCCTTGTTTTCTGCTCAGGTAAGTTGATTTTTAAATTTTCAAGCAAAAGAGTGACCTTTTACTTGTTGCGAATTGAGTGTATCAGTTTGGATTACATGGTCTATGTGGACGAGATTAGTGGTCTAATACTTCTAGACAGTTGCTGCACTTTCCTTCAGCCCCGCCTCGTATGTCTTTTTCTTTTTCTTGTTCCCTGTGACTACACATACTGAACCATTCAAGACCATTTTAAAAAGGTCTCGAGAAACAACATGATATTTGCTTTCAAAAAAGAAAAAGAAAAAAAAAAAAAAATTTGATTCACTTTCTTTCACAATACATTACATGAATACCTTGAGTGCATATACAATGGCAACGAATGATCAAGATGAAGCTATTTTCTTAATGTCGCACCCTCGCATGCACCCCTTTTTCAACTTTATTTCCTTGTTCATATGTACGAATAATTATTAAACATGTAAATACTTTGATTTCTACGAGTAATGGTGAAATTAGCACACCCATGCCCATTCGCATTTAATTCACCTACCTTAAACAACTGGTACATTGTGGTGCCGATTGTTTAGGGAATCTTCGACCTCGATTTATTATGGAAGAAAGCTTTTTTTTAGAGAACCATTCTACTTTGTTGTGTTATTTGTGGGAATAATTACCCCTTATTTAATTTTGATGGTTTTTGTGCAACAAGAATAAGACCCCCTATAATTAAGCCCATCGAAGTGAAAAAAGCATCTCCAAAGGATTCTTTCTATCTAGTTCTAACAAATGTAGATACTATAAGAGCATGCTATCTAATGGTTCATTCTTTGACCATGCCACTTTTCTTTTTTTCTCCCCTTGGACCAAAGACACTCTAGTTTTAGAGATCAGATCCTTAAGGTCTAGGTTGAGTTTCTAGGTCTATTGATGTCAGTTTGGGTGTTTATGGAACAAGTGGATAATCTATTAGGATGTCATGGGCGGTAAGTGCAGTCGTTATTATACTTATTGTCTTCATAAACACATAGACATTGAAGTGGATATTTTTAATGACTCAAAGAAAATTATGATATCCAAGTTGGTAGCTAACAAAACTCATGTACAAGTTTTTATTCATAATTAGGTTAAGCTTGTGTTTTCATAGCAATCTAAAGAGCATAAGATAAAAGACTACCCTCTACTTATTAGAGTTGAAGAAAAGCCAAGTAGCCCTCTTGGTTTTGATAAATTTGTTTTTATTGGGTGGACATTAGTTCGTAGTGAAAATAATGAGGAAAAAATCTATACTTGAAGAAAATTTCCAAGGGCATCTAGAGGAAATCCTAATCCATCCATGGCATATGTTCTAAGGCTAGTGATGCAAACAACCATGGTGATTTATGAAAATTTGGTTTGGTGCACACCTCACTCAATCAATTTCGTTTTAATGAACTCACATAACTCCAGCCATTCATCACCACAATAGTAATAATACAATTAGCTTTTATTACTAATCTTAATTTCCTACATATAGTAGGATGGGAATGCTATTGTGGAGAAAGATCATGATTTTTCAAAAATGCCTTGTTCATAAAGGGGTGGAAACTTTATGAAAAACAATCACCAAGATTTTGCTTACTATAGCCTTGATGTGATACAAGCTATTGAGGATAGTGATAGTATGAATTTGGAATGTGATGATTATAGTATTGCGGAGTGTAGGTGGATTGACATATCCTAGAAGAAAGAATACTATCATATCAAGTTGTCAAAATCTTGATGCTTTGGATGTTGTCTTTCTCTAGGAAGTGAAAATCGTAGATTTATTTTCTTTGAGTCAATTCGGGCCACTTTATGTGTTCGAACTATTTTCTATTCTCTACAATAAATAAGGCTAGGATGCAATAGTGTAGTTATGCCTCATTCTATGTTTCTCTTTGTTAGGAACCCATGTTTAACTCTTCTCTTTACTTTGTTAGTATATTGTTGTTGGACGCATATGCTTTGTAAGTCGTCATGTGAGTATATTGTATTATCCCACATTCATGGAGAGTAATAGTTGTTTAGATTAGACTTAGTATATAAGTACGTGTTGAGGCCAATGAAGGCATCCATGAGTTTATTGTATTGAGCTTGCTCAAAGGAGGTTGCCCCCTCAAAGTGGCTTGCGATCAATAAATTCCTTCTATGTTCTGCTATTTCTGTTATTTCATGCATTTTCATTATATTGTTGCAGGAGGTTCCTCTCATCTAGTATCAGAGCGGTTTCTTGGGCTCGCTGGGTGGAATTTCTACAAAAAAAAAATTCGCAATGGCCTCCAGGCACTGTGATTATTGCAGTAGTTCTTTTTTCTTTGCATCTATATTGTTCATTTCAATTGCAGGTTCGGATCATGGAATAATCCCTATCTGCTTAATTGTGGGAAGTCCCTGGGCATAGCCCTAAAACTCATTGTGAGGAGTACCACAAGAACCCCAAAGTAGCTGGCCCATTGAGAGTACCTGCTAGCAAAAAGGGCAAGGGCCCCTACCTGACTGACTAGTTCCCATCTGTGAGGTAAACCAAGAGCTGTCATTTGTGGCAAAGTGGTTATCAGTTTTACCTGAGTCATGGAGTGAGGGGTACTGCCCCAATACGCAAGCCATTAGACAACATTGGTAGCCGAGTGAATTCCCTAAACCCTTAGGAAGCTGAACATACCTAGGGTCCGTATCTATTTCTAGCTGATAAATCGTAGATTGTATCTATCCAGAGACGCTGCAAATCCTGTTGCAGATCATTTCCAGAAAGAAAAAAATTCTATTTTTTTGCCATATCTTCCTTGCTTTAGCTCTGTTTCCCTTGAAAATTCACTAGAACCCCTAAAAATCCATTATGCATATTTCCTTCCTTGAGGACCCTATCCCAAATTCCACTTATCGAAGCCAAAAATCCCACATTTGTCTATTTTTAGGGTTTACCATAACTTCTTCGATTCTCACCCAATCACCTTCAAATTTTGCCACAGTGTTCATTTCCTATTTCTGCTTCTTTGTCCCTCTTGGACAAAAATTCCCATTCTTTTACCCCGCTTCTAAAATCCCCATTTTATGCTTACCTGTCCCTCAGAAAGTGTCCAAAACCTAGTCAAACCCTAGTTACCCATCAGAGTTTTTCCCAAATCCAAATTTTCCTTTACTAAAAAAGTTTTTGTTTTTGTTTTTCTTCCCATTCCCCCAAAAAAAAAGCTTGGTTATGGTTGTCACCCGCGCAGGAGCAAAAAACATGGAGGATGAACTTGTAGCCCTCAAGACCAAACTCCAAGATCTGGATGAAAAAATTCTCGGCCTCAATCTTTAGCATTCAGGCATGAACAATAGACGGCAACTAGAGTCTTCTGCAAACATTGGATTCTCTTCTTCCAACAATTTTCATGGGCTGAAGCTTGATTTTCCTCGCTTCAATGGTGATGATCCGACTGGATGGATATACCAGGCAAAATAATATTTCAGTCTGTATAATACTTTTAATGTCAACAAAGTCCCACTTGCATCCTTTCATTTGGAACATGAAGCCATTCAATGGTTCCATTGGTACATCAAGGCTCATGAGGAGCCAAAATGGACAGAGTTTTGCAAACTCATTTTGCAACGATTTGGCCCTAGTGCTTTTGATGACTTCACAGGAGCACTCACTAAACTTCGCTAAACTGGCACTGTGAAAGAATATCAGATAGAATTTGAGAAACTAGCCAATCACATAGAGGGATTGTCTAATGAATTCTTCTAGAGTTATTTTGTCACTGGTCTGAAGGATGCAATTCAATCTGAGGTTAAAATGTTCCGTCCCAACATAATGATGGAAGCCCTAGGGTTGGCTAAGTTAGCGGAGGACAAGATCACAGCTCAACAATGCTCCAAATCCACTTTTGTTTCATTCAGAAATATGGTTTCCCAAAGACCTCCAATCACACCAGCTTCTAGAACAACTCCTATCAAGCATTTGTCTGAAGCAGAGATGCGAGCACGTAGAGAAAAAGGGCTTTGTTATAATTGTGATGAGAAATTCACTCGGGGACATAGATGTGTTGATCAAAAGCTCTATCTCTTGGATGTGGATTTTCCACCTACAACTGAATTTTATGAAGATGCCCAGGATACAGTAGATGATTAGGTCGACATTCAGCAGCCGCCTATTGAATGTCATTCTCAGGACAACCACCCAGAGATATCTCTACATGCTTTAGTAGGAGTCACCACCTCACAAACCATGTGGGTCAATGGTTACTTCAAGAAGCTCCCTCTTACAATACTCATTGATTCTGGTAGCACTCATAACTTCATTGACCCTCGGATTGCCAAACAGGCTGATTATTTTGTCAATCCTTGCTCCAGCTTTGAAGTCATGATTGCCAATGGGGGCACATTACCTTGCAAAGGGAAGTGTCACAATGTGCGTATCTCTATTGGAGATTATAACCTGTGCTCTGACATGTTTGCCTTGCCCTTAGGCAGATGTGATGTGGTTTTGGGTGCTCAATGGTTACGCACACTCAGACCCATCTTATGGGATTTTGCTAAACTTTGGATGCAGTTTTCAGACAATGGGTAAAAACACACATTGAAAGGCTTACAATTATGGTCTCTCAGCATCATCAGTTCATATCACATGGAAAAGCTCTTTAAGAAGAATTCACATGGTGTCATCACTCAGCTCCATTCCATTCAGATGCAACCATCAATAGTCTCCACTACTCCTTCGAATCTACAACAAATTTTGGATAGATATGCATGTGTTTTTGTTGAACTAGTGGGATTGCCACCTTCACGACCAGAGGACCATCATATTCAGCTACTTCCTGGAAGCATTCCTCCCAACATCAAGCCCTACCACTACCCATTTCGCCAAAAGATAGAGATTGAGATGCTCGTTCAGGACTTACTAAAGCAAGGTATTATTCGCCCTAGTACCAGTTCCTTTTCTTTACCAGTTCTTCTTGTCTGGAAAAAGATGGGTCATGGACCTTCTGCATTGACTTCTGAGCACTTAATCACATCACAATCAAGGATAAGTTTTTGATTCCTGTTGTTGATGAGCTTCATGGCGCTCATTTCTTCTCCAAGTTGGATCTTCGTTCTGGGTATCACCAAATTTAGGTTCATGAGGATGATATCCTTAAAATGGCTTTCCGCATGTATGATGGCCACTATGAGTTTTTGGTCATGCCCTTTGGCCTCACTAATGCTCCTTCCACATTCCAAGCATTGATGAATAAAATATTCCAGCCCTACTTGCGAAAATTTATTTTGGTCTTCTTTGATGATATCCTCATCTATAGTAAAACATGGGCTGAGCATCTCCAGCATCTAGATCTTGTATTGCAACTTCTCTCTGATCATCATATTTGTGTAAAATAGTCTAAATGTGTTTTTGGGCAGGAGGAAGTGGAGTATCTTGGGCATATTGTTTCAACCCAAGGGGTTCGAGTGGATCCTGCAAAAATAGATGCCATGAAAAATTGGCCGCATCCTCAGACACTCAAGAGCCTTCGTGGGTTTTTGGGACTGACTGGCTACTACCGCAAGTTTGTTAAGGATTACGGGAAGATTGCATCTCTATCAACAACTCTGTTGAAAAAGGATGCTTTTATATGGGCACATGCTACTGATTGTGCCTTTGAAAAACTGAAACAAGTTATGTGCGCTACACCTGTTCTAGCTATGCTAGATTTTTCCAAGACCTTCACTATTGGGAGTGATGCTTATGGCGGTGGACTTGGTGTTGTTCTCCTTCAAGATGAACATCCCATTGCGTTCACCAGCAAAGCCCTTTTAGGTAAGAATTTAGTACTCTCTACATATGAGAAGGAAATGATGGCTATTTTTGCATGCAGTACAAAAGTGGCTACATATCTATTAGGGAATCATTTCTGCATCAAGACTGATCACGAGAGTCTGAAATATTTATTGGAACAATGGGTCTCCTTTCCAGCGTAACAGAAATGTGTTAGCAAACTCATGGGTTATGACTATGAGATCACTTACAAGAAGGGTAAGGACAATATTGTGACGGATGCTCTTTCTTGCACATTTGATGATCAAGATTCTCTTTCAGCTATTTCTATGTCTATTCCAAATTGGTTGGAATCTATCCAACAGGGCTTGTCAATGACTCTTCATTATCTCAAATCATTCAATAGTTCACCAATAACCCTTCTTTGGTACCTCATTACTCTTGGGATGGTGCTTCTCTGAGATACAAGGGTTGTCTAGTGCTTCCCCAGAGCATAGATCTTCAATAGGCTGTCTTCTATGAGCTCCATGCTTCTCCATCGGTAGGGCACTTTGGGTTCCTTAAAACTTATGAGTAGGCACGACGTAACTTCTTTTGGAGGGTGATGGAGAGCGCACAACGGGAAACGTAGAACGGGTCCTAATTTCCTTACAGTTGGCAAGACTAACAAATGAATCACTGATACATCTTCATCGGTTAGACAACCATCATCGAAAAGACATTCCTAAGTCTCTTTGTGACCAAACCCACCCCAATAGCTCAACTTCACTTTATCTTCAGTGAGACTTACTTCTATCGACCAAGTCTTTCATCCTTCTGCCGATGCTCGATGATGGTTAAGTTCCTCCTCGTCTCAACCATGACGGCTTCCACACCGATTAGGCGTGACCTTATCGGCGAGACCCTTCCCGTTGGCCAAACTCTTAACTTGTCTCCCGATGCGCCGATGGTATTTACCTTCAGTGAGACTTGTTCTATCGGCAAACACTTGCAATCTATGGCCGATGTGCCGATGAACCAACACCCTCGGCGAGACTTGTTCCGTCGGTGGGACTTACCCCAGAGCTGTCGATACGCTGATCACTCCAATGTCACCTTTGACCTTCTCTCGTTGGCATGACAATTACTATCAGCCACCTTAGGGTTTGCTATGCCGATACACCAATGCACAATTTACCTTCTTTTGAACCCTAGCACATGCACATGCTAGGTCAACCTACTATGCGAAATGCTTTGTCTGGATCCTCTACACCGCCGAATAGGAAAAACAAAACAAAAAGAAAAACAAATACTTATACAACGAATCCATTCCACTTATTTCAACAGAAATAGTACTAGTGGAATGCTTCACGACGACATACGGCAACAATGGAAAGCACAGAAAGAATGGAAATCTACAACTATACAATTTGTAGTTACAGGAAATAGAAATCAAATTGACGGAACATAATCATTCTATTTCTCCTTAGCACAATACACAATCACATTCAATCACACTTCTTCGATCTGATCATGATTTGGTTCATTCCTCTAGGGTTTTTATCAACTCACCTGGAGGAAAACCAACCGATTCCAAGTGGCTGGGAGAAAAACTAACCGATTCCAAGTGGCTGGGAGACCAACCGTCTTGAGATTAACAATATGACAAATGTGACCTAAGTCAGTTGGGATTTACAAATAGAAATGAAAATGCATTGGTCAAATAGACCTTATTACAACACAAAACATGATTTTCTAGGTGCTCCTGCACCATACTCCTAGGTGAAAGTTGTCTCAAGTCCTCTTAGAGACTAACTGCTGCAAATCACCACCCTACTTTTTGATGTCTTCTTCCAGCATCCATGTGGCCTCTGAGTCTGGAAGTCCTTGCCACTTGACTAAGTGCTCAAAATAGGTCTGATTTCTTGTCTTCTTGGCTATCCTTCTATCCAAGATGCACTCCATCTTCGGTGGTTCCGTAGGTGGTAAATACTGCACCCATGCTGCATTGTCTTGGACATAATCTGCTGTACCTTCTCCTATATCAAGACTCTTACATAGTGTTAGATCAGCAACATTGAATATAGGTGAAATAGCAATATCATCAGGGAGTTCAGTTTTGTAAGCATTAGGACCATATTTCTCCAAAATCTGACAAGGTCCAATTTTTCGCATCATCAACTTGCTGTGTTTTCCTGTGGGCAGTCTATTTTTGTTGAGATGAACCATGACCATATCTCCTATTTGGTACTAGACATCCCTTCTTTGATCCACTCTAGCCTTGATCTTCTGACTATTCTGATGTAGAGTATCTCTGACTTGTTGATGGATCTCTTTCATAGCCTCTGCAAATGTATCAGCATGTCCACTCCTTTTGTCCAACCCTTGAACATCTCGCAATTCAAAAATTCCTCTAAGATGAATACCATAGACAACTTCAAAAGGACTTAGACCTATACTTCTGTTTGGAGAATCATTATAAGCGTACTCTACTCACGGGAGTACCACATCCCAACTACTACCATGTTCTCTTGTCAAACATCTCAGCAGATTGCCTAATGACCTATTCACAACCTCAGTTTGGCCATCAGTTTGAGGATGATAGGTTGAACTAAAAGACAAATTTGTACCTATTTGTTTCCACAAGGTTCTTCAGAAATGTCCCACAAATTTCTTGTCTCTGTCAGATACAATACTCAAAGGTAACCCATGAATCCTGACAATTTCTTTAAAGAACAAACCTACAATGTAACTGGCATCATTGGTGGTTTTACAAGGAATAAAGTGAGCCATCTTGCTGAACCTGTCTACCACAACAAACACATTGTCATAAGTTGTCCTTGTCTTGGGCAATCCCATCAAAAAATCCATACTCAAACTTTCCTAAAGTCTGTTTGGTGTGGGCAAAGGTTGGTACAGTCCTGCATTGGTTGAGACCCCCTTTTCTCTTTGGCAAATCATACAAATCTCAACAAACCTTCTGATATCAGATTGCATCCTTGGCCAAAAGTAAAATCTTCCTACAAGATCTAAGGTCTTGTTGAGCCCAAAATGTCCTCCTAAACCACCACTATGTTTCTCCTTCACTATATTATCCCTCATTGAACACTTAGGGATACATAGTTGACTTCCTTTAAACAAAAGTCCATCCTACAATGTATAATCTAAAAAGTCACTCTGGAAAGCATTGGCAAACTCACTGCATACCTTGTAAATCTCCTTGTAATCGTGGTCCTTTTCATACAATCCTTTGAGTGCCTCAACACCCATGCTTTGTAACTACACTTCTTGCACTGTCAACACCCTTTTACTTAAAGCATCAATAACCTTATTGGTTATCCCTTTCTTATGCTTGATGATAAAGGTGTATGCTTGAAGACTTTCCACCCACTTCATGTGTCTATGACTGAGCTTTTCCTGTCCATTCAAAAAACTGAGAGCATGATTGTCAGTATATACAATAAATTCTTTAGGAAGCAAGTAGTGCCTCCATTTTTTTAGAGCTTGTACCATGGCATACAACTCTAAATCATAAGAGGAGTACTTCCTCTTAGCTTCATTCAATTTTTCACTAAAAAGGCTACTGGTCTGCCTTCTTGGTTCAACACTGCGCCTATGGCCAGCCCACTTGCATCATATTCAATGGTGAAGACTTTATTGAAATCAGGAAGTACTAAGATAGGATACTTGGCAACTTTCTGCTTCAGACTTTCAAAACTCTGATTTGCCTCTTTTGTCCACACAAACTTCATCTTTCCTCCACCCTTGATAGTCTTTAACATAGGTGCACAAATATCACTGTAGTTCTTAATAAATTTTCTGTAAAATGTGGCCAAGCCATGGAAACTTCTGACCTCTCCTACTATCCTAGGTGTAGGCCAATTCAAAATAACCTCTACCTTGGAAGGATCCATTTTCAAAACACCTTTAGAGATGACAAAACCTAGGTACACCAATTCTTGTTTCATGAAGTCACACTTTTCCAAGTTTATCAGTAACTTCTAGTCTTGCAGCCTCTTCAAGACTATCTCCAAATGTTCCAAGTGTTCTTCCTTGCTTTTACTGAACATCAAGATATCATCAAGGTAGACTACCACAAATTTCCCTATGAATTCCTGCAACACCTCATTCATTAGTCTCATAAAGGTGCTAGGGGCGTTTGAAAGACCAAAAGGCATCACAAGCCACTCATACAACCCTTCATTGGTTTTAAATGTTGTCTTCCACTCATCCCCCTCTTTTACCCTTATCTGGTGATACCCACTTTTTAAGTCTATCTTAGAGAAATAAGTAGCACCCCCCAAATAATCCATTAGGTCTTCTATTCTAGGAATAGGAAACCTATACTTGATGGTTATCCTATTTATTGCCCTAGAATTAGTACACAGTCTTGATTTCCCATCCTTCTTTTGGGCTAAGATAGTAGGTACTGCACATGGGCTAAGTCTCTTCCTTATCAGCCCTTTGTTTAGGAGTTCTTGAATTTGGTTTGCTATCTCTTCATTCTACTGAGGGGTCATTTTATATGCTGCTTTATTAGGAAGTACTGCTCCTGGTATGAGGTCTATCTGATGGTTAATGTCTCTGACAGGTGGTAGGGAATCAGGTATATCTTTTGCAATCACTCCTTTGTAACTCTCAATCAAATCTTTGACCTCCTTAGATCCTACTTCTCTTACAATTTCCTTCTTTACCCCCTTAGGCTTCACAATCAAAGCAAAACCTACTCCATCACCTTCCTTTAATGTGTCCATGAATTCTTTTTCTCCTACCATCATTACACTAGAGCCTACATGTTGTGGATCCTCTTCTACCAATGACTATATCCTATAAGTCACACCATCCTTTTGGAATGAGTAAGCATTCTTTTCTCCATCATGATGAGCCTTTCTGTCAAACTGCCATGGTCTGCCTAACAAAAGATGGCAAGCATCCATTGGAAGGATGTCACACAAAATTTTCTCTCTATACCCCCCAATACTAAATTCTACCCATACCTGTTCATTGGTGAGTATGTGCTGTCCCTTATTCAACCAATTGACTTTATATGGACTGCTATGGGGTATCTTTTCTAGATTCAACTTATTCACTGCTTCCAAAGATATAATATTATCAGTAGAACCAGAGTCAATAATAACTTTACAAACCTTACCTTGGATCTTGTAGTTGATTCTAAACAAAGCCCTTCTTTGAGATGGTTTAGTCTACACTGGTTCCCTGAGCAGCGTCCTCTTGATCATCAGATTTTCTCCCAGTTCTGATGCTAGATTCACTTCAGGAGATGTCACACTTCTTGCATCTTCTTAAATCAAAGTGGTTCTCTTCTCACCACCATGAGAAGTTGAGGCCTTCTCTGGACACTTGTATGCCGGGTGTCCTATCTGATTGCAGTTATAACATCTCATATTGGAGAACATAGATCCTCTACCTGATCCATTTGTCCCACCTCTTCCATTAGACCTTCTTCCTTGGTAGCCTCCTCTGCTACTAGAGTCTCCAACTTGCTCTTCTTGGCTAGACTCACCACTAGGCCTCTGGTTAGGACTTCTTCCTCCAAAACTACCTCTGCCTCTAAAATTTCTTCCACCTCTACCTCTATTATTCTGCTCACTCTTTCTCTTTATCTTCTCTTCAGCTCTTAAGGCCATTTGGGAACACTTGTTCACTGTTTCTAGTGCTAAGATGCTGATCTCATCTTGGATGTTCATCCTTAGGCCATTCAAATACCTAGCCACCTTCTTTGACTCTTCTTCTTGTCTCTTTGATCTGAGACTGAGTTTATGAAACTCTTGTGTGTATGCATTCACATCAAGATCTCTCTATCTGAGGTTCTACAATTTTTTATACATCTACATGTTATAGTCTAGGGGTAAGAATTGTGCCTTGATTTTGGTCTTCATCCTTTCCCAAGAGGTTATCATATTCTTCCCCTCCTTGAATCTCTCTCCTTGCTCATAATTCCACCATGCAAGAGCAGATCCATTCAATCTTGCGTTTGCCAACTTAACCCTCTTATCATCAGGGACTTCTTTGTATTCGAAGTGATTGTTCAATGCCTCAATATAGTCAATCACCTCTTCAGCTTCCATACTCCCACTATACATAGGTAACCCATCTATGGTGTCCCTATTGACTGACTTCAATGCATTTAAAAATGCCCTCTGGTCTACTGGTATCTCCTCTGTCCTCTTATTGGTCTCATCAATTTCTGTATCACCTTCATCGCTGTCACTTTCATCTTCCCTATCTTTGCTTTTGGACTGCTTGAACTTTCCCAACTTGGATTCAAGCATCTCCTTGATTAGCTGCTTGATGGTGTCCTGCGACATATTTTTGGGAGCCATCCTCTTTGCCTCTATCTCGCTTTCTCTGTTTGACATACATTATTCACAGACAGCACCCAAACACCAACACTCCTACAAATCCTCAATTCAACTTGCCGCCCAAATCAACCTGGCTCTGATACCGATATGATGGGGAGCGCACAATGGGAAATGTAGAACAGGTCCTAATTTCCTTACAGTCAGCAAGACTAACAAATGAATCACCGATACATCTTCATCAGTCAGACAACCATCGTTGGAAAGATGTTCCTAACTCTCTCCATGACCAAACTCACCCCAATAGCTCAACTTCACTTTATCTTCGGTGAGACTTACTTCTATCGGCCAAGTCTTTCATCCTTCTACCGATGCCCGATGACGGTTAAGTTCCTCCTCGTCTCAACCATTGCAACTTCCACACCAGTTAGGCATGACCTTATTGATGAGACCCTTCCCGTCGGTGAAACTCTTAACTTGTCTCCCAATGCGCCAATGGTATTTACCTTCAGTGAGACTTGTTCTATCAGCGAACACTTGCAATCTGTGGCTGATGCGTTGATGAACCAACACCCTCGGTGAGACTTGTTCCGTCGGTGGGACATACCCCAAGTTGTTGATATGCCGATCACTCCGATGTCACCTTTGACCTTCTCTCGTCAGCATGACAATTACTATCGACCACCTTAGGGTTTGCTACGCCGATACACCGATGCACAGTTTACCTTCTTCCGAACCCTAGTACATGGAGATGCTAGGTCAACCTACTATGTGAAATGCTCTGTCTAGATCCTCTGCACTGCCGAACAGGAAAAACAAAACAAAAAGCAAAACAAATACTTATACAACGAAGCCATTCTACTAATTTTGATAGAAATCGTACCATTGGAATGCTTCATGACGAGATACGGCAAAAATGGAAAGCACAGAAAGAATGGAAATCTACAACTATAAAATTTGTAGTTACAGGAAACAGAAATCAAATTGATGGAACAAAATCGTTCTATTTCTCCTTAGCACAATACACAATCACATTCAATCACACTTCTTCTATTTGATCATGATTTGGTTCATTCCTCTGGGGTTTTTATCAACTCACCCGGAGGAAAACCAACCGATTCCAAGCTGCTTGGAGACCAACCATCTTGAGATTAACAATATGACAAATGTGACCTAAGTCACTTGGGACTTACAAATAGAAATGAAAATGCATTGGTCAAATAGACCTTATTACAACACAAAACATGATTTTCTAGGTACTCTTGTGATGTAGAGCGCACAACGGAAGCAGAACAAAATAGATCAAATCAACTCATGTACATCGCTAAACTGGTTGTTGATGGTGGACACATGCACCGATTCACCATTAACCCCAGTCACTACTTTTATGTCCTGCCACATACAATCTCAATGTACATTCGCAGCATACATTCGAACCACATTCGTTGATGGGACTTGGATTATCGGCTGGGCTTACCATGGGGTTGCTGTTTCACCATTCACGCTGAAATCACATTCAAACACATTAATCGGCTAGGTTTCAATCATCAACGAACACTAGGGTTTCTTACGCCGCTACTCCCATACACCTTTGCACTTTCTTCCTTCACTGAACCCTAGCACATAAAATGCTATGCAAACTACTGTGCGCGACCCACAAATTGGAACATCTGCGCCATCGAAACAATGAAACATACAGGAAACAGAAACAAATATATATACAATGAAGCCATTCCACTGATTTCGACAGAAATCTTATCATTGGAATGCTTCATGTCGACATTTTGCAACAATGGGAAAACAAAAAGGAAAGGAAAGCTACGACTATGCAATTTGTATTTACAGAGAATGGAAAACAAAATTGACAACACAGAAAACATCAATTTCTCCTTCGCAATACTTGATTACATTCACACAATCACAATATCATATGACTGATCACAATCTCAATCCCTAATCTGTATATGCATTCAATTCATTTCTCTGGGTTTTATAGATTCACCTAGAGTAGTACCAAATCCATTCCAAGTGGATGGGAAACACTGCTGCCTATTTTTGGCATTATTTTTATTTTTAGCATTAGGTGATTACAATAGTCAAATGCCACTTAGGACTTACAAAATGAACCTAGACATAAACTGAAATGAAAATGCATTGGTCAATAGACATTATTACAACATAAAACAAAACATGAACTTAAATGACTTGTGTCAGGTGCCCCTGCACCATACTCTTGAGGTTAATAGAACTCAAGTCCCTTAAGGAACTAAGTCTGAAATATGAACCCCATGCTTGATGATGTCTTCCTCGCTCATCCAGGTTGCATCCTCATTAGGTAAACCATGCCATTTGACTAGATACTGCTTGTAGGTTTTGTGTCTGGTCTTCTTTTGAACCTTTGCATCCAAAATACAGTCCAACTAAACTGGCTGACTCAGTGGAAGATTAGAAATCCATTTTGCATCTTCTGCTCATGTCTCTACTGCATTGGCTCCATTGAATGGAAACAAATCAAACACATTGAAAATGGGTGATATTGCTAAACCTGGAGGAAGTTCAAGTTCATATGCATTAGGCCCAAATTTGTGTACAACCTTGCATGGACCTATCTTCTTCATAAGAAGCTTCATTGGCTTCCCCTTAGGAAGTCTTTCCTTCTTCAAATATGCCATAACTAAATCCCCAACTTTGTATTGGACATCCCTTTTCTTTTGATCAGCTCTCTCTTTGTATTTCCCTATATTTTTTTGTATAGTTTTTCTCACAGCATCATGGATATCTTTCATACTGACTACAAAATCTTCTCCTTGTGCACTCCTTTTCTCCATGTTCTAGAGATCCCTGAGCTCCAAAATTCCCCTGGGATGAATCCCATATACAACTTCAAAAGGGCTCTTTCCTATGCTCCTATTAACAGAATCATTATATGCAAATTCTTCTTGTGGGATGATCATATCCCATGCTTCTGCATGCTATTTAGTCAAACATCTCAAAAGATTACCCAGTGATCTATTCACCACCTCAGTTTGTCCATCCGTCTGAGGGTGATATGTAGATGTGAAAGACAATTGGGTGCCTAATTTATTCCACAGTGTCCTCCAAAAATGATGCACAAACTTGGGATCTCTGTCAGTAACGATGTTCAATGGTAAACCATGAATTCTTACTATCTCTTTGAAGAAAAGACCAACAATATGTGAAGCATCATTAGTACATTTACATGGCACAAAATGAGCCATTTTACTAAACTTGTCAACAACCACAAATACACTGTCAAATCCCTTTTGAGTCTGGGGAAGACCCAAAATAAAATCCATACTGATGCATTCCCATGGCCTTTGCAGAATTGGAAGTGGTTGATAGAAACCAGCATTTGATGAAGTTCCTTTTGCTCTCTAGCAAATGTGACAACTGTCTACAAATTTTTTGGCATCTGTTTGCATCTTAGGCCAAAAATAAAGCCTTCTCACTTGTTCCAATGTCTTGTACAATCCAAAATGACCTCCAAGACTACTGCAATGTTTCTCTTTTATGATGTTCTCCCTTATGGAACACCTAGGTACACACAGTTGGCTGCCTTTGAACAGTAGCCCTTATTGTAACAAATATTCAGAAAAATCAGAATGATAGAAATCTAAAAATTGTGAACAAACTACATATATCTCCTTGAAGTCCTTATCATCTTGGTACACATCCTTGAGAGAATCCACTCCCACACTTTGCAACTGGATTTCCTGTATAGTGCACACTCGTCTGCCCAAAGCATCTGCCACTTTGTTGGCTTGTCCCTTCTTATGTTTGATGGAAAAAGTATACACCTGAAGTTGTTCAACCCACTTCATATGCCTGTGGTTTAGCTTCTCCTGCGAATTCAGAAAACTCAAAGCATGGTTGTCACTATAAACAATGAATTCCTTGGGCAAGAGATAATGCCTCCATTTTTTCAATGCTTGAACCATTGCATACAATTCTAGATCATATGTGGAATACTTTCATTTTGCATCATTTAGCTTCTCACTGAAGAAAGTAACAGGTCTGCCTTCCTGACTCAAGACAGTACCAATGGCAAGGTTACTGGCATCACATTCCACAGTAAACAATTTATTAAAATCAGGCAAAACCAAAATGGGTTTCTCTGCTATTTTCTATTTGAGAATATCAAAAGAGTCATCTGCTGCTCTATTCTAAACAAACTTACATTTCTGTCCTCCTTTTATGGTATCCAGAATGGGTGCACAAATATGACTGAATCCTCTTATGAATTTCCTATAAAAGGTTGCCAACCTGTGAAAACTTCTTACATTACTGACCATTTTGGGTGCTGGCCAAGACAGAATAGCATTTACCTTCGCTGGATCCATTTTCAAACTACCCTAGGATATCACAAATCCAAGGTATGTGAGTTCTTCCTTCATGAAGATAATCTTCTCCATATTGATCATCAGTTTCTCCTCATGTAGCTTCTTCAACACCTGTTCCAAATGTTGCAAATATTCTTCTTTTGTCTTGCTGAAAACCAAAATATCGTCAAGATAGACAACAACAAATTTGCCAATAAAATCTTTCAATACCTCATTCATTAGATGCATGAAAGTACTTGGAGCATTGGATAGTCCAAATGGCATCACCAGCCACTCATAAAGACCTTCATTAGTCTTAAAGGCTATCTTCCATTCATCCCCTTGTCTAATCCTGATTTGATGGTATCCACTCTTGAGATCAATTTTAGAAAAATACTGAGCTCCACCCAAAGAATCCATTAGGTCTTCTATTATGGGCATAGGAAACCTGTATCTGATGGTGATCTTATTTATGGCTCTCGAATCAGTACACAATCTCCATTTGTCATCATTCTTCGGAGCTAAAACTGTGGGTACAACACATGGACTAAGACTTTTCCTCACCAAACCCTTATCCAACAGTTCTTGTACTTGTTTAGCAATCTCCTCATTTTGATTAGGCGTCATTTTATACGCTAGTTTATTTGGCAACGTGGATCCTAGGATGAAGTCAATCTGATGACTTATGTCTCTCATAGGGGGTAGTACATTAGGCGTATCTTCCACCATGATACCCTTATACCTATCTAACAATTCTTGCACTTCTTTAGGGACCTTTTCCTTGCTATTTTTAGATGAATCAGAACTATCTTTAGGTTTCAAAATCAAAGCATACCCATGGGTTCCCTCTTCTTTCAGAGTATGGAGAAACTCTTTCCCACTTACTAACCTGATACTTGAGCCTACATTCTTGTCTACACCTTCTTTTGGTAAAGGATCCATCTTATATTGCCTACCATTCTTAGTGATCACAAAGGAATTGGATTTACCATCATGTTGGGCTTGTACATCATACTGCCAAGGTCTACCTAACAGTAAATGGCATGCATCCATGGGAATTATATCACACAAAAGTTTATCCCCATATTCCCCTATCTGAAATTCTACCCAAGCTTGTTTATCAACCAAAACTTGCTGCCCTTTGTTTAGCCATGACACTCTATATGGACTCACATGTGGTAATCTTCTCAAATTCAGTTTCTCTACCATTTGTACTGAAACTAAATTTTTAGTGGAGCCAGAATCAACAATTACCTTACACCTCTTGCTGGAAACTTTACACAGAGTTTTGAATAGTGTTTTCCTCTGCGGTGGTTCTTTGTTTTGTGGTACCTTCAGCATTGTTCTTCTCATCATGAGACTTTCTCCATCTTGTGCTAAAGCTATGCTTACCATAGGTGAAGTCACACTCTGACAATCTTCTTCTTGGATTAGCTAGCTCCTCTCTCCTCCACGAGAGCTTGAGGCTTTCTCCGGACACCTACCTATTGTGTGCCCAATTTGGTTACAATTATAACATCTTCCTGTGAAGACATCAGGACCTCTGCCTGGTCCACCAAATCTGCCTCTCCCATTAGGTCTCCTTCCTCTGAAACCCTCTCTGGAACCAGATTCTCCACCGCATTCTTGCTGACTGGACGCCCCTTGATTTTTTTGGAACTAATTTCTACCACCAAAACTATTTCTGCAAATGAAATTCTTTCCACCTCTGCCTCTGTTCTACTATTCTCCCTTTCTTTTCAACTTCTCTTCTACTCTCAGTGCCACTTGGAAACACTTGTCCATGATGTCTGGTGTTAAGATGGTAATCTCATCTTGTATACTATACTTCAGGCGATTAATATACCTGGCAACTCTTCCTTTCTCATCCTCAGTATGTCCACACCTTAGAGACAATTTATGAAATTCCTCTGTATAGGTGGATATAGCCATATCCTTCTGCCTGAGGTTCTGCATTTTCCTGTATAGGTGGGTACATCCATATCCTCTCTACCATCTAACTCTAGGATGAGATCATGCTCTTTCCACTCTTCACCCTTTCTCATTGGGTGTAATTCCACCACGTGAGTGCAACACCTTTCAATATCATTTTTGCAAACTTGAATCTTCTATTCTTCGGTACCTCCTTGTACTCGAAGTAGTTGTTCAAAGCCTCGATCCATTCAATGACTTCTATGTCCATCTTTCCGCTGAACATTAGAATCTCCATTCTTGATTCAGACGACTCCTTACCAAGTGGTTTTATGGCCTCCAGAAATTGTTTCTGGTCTACAGATATATCTGCCTATCCTGGGGTTGTTTCCTCTTCCCCATCTTCTTCTTCTCCATCAGAGTCCTCGTCTAGTTTCTTGCCTTTTCCCAAGGTCTTCAACTCAGCCTAGAGTGCTTCCTTGACTCCAATCTTAATCAGCTCCTCCATTTCCTTAAATTTCTTGACCACTTCGATGGTCATTTCCTTTGGAGGCATCTCGCTAGCCCCTCCTTCACTTTCTTTGTCTGACATAAACATTCATAGACAATGCCAACACTTGATGCAGACCTTTCCTTGGCTCTAATACTAAAATGATGCAGAGCGTACAACGGAAGCAGACCAAAATAGATCAAATCAACTCATGTACATCGCTGAACTAGTTGTTGACAGTGGACACACGCATCGATTCACCATTAACCCCGATCACTGCTTGTATGCCCTGCCACATACAATCTCAATGTACTTTTGCAGCATACATTCGAACCACATTCGTTGATGGGACTTGGATTATCGGTTGGGCTTACCACGGGGTTGCTATTTCACCGTTCATGGCAAAATCACATTCAAACACATTCATCGGCCTGGTTTCAATCATCAACGAACACTAGGGTTTCTTACGCCGCTACTCCCATACACCTTTGCACAGTCTGCCTTCACTGAACCCTAGCACATAAAATGCTAGGTGAACTACTATGCGCGACCCACGAACTGGAACATTTGTGCCATCAAAATAATGAAACATACAGGAAACGAAAACAAATATATATACAATGAGGCCATTCCACTAATTTTGAGAGAAATCGTATCAGTGAAATGCTTCATATCGACATTTTGCAACAATGGGAAAACAGAAAGGAAAGGAAAGCTACGACTATGCAATTTGTATTTATAGAGAATGAAAAACAAAATTGACAACACAGAAAAGATCAATTTCTCCTTCACAAGACTTGATTACATTTGCACAATCACAATATCATATGACTGATCACAATCTCAATCCCTAATCTGTATATGCATTCGATTCATTTCTTTGGGTTTTATAGATTCGCCTAGAGTAGTACCAAATCCATTCCATGCGGCTGGGAGGCCGATCCCAAGCGGCTGCGAAACATTGCTGCCTATTTTTGGCATTATTTTTATTTTCAGCATTAGGTGATTACAATAGTCAAATGTCACTTAGGACTTACAAAATAAACCTAGACATAAACTGAAATGAAAATGCATTGGTCAATATACCTTATTACATCATAAAACAAAACATGAACTTAAATGACTTGTGTTAGGTGCCCCTGCACCATCTTGCACCAGAGGGGAATGAAAAGGGCAATTCAATAGATGGTGGCTAAATGTGATACCTATTAACACAACAAGGGTGAAACAACACTCCTTCCTAGATTGCTTGAACCCTTGCCCATCTCTACATAGATTTGGACATATATTTTTATGGATTTCATTAAAGGGCTCCGTAAATCTAGAGGGAAGACAGTGATGTTGGTTGTGGTTGATCGCCTCTCCAAATATAGTCATTTTTGTACCCTCAGCCATCCCTATATCGACTCCTCAGTTGCACAAACTTTCATGGACCATATATTCTGTCTTCATGGAATCCCTTCTTCCATTATCTCAAATCATGATGAAACTTTCACCAGTCATTTTTGGACAGAACTATTTCACCACACTAGCACCAAATTGAAGATGAGTTCAGGGTATCACCCACAAATAGATGGTTAGACTAAAGTTATCAACAAATGTTTGGAAACTTATCTTCATTGCTTCACCTTAGAACAATAGCATCAGTGGGTAAAGTGGCTCCCTCTCGCTGAATGGTGGTACAATACCTCCTACCACACTGCATCTAAAATGATTCCATATGAAGCAATCTATGGCTAAGCACCGGTAATGCTCCTTCCATACACCCCCAATAGTTCACCAGTTTAGGCAGTGGACACAGTTCCCTGAACTTGAGATCAGATTCTTTACATTTTGCAAGACAATCTTTAGATGGCAAGAAATCAAATGAAACAACAAGCTAATCAGCACCAGTTTGAGTGCACTTTTCAAGTAGGTAATATGGTTTTTCTTCGTCGATAACCATTCAAGCAATCCTCCCTGAAAGTCAAAGGGCTTCATAAGCTAGCTCCAAAGTTCTATGGGTGATATAAGGTTCTTTAGACTCTTGGGTCAGTTGCTTATAAATTGGAGCTTCCTCCTTCTTCCCACATTCATCCCGTATTTCATGTCTCTTGTCTCAAGAAAGTTCTTGGCACCAACATCAGAGCACAAACTATTTTACCAGAACTGGATAACAATGGATCCATCATTTTGGAGCCGGCAGCAATCCTCAATAGGCGCACTCATCATCTTTGCTCTTGATCCATCACAGAGGTATTAATTCAGTGGCACAAAATGTAACCAGAGGATGCTACATGGGAACCACTCCTTCAGATTCAGCAACAATTTCCACATCTTAAGCTTTGAGGACAAAGCTTTTCTAAGAGGGAGGGGATGTTAGGAACCTGTGTTTAACCCTTATCTTTACTTTGTTAGTATATTGTTGTTGGACGCATATGCTTTGTAAGTCGTCCTGTGAGTATATTGTATTATCCCACATTCATGGGGAGTAATAGTTGTTTAGATTAGACTTAGTATATAAGTACGTGTTAAGGCCAATGAAGGCATCCACGAGTTTATTGTATTGAGCTTGCTCAAAGGAGGTTGCCCCCTCGAAGTGGCCTGCGATCAATAAATTCCTTCTGTGTTCTTCTATTTCTGTTATTTTGTACATTTTCACTATATTGTTGCAGGAGGTTCCTCTCACTCTTTTTCTATTATGGAATGGGGTTACACTCCCATCAATATGGCCATATGAATCTTGCTCAACATTCATAAAAACCTTTGGGGCTAGCTAATTTATGCACATTCAATAACTTTGTTGAGTGTTATTGTGAACAAAAAATTTGGATAAATGAAATGATAAAACAATACAATGCATTACCTAATCCAAATCTTCAATACCTTAAATAGATGCATGCATGGTTGATTGATTGAATGCTTTGATATATTGGTTGCTTAATTCAGCAGCATAACATTAGCATAGGATGAAGATGATAGATGGAAGATGATAGATGAATGATGCAAAGGCTCTAATGATATTTTTATAGCATAAGGATACTCAAACTCAATGCATATTGAAAATTTGACATAATAAGGGTACTTGAAGATCAATGCATGAAAATGGCCTATGGAGGGCTTGATTTATAGGCAAGGATTGATTCAAATGGATGGTTTTGATTAAAAAGCTAATTGAATTATGTGGACGGCTAGGATTGATTAGTTATTCCCACTCTTCAAGGAAGTTGTAGTCATGTGACAAGTGTACAAAGGTGGATAAAGTTCATGTGTGATCGTGTACACAAAAACAAGTTCATATGTGACTGTGTACACAAAAACATTTATTAGTTGTGTATGTGAAATATATTAAATGAAAAATGTACTAACACACATGATTTAAATGAGAGATGAACAAGTGTTGGAATGTGGTGAAAGGTGAGAACCTAATTCAAATATTTTATTTGAATTAGTTGGAAAATTAATTAAATAAATAAGATTTATTTAATTAATTGGAAAGTGGGATAATGATTAAATGCTACATAATGTTTAAGTAATGTTTTTGACTAGGTGTTGCAAGATATGGACAATTTTGGGACAAATTTGGGTGTCTACAGGGCTCTACTTAAACAACATCCATTTCAATGATCAAATAGCCAATAGCAATTTTACACCTCATTCATAACAAAAAGTGTTAAATATTTGTCTTATTTTTATTGGCCAAAATTGACTTTTGACTATTGAAGTAGATGATGTTTAAAAACAACCTATCTACAATTATATTCTTTGGAAATAGCTTGTTGATGATCTTCTTGAATATTACATTCTCAGTTGTGAATTGAACATGG
This sequence comes from Cunninghamia lanceolata, assembly GCA_027924645.1. Lineage (NCBI taxonomy): Eukaryota > Viridiplantae > Streptophyta > Pinopsida > Cupressales > Cupressaceae > Cunninghamia > Cunninghamia lanceolata. The sequence goes on along the minus strand of BSBN01000710.1, from coordinate 2,723,632 downwards.
CAGAATCCTCATAATAAAAGTGTGACTTGTTTCCCATGCATTGGTTTGTTAGGGAATGTGAAGCTTAGTTTCAATTGCAAGATAAATATGAGCTCTTTCATCGTGACCCTTTTAAGAGAAAGAAATTACCCCTTCCCTTATCTACCTATGCTAATTTTTGGAGATGATGGATATAGACCTCAAGCTTCTAGATAGTGCTTTGGGTGCCAAAAGTGCCCAGCTAGAGGCACCTGCCATTGTTCGGTTCTCTTATTTCTGCAACCCATTCACCCCAAGTGTGTTGCCTCACTCCTCTGTAATTGTATAGCCTGTTTTCAGGCCCGCCTTTCCCTGTCATGCACCCGTTTTTCAAACGCTTGTGAGCTGCTCCTCTTCTTTTCATTTACTCACACAAATTCAAGCGTTGTCATTGCTCTAATATTTGCAAAACTTTCTTCTCCCTCTGCCCACTCGCCGTCTTCACCATCTTTGTTGGACGCTTAAAATAATATGTGGATTGCAGAAAAAAGAAGTGCGGTGACCTCTCCATTTAAAGCAAATGAAATGACTTAGTGGATATGCTTCTGAACCAGCCGCGTTGGACCTCCTCGTGCTTGGAAGATTCGGTCTCGAAGACTAGTTGTTACTTTTTCTTTTCTCTCAATTCATATTTTATTTTCGCTCTTCCGTGGAAGATGACGACTACGAAAAAGCACATGAAACTGTCTACGCCGATATCTGCTACCCTTCAATAGATGCTTTCCTTCTATGCTCAAACATTTTCAACTTTATTTCCTTGTTCACTTGTACGAATAATTATTAAACATGTAAATACTTTGATTCCTATGAGGAATGGTGAAATTAGCACATCCATGCCCATTCTCATTTAGTTCGCCCATCGTAAACAATCGATACGTTGTCGTGTTCACTGTTTACATAATTTTTGACATTGATTTATGTCAACTTTCTCTCTCGACCTGTTCAATGCAACCCTATCAACATGTTCAACCCCATTTCATGTCGACTAAATTATTGAAAATAGTTCAGTCGAGAGGATTTTGACCAATCGACTATTTACAACTTGTCGACTAGTTAAGCTTTACCCATTTAGTTTGGGGTCTATTTGAGATAATGCCTTGATGTGATTATATAACAATATTTGATACCTCTATAATAAGTTTGGCTTCTTCCCTCATTTCTATCCTTCTTTCATTTTTCTCACTTACATATATTTTTATATATTTGACCATATTTTTGTCCTATCTGCATTTATTCTCACACATTCCTGACAGTTATTGGTTAAGGTTTCCATACATTCATTCTTGATGCTAAGATTCCACATTCTCTATCTTGGGTCATTTTTTGTGGTGCATAGGAGCGATCCCACACCTTGGGTCATTTTTTTGTGGTGCATAGGAGTGATCCTACACAACACAAATTTGACCATGAAATCATTTTTTAAAATTTAAACAATCAACTTCTATGCTTATCTCCTAACTATTAGGACCTGACTTAGTACACACTTTTGTGATGATTCATTATGTCTAGGTACTTAAAGATGTATTCATTCGAACAATATTTCATATTAGATCATTTGATTATCATTCACATTTACAAAGAGCATCTCTAAGAACATTTGGAATTGGAGCATTAAAAGGAACACTTCTTTAAATCAGAATCAACATCTAGATCACTTGCCTTCTCATCTACTATTTTTCAATCTTTGACATGATTATAAAGCTAATCTAATCAAGGGGGTCAACCTAGGAGACCTTGGCCCTTGCAATTTGGTGATCTCTTCAAGGTTTTATCTAGTATTATTAGTCCTTAACAGTCAACAATGAGCAGAGAATTTAGTGAATTAGATAGCAAAAGTGCATAGTGTGCCAAATAAGGGCCATGCACCAAAGGTGAAATCTATGTGGCATGGAATTATAAATAGCCATAAAATTGACCCAAAGTTAACTATAGTTTTGTATACTGTTGTCACTTATGCAGTACACCCTATTTCTTCTTAAAATAGGGACCCACCTTTTTATCTTCCACCTCATTCAACCTTATATCATGTGCTCTTGTTTGTGACCTCACTGATAATTGATTAGAGAGATCTCATCCTGGCCCACAAACCTTGTTTAAGCTTTGTTGATTTGTGTCCACATCCTTTCCTCAAGCTCTAGTTTGAATGCTCATGGCAACTGCATCAAATTTGAATCGATTGGTCTATCCTTAACCGTACCACCTCTCTTTTCTATACCCAATGCTAGTTGGCCCTCCTAGACCAATATAATTGATCATGACTCTCTTCCACATCAGCCATATGTCATGATCTCATTCATAGTGTCTAGTGCTCTTTTGGTCTCATTGTTCTTTTACAGACTATTAGATGAAATCTTATCCAACAACACTAATGTAGGAGCATCCTAGGATGTAAGAGAAATCATGCATCACCCAAAAATAATTTCTTTACCTTGTTTGTTTTATTTGTAGGTTTTCAAAAGCATTCTAATCATCATCTATCTATTGTAGATCCTAGTGGATTTCACCGCACATGCATATTTCACATGGTGGTTGGGAAAACATGTTCTACATTGAGCCTACAACATCACATCCAACTTCTAGGATGTTATAATCATCACAAAGATGTATTTTAGTTCTAGACTTACTTCTAGGCATAATAAGATAACATCTAGTTTTACTCAAAATATATGAGAATGTAACTTACATGTTCAAAATTTGATGTCTTTAGTGAACACTAATCTACACTTTACATGTCTATGAAATTGAGTATATAATCCATTTAAAAATAAATAAAAGCAAATCTAAATCTTAAAAAAATATATAATACAATTTATTACACAGTTTTAAATGAGAAAATGAAAGAGCAAAAAAATTTTAAACAACCAACTAAATTAATCTTTGTGTATACCAAAATTAAATATATATATCTATATATATATATCCACTCAAAATAAGTAAATTATTAAAATCAAAGTATATTTTTCTAAACATTTAGTTCTCCTCTATTTCTTCATCTCTTCTTATGTCACATAAACAAACATTGAAGACCACAATTCATTCTATTAAACTCAATGAAGAAACATTTGTATCATGTGGGCTGATTTCGTTTGAAAAGAAAAAATCCGTTAAATGATTTTGATTATGCAAAGCCAACGAGGAGAAAAGAAAATCTAATAATAGGAAGAGAAATAATTAGATGTTGTCACCCACATCAACACTTGCCACTCCCACAACATCTGATAGAGTGTTTGATTGACTCAACTCTACCTCACTTAAGTTATGTTTAAACTCTTAGCAATGTTTTGAACTAAAGCATTCATCAAGATGAATGGAACAAGTTGGATTGAAGAGATAGATCTACTATTAGGTTGTGTCTTTCTAATTCCATAAGAGTAAATATAATATATAATATATTAACTTTACTCTCTCTCTCTCTCTCTATCTCTCTATTCCATCCTTGCAAAATAAAATCAAGGTAAGAATGAATCTCTCTCTCTCTCTCTCTCTCTCTCTCTCTCTCTCTCTCTCTCTCTCTCTCTCTCTCTCATTTGATTGAATGCTGAACCTATAAACAAAACAATTAAAAAATCTAAATTCAAAACATTACATTTTGAAAGTTTCTAAAATTTCCAATTAACTAACATTGCCCTCTTTTCTTACATAAAATATTTTTTAGCTTTGGCAAATTATGATCATTTTGCAACTGGTTGTGATAAGCAACATAGCCTACATGGAGGCGTTTGTGATAACGGTGTTTGTGAGTTTAGGTGCTAGGATTATGCAAGATATACTTGTCAAAATATGTCTTGGTATGGAATGCATGAGGTAAACATTGTGCTCAAAGATGACCAAGTATTCGATAGCAGTTAGGAGTAGTAGTTGTTATGCCAAACCATAATAGGCTAATTCCAAGTAGCCACATGATGTTTGGTGTTTTGGATAATGGGTATCATGCAACAACAACAAAGTGCCTGGCTTGCTGGGTGAGATTTCACATGTTTTTCTAAATTATTTTGTTGGTATGTTTTTGGATGAAGTGTTATATATAAAATGCCCTTTTAAGCTTTAGGTGAGTATTAAGATTTATGAAACGAATATACATTTTAGCTGGTTGTCTTGATCTATTAATTTATTTAAATTGTTACCCCATGAATAAGTGGTAATTCCATATGAAAGAGTGTGAAGAGGGAAAAAATGTTCTTGTCAAGGATCGCCACTAAAATGCATCCCATTTTGGTACAATGAATAAAAATACATATGATCAAAAGTGCAATTAAGTGTATATATTCGACAAACAAACGCATCAAGGAACATTTGTATTCGTGCCTATACATTGTTCCCTGATGTGTACCAACTTACTGATAGATGAAGAAAAACTATTAGTCTTTGAAAACACACGTGAATACAAACATACTAGTGAACAAAATAAAATTAACAGAAAAAAATGGCGAATAGTGGAATACAACAAAGCATAACACAAAGGACCAGATTTCCTTTGATCATCTTGCATCCTTCTCAGAAACCTTCCACCGTCGATTGCCAAGGCAGGTCTGTCCCTCTCATGGAAGGAACACTTTCGGCATAAATATATTATGGGCAGATTCAAATCATAGTTTTCCTATTATCTAAAAGGGATCAATATATTAAACTTGGCTAAAATATAGTTATGTATGAACCAAAGCACTACCATTAACTCTAAAGAGACTTCATAAATGGAACTACTGGATACTATAAATTAATTATACCAAGCTCTACTCAAATATAGTTGCTGCCAGAAAGCTAAATATAAATCATCAAATCAAGATGCAAATTACGAGGATAAAATTAAAGAGGGTAGATGAATAAAGTGAGATAGTCACCAAACCACCGAGTGACGTGATGCACATAGGGACCTCGTGATAAGATGATCTTTTTATGCACTATCACAAATATCAGAATACAGTGAACGAAAAAGTAACGGAAACGACGACGGAAAGGGGAAGATAAAAAAATTAGGTAAGATCGATTGGGGGGGCACGCCTCTTACTTGATACCTATGGTCAATCCTTCAAACTAGGTATCTGTTCGCTAAAGAAATTGCCTTCAGCCAAATGAAAAAAGTTTTTTTTCTGTCTTTATAAATTCTAGTTAAAAAGACAAAAGTAATAATAGATATTCAAATAGTAACCAGTGAGGTCCCATAGCTCAGTTGGTTAGAGCGTTGGTCTTATGAGATTCTACAACTTAGGGTAGCCGAAGGGCGCGAGTTCGAGCCCCACCGAGACCAGTGGAATAATTAACATCCTGTTGTATTGAGAGATGCAATTGTTTGTAGAAATCAAGGAGGATTGCATAGATCATCATCTGTGCATGAATTAGGACCCCATAGTCACTATTTTTTCCTTACCCTCCAAGCATGCCATTTTATACTATACACCATTTATGTTCTTATTAGTTCCTGTAGCAGGCAGGTATATTATAGTTAATTAGTCTTTTTCAACTAATCATTAACATAGAAAGTCCTTGAACAAAGTCCATGCTAATAACTTGCCATTTCCACTCTAGCACATCATGTGGATACAACAATCCTGCGAGATGATGATGCTCTACTTTTACCCTTTGGCATTCTAAACAACTTGCTACAAATCTTGTAGCATCATTCTTCATTCCTTTCTAGAAATAAAGAGGTTTAACATCCGCTAGAAGTTTGGTCACTCCTGGATGTCCTGAATATAGTGCTATATGAACTTCTCTCCATACTAAATCCCTTAATCCAGCTGAATCAGGTACATAAATTCTATCTTTATACCTCAATAGTCCATCTGCCTTAAACAAAAAACTATCATATCTTGGATCTTTAGGATTATTTTTCAGAGCCTGCTTAATCTTCTCATAAAACTCATCACTTGTCAAATTTTGCAATACCAAATCCTTGAAATTTCCATAAATAGAAATAATAGAAGCTATATGTCTTCTACGACTCAAAGGATCAGCTACTCTATTCTCTTTTCCTTTGATGTAGTTTATCTCAAAGTCATAGTCAGATATCAATTCTAACCATCTCCTTTGTCGAGCATTCAAATGCGGTTGTGAGAAAATATACTTAAGACTTTGATGGTCTGATTTAAGTACAAAAGTCTTTCCCAATAGATAATGTCTCCACATTTGTAAGGCATGAGTTACTACTATCAATTCTAGATCATGTGGTGCATAATTTTTCTCATAGGATTTCAATTTCCTTGACTCATATACTATGACTCTTCCTTCTTGCATAAGCACTCCTCCTAATCCTTCTCTCGAGGCATCTGTAATTACCTCAAATTGTCCTTCGGGGTCAGGAACTTTAAAGATTAGAGCTAAAGTTAACTTTTCCTTTTAGAGATCAAATGCTTCCTGACATTTGTCTATCCATTCAAATCTCTTTCATTTCCTCTGTAGGGAAGTAATTGGACTAGCAATGTTGCAAAAATTTAGAACAAACTTTCTATAATAGCCTGCCAGGCCCATGAAACTATGCACCTCATGCACATTTGTTGGTATAGGCAAATCCAGAATAGCTGTGATTTTTATAGGATCAATAGATATTCCATTAGCTGATATAATATGACCTAGGTATTGAACCTCCTTCTGAAAGAATGTGCACTTAGATAGCTTCCCATATAACTTATGTTCTCTTAACCTTTACAGAACTATTTGCAGGTGCTGATAATGTTCTTCCTCATTCTTAGAATAAATGAGTATATCATCCAGAAAGACTAAAACAAATTTATCCAAACAATCTCTGAATATACTATTCATGAGATTCATGAATGTAGCAGGTGCATTTGTCAAACCAGATGGCAACACAATACACTCATAATGTCCATATCTGGTTCTAAAAGTTGTCTTATGAATATCTTCATCTTTCAGTCTTAATTGATGATATCCTGATCGTAAATCAATCTTTGAAAAAACAACAGCTTCACGCATCTAGTCAAAAAGATCATCAATACATGGCAAAGGATATTTTTTCTTTACCATTGCTTTATTAAGCATATGATAATCTATACACAAACGAAGGGTTCCATCCTTCTTCTTAACAAAAATAACCAGAGTACCCCAAGGTGAAACACAGGGTCTGATTAAACCTTTTGCCAACAATTCTTGTAATTGTGCTTTCAATTCCATTAACTCTGTTGTTGTCATACGGTAGGGTGATTTTGATATTGGCTCAGATCCTGGTTTAATGTCAATAGAAAAATCAAAAACCCTTTTGGGAGGCAATCCTGGTAGTTCTTCTAGAAACACATCCTAAAATTCTAGAAGAGAAGGATACTTTTCCCCAAAAGATAAACTAGGGTTTTCTACCCCTTCCTCCACTTGTTCCATTTTAACTGCAAACAACTAACAACCTTTCCTTCTAGCCCTTTTTAATTGTTTGGCAAAGATAGTTATAATTTTAACTTCTCTTTGAATCCCTTGGAATTGGGTCAAATTTCCCAAATCATCTAAGCATTCAACTATTTTTGAGAAATAGTCAACCTTAGCTCTATGTTTCTAGAACCAATTCATTCCTAGGATCACATCATAGGAACTGAAGGGAACTACATACATATTTACTTTAGTTGAGAAACTAGGAAGGTCAACTTTGGCTTCAAACAAACATTTCTCTACCTAAGCCTTAGATTGGTTAGCATATTCTACTAACCAAGGTTTGGACATGTAACTAGCTTTTCTAGAAAACTTATTCAAAATTCTAGGAGAAACAAAGTTTTATGTGGCTCCTGTATCAATCAAAATAGATATAGGGACTCCAAACAAAGTACATGTCATTTCAATGGGTGTGATTTGATACTCCGCTTGATGATTGTCAAGAGATGCATGAATCCTTTTCTGGAATGTTTCTTGTTGAGTAGGTAGTGTAGCACCTCTTTGTTGTCCATTTTGATTCTTGTTTGGGCAACGATTTGCATAGTGGTCACCCCCACAAGTAAAGCATCCTCCAATGGGTCCTTTCTTATCTGAAGTCTTCCCATTGTTATCCTCATTTCTTTTGTAGTTGCCATTCTTCTTCTCATTGCTAGATTTGTCTTTGCTCTTTTGAGGTCTTTTATCTTTTCTCTTGTTATCGTAGCTCTTTTCATATCTTTTCTTATAGGGTTGATTGTTAGGAGTTCCATTAAACCTCTTGTGGCTTCTATCACGATAGGTTGAGATGGATTTCAACTTTTGCTCTTGCTTGATCGCCTTCTTGTACACTTGATCCATTGTTGTGGGACCATGTATATCCACTTCACAACCAATTTGAGCATTTAAGCCCATGATAAATTTTTTGATCCTAAATCTCTCATCCTTTTGATACTGTGGAACATATTTCAAGAGTCGAGTGAATTTTTCTCCATATTCTATGACTATCATTTCTCCTTGTCGAAAATTCTAAAAATTAGTCAGTTTTTGATCAAAATAGAGTTGTGGTAACCATATTTTACAAAAGAGTTCCATGAACTCATCCCAAGTTACCCTTAGAGAGCTCAAATTCAATTCCATCTTTTTATTCATCCACCAAGTGGATGCTTCTCCTGCTAGTTGGAATGCTCTCCATACTACCTTAGTGACCTCTGAGTAATTTCTTATCTTGAAGTAATTTTCCATTTCTATTAACTAAGCTTCTGCAGCATCTCTGGTTTCTGTCTCATCAAATTTTGGTGGAACAACGTTCTTCATATCCTTTGAGAGCTCCAAGGTTAATCTATCCCTAGCCTCTTTATGAGGTTCAGTACTCTTACTTTGATCTTCATGATTTTCTCCACTTTCACCATGAGAGTTTTCACCTCCTCCCTCAGTATTCCCTTTATCATCCACCTTCTTTTCCAAATCACCCAAACTTTTCTTGGTTTCCTCTTGCATGGTTATGATTTGGTCCAACTTATTATTTGGTGAGTGGTTTTCCTCTTCACTTTCTCCTTGATTAGTTCTTCTCCAAACCATGTTTATCAATTTCTCACACCTGAGAATATTGAGTTGTCCATTAGTTCAAGATTATAATTTAACCCATTAAATCTAAACATAATACTCAATTTAAACAATAGTTTTGTACAAAAACAACTCTTTTTATTTATTTATTTCTTTTCAAAAGCAAAGACTATTCTTCTTTATACAAGAAATGACTTCAAAAGTCATGCTCAAGAGGAGTATATCCCTCAGACTCATTTTAAAATACATAATCTCAAGGTATATAACCCTCTAACTCACTATTGAACCTAACTTCTATGATCTCAACAGTTGAGGGTATGCGGGGATCTTGCCTAACCATAGTTATTTCCTCATCTGACACATACTCTATGATTTTGGCAGTGATCTTAACTCTTTCTTTGTCTTCCCTTCGTACTCGCTTAATTCAAGTTAAGACAGTCGCCAGAGTTTCAATATCACTTAACCAAATGTCACTCTCATCATTGGTTCCCTCAAAGGTTTTGATAATAGCCTCACGTTCTTTTTTTGCTTTAAGGAAACATTCACTCAAATTAACAGACTTTCTTGTTGTCTTCTTAAAACATACCATCCTGGCACAAATTTTTTCAAACATTAGCTAACCACATAATGTTGACTACAGGCAAGCATAGTGGTCTCATAAGCCCTAGTGTTGAACCTGATAGCTCTGATACCATATGTTACATCCATGTTCTATAAACCTAGTAAAACCAGAAAATTTACCATAAAGTAATTTAACAAGGTAAAAATGAAATAGAGAATTTTTTTTTCTTTTATTCATCATATAATCAAGTACTACAATTTCAAGATTTCATTTTTTACAAAATACAATAAACCCATAGTACCTTTTTATTTACAATGTTTACAAATGTAAAACCATTACATATACAAATTTGGAATAAATATGGCATCTCAATATCTGACATCTTTATCACAAGTCCTGGCATGTTTCCTGTTTGGAGAGAGAGCATCTTTCTAGTGATTTACCTCCACCCATAGACTAACGGTCTCCCACACTTCTTCCACATAGGAAGTGGCCCTACCCTTCACGAGGAATATAGACCTTAGGTGTCCAGTGGTAATTTGCCTTTTCTAAATACATAGTGTTGTATTGTACTCAACTCTATCAACTATACAACCCTAGATACCCTCTAGCTAAGTATGATTTATGATAGGATGAACAATTCGAATACAGTGAACCGACAATGCATGCATAAAACAAATGCATTACTTTAGCCAAAGTTTTTAATATCAATATCATTCATAATGAATGTAGTCATTGTGTTCACCCACCCCTACTCGACTTGGATATTGTCATATTCTCACAATTTTATTCTTATACCAATTCCTAATCATGTAATGGTTTAATCCATGAGTCATAATAATAATATCTTTAGACCTTACTAAGTCCCTTATGACTAAACTATACAGTTGGTTCATAATCAGCTCTAGGTTATCCAATTGTCCCATGGCTAATTTAATAATGCTATATAACCTTATCTCTTTGCTAGGCAACCTAGATTCATAAATGACTTATGACTAATTCAACCAAAGAGTAAGAACACTATAGTTCTTTTAAATGATATTAACCCTTGTCCAATACCTTTACTAATGTAATAAAGTAAAACACACCCAATATGACTTTCCTACAAGGTCATCCCTTATTAGAATAAGTCTATTCCATTGTATTGGATCTCCTCTAGAATAACGTGAATAATGAATACAATATATACATCAACGAATTCTCATAAGGGCCTTATTTTATTTCCCATAGTAACTCTAAGTTATTATCATTTGATGTGTTACAATAGTTTTACTAAAGATTCCTATGAATCTAGTTTCCAAGAATGCATAACAATTTCTATTATATATATATAGTCAAAACAAGACAATATATTAAATCGCTATTATCTCAATACTATATGGCTCAAGTTGATAGTATAATAACAAAGTTCATTCTTCTCTATAATACTCGAACGTCCTATTGTTTTGTTAACTCACCATCATTCTATTGACCATTTACCAACTCAATCAAAGGATGATCTATTATCAATGTAAATGACAACTTAACCCATTTTATACCATGAAGAATGTTCTATTCTTCATTTCAAGCATTAGATATAATAATGGTTTCTCATATATCTAAGTGGTCAAATTCATTAATTATATCATGTACTCACTAGTACTACCATAGTTGACTCTATAGTTGCATTCTATTTCTCGTTCAAACAGAGATAGAATGACTTAATTTTCTCAATAGATAACTGTGTCTCTTCCCTTATTGAGTCTACTAATTATCAACTATCACACACATAATATAAATCAGGTGAACATATGTAGTTGCCACAAGACTATAATATAATTCCTAAGATATCCTATTCGATTTCCTTCATTGTTATCAAATAATCGATTGAAGAATACCTGAAAGTAATGGTTTCTTGTATTGATAGAGGTATGTAAATATTATGCAGGCTGATGCCTTATCTGAGCATACTTCCTCACACCTCCAATCATATCACTATTCCACGATGTGTTTTGTTTTTACTCTATTCCCTTAACATTCTCATCTTGTACTCTATTTCTATCTGTTTCTCTGTTGCCCCCAAAGTTGAGTCATTTTCCTCTTATTAAAGCGAACTGGGCATTACTCCTATAGATTTGCCCTCCATTCATCCCATAACTATAAATCAGTTGCAACATTGATTGCATAATAACAGTCTTAAGAGACTTAGTCCAAACTGCAAATCAATTTCTTAGTAAAATGAACACATGTCGATAGAGATAGTTGCCTATAGGCTCATTCGGTTGGGCGGGTAAACTTATATAGTCATCCTCATTAGGATGAAGCCAATGCTCTTTTAAAAATAAAACTGATCTTTAATGATCATGTTATGAGTGGTTTGACCCACTTCTTTCACTAATGAAGGATTACTAATAAATAGCCTACGTTTTCATCACTACCTTTGATGCATTTAAGAGGTATTATCCTCTTACTATGTTAAGACATTTGTATATATTTGATTACATCAAATATACATATGATTATAGTTTAATCAATACAATAATAATATTTAAACAAGGAAATACAGATAATGTGATTGGGTTGAGATTGTCTCCCCATCATAATCCATCGACATAATTCATGTATTCTTAACTTGACTATATTGTCTTAATGTTAAGAATCATTTGTAATACATCAAGTAACTTAATAATAATACGACAACCATTTTACGACAATAACATCGTAATATTTACGTTAAACGTAAATACTCATAAATCAAACTCAAACGACGTCGTTAACATTATTAATGACTAAGATGACTAAATATAACTTAGAAAGATTTGAAAACAATATCGACTACCTGTCGATTAAGTTTAGAAGTAACTAACAAGACAAGGCTTACCTCTTATGACACATTGGCTCACATTTTTGTTATACACTTATAACTCGGTTTGGTAAATAAACCACTCATAACCCGAGGTCTATATTTCTCTCCTGGAAAGATACTCTCTCTTTTCTCTGAGAGTCATCTGATAACCTAAAATCATATTTCACTTGTCACCAAACAATATGTGATCAGTGCATCATTATTCAATTAATTCAACTAATAAATTAAATCTCGTAATACATATATTAAATCGATAATAACATAATCATTCCTATGATTTCAATAAATGTCATTCAATAAAATCCATGTTTTTCCTTGTCATTAATCTAAACATCACAACAAATTTACTTATGTCCATGTAAAAAATAGTAAAAGTATAGCAAGACAAAAATTAGGGATGTAACAGCAATGCACTTGCGAACATGCCTAGATACGTTCATCTGCAATGAAGGATTGAGATATAATGGAGGAGGAAATGAGAACCTCTATTTCATTTCTTAGTGTATACAAGGGACACCGTTGCTCTTATATCTTCATATGGAAAGAATTGTAAGTAGGGAAGTTAGTAATAAATTAAGAAGTTGAGATTGCACTAATTATGAGGTGTTTGCATCTCAAGGAAGCAAAGATGTATGTGAATGCAAGGTCAAATAGATTAGAAAGGCAAAGTATATCTATATACTAGTCCAAAGCATCATTCAAAAAGAACAAATTCATTGATAAAAAATATTCAAGAATCCATACGTAGATCTGAATAGAGCATGTAGTTTGGAGTTGGTTTTTTCTCTACATTTCTAGTTGCTGAGAAAGTTGTTACCAAATAACAATGATGATGAACAATATATTTGAGAGTCTCAGGCTGGTGGATCACTTACCATGACAAAGTGATATATTTGGTAATCTTGCTAGAATGAGTGATCACCGGCATATAAATGCAGATCTAGTTGTTGTCCTCTATTGTTCCTAGCTTAAGAGAATTTGACATTTGAAGACTGTCATCTACAAGAAAGTGCAACTAGTAAAAGATACTTACGGGATTCCTTCATCAAAGGGCTTGCAATGGCCAATTTTCCAAAACGTGCACAAGTTCTTCATGATTCATGTCTAAAGCAACTTGTTCAAAGTACTATGAATGAAATTGGTAATGCCAATTCCTATGAACTGATTTTCTATTTGGATGGAGTTCACATTGCAAAAAGCATGGAAGTATGTGCAAAGTGGTTTTCTTCTACAATAAAAATAGATACTGAGTCACTTGTATAGAACAGAGAATCACACAGTAGTGTTGATTTTCCTAAGACAAACCACATTGAATGATAAAACTACTATAGAGGCTGTCAAAAAGATCAAGGAAATACATATTGTTATAATAGTAGGGAAAGATAAGACTACGAGTACACAAGATGTCTTCAAATCTAAGGAGCATAGATAAAGGTTTTGAGTGGGATGCATAATGGAATATTATAAATATAGGGACCACATTAAAATCAAAGAATTGAAAAAGCCACAAGAAGAGGAAAGTCACTACAGAGGAATATGGAAGGTTTCCCAAGAAGCAGTTACAGAAACTGAAAGATTTCTAGGGAAAGTTTATAAATATGTAATTTGTGAAGGGTTGGGGGATCTTTTCATCTTTTCTACTATTTAGGAATATAGGATCAAAGGTTTGGGTAATGCTTTCAATATGCCTTCTTTTGAGACATTGTGTTTCGTTGGACTAGGGAGCAAGCGAAACTTGATCAGTTAGATGGGTCCTCTAAGAATCATGCATTAGTTTCACAAGCATCTCAGAGCAAAGGGAAGAAGAAACCTAAGGCTAAGATAGAGTCTAATGAGTCCTCCACCTCTTCCAAAGAGGATAAACCTAAGAAGGAGAAGTTTAGTTGTATGTATTGCAAGAAGAAAGGTCATGATGAACACCATTGTGATGCTAAGAAGATTGATGAGATTTCACAGCTTCTTTAGAAGAAAAGGATTGAGTTGCCCTCATATGTGACTCCTTCTATAGCTTCTCCATCAGCAACATCTTCATCTTCATCTTCATCTAAACCTACACTATCAAGGAATACATGATTGGCTTCCATAGAAAATCTCAAAGGACATGCATTGGTTGCTTCTATAGTTCACTCTAGTCGTGATAGATGGTTTTTGGATTTAGGAGCGTCACATCACATGGGTTTTTCTCCCTATCCTTTTTTGGGTCTTCATCCTACATATACTTCTAAGATCTTGTTGGGGGATAGTAAGGTTTTGGGTGTTGCAGGGATAGGCAATGTTGAGATTGGTGATGGTTGTTTTAGAGATGTACTTTGTATTCCTAATTTGTACACAAATATTCTTTCTATCTATCAGATTACTCATGGTGAGGTACCTAAGACTATAGAGTTCACTACAAATTTTGTTTTCATTAGAGAGGCTGATATTGGCAAAGTCATTACAGTTGGTGAAGCTGATCGTGAGTCTCGTCTCTATGCTTTTTCTCATTTTGTTGAGGATGATGATTATGAGCCTCACACTCCAATTTCTAGTGTTGGTAGCAATTCCTCGGGAGAGATTGATCATTCAAACTTTAGAGTTCTTTAGACATGTGTTGATTCTTCTCCTACTTCAAATCCTATTGCTTTAGAGGTTGGTTCTTCAGCACAACAGGATGTTCTTGATCCTTTAGATCTTGCTTTGTGGGATAGTCACTTGACAAGTCTTTCAGAGTTGTTTTGTGAATCTCACATTCCTGATTTGGATGATGTATTTGAGGGTATATCCCTTATTTTTTATGACAGTATCAACATTGTTGTCGCACCATCTATGTCTTTGGAGATTGTTGCTTTAGAGTTTCCACATGGTCTTGTTGATCCAACTTCTTTAGTTGAGGTTGCATCTGATCATGATGTGACATTTAGTTATGTGGAGGCACTGGGATAGCTTTCAAAGGCATCTTTCATGCTAATTCTTGCTCGCCCTTCTCCTGTTTTAGAGTTGGAATTTCTTTTGCATCAATGATTAGACTTGTTTCTCCCTAAAGGCATGCATGTTGTTTCTAGACATTGGATATTCTTTTATCTTCAAGCTTGCAAGATCGACACAAGAGTTTCTTCATCATGGGGGGGTTCTTCAACATTTCTATTCTCTACTATGGGGGGCTACATAATCTCTCTCCTTTTGTATTTTGCTAAGATCATTGATATCAGTGACAAAAGTTGTCCTTGGGGGGTCTTGTGGAGTCCTCCTTCCTTTCACCTTTTTTATCTTTTTTCTCTCTTTTGGAGAGGAGTTTTCTCCCATAGGGTTTTTCTCCTTTTCTCCGGTTGTGAGAGATTGCATTACATTGCATAGTAGTTGTGAATGGCTACTTAACATGGCCTTGTAGCTGGGACCCATCTTACGTCTCATATTGCGTAATAATCTCCCTAAGTTTGTACTGTGGGGGGGGTGTTAGTGTGAACCAGTTTTTACCCTTACACTGTTTCTTAAGTTTAACTTAGGTTTAGCATTATAGGTAGTTGCCAATATTTAATATTGGTTACCCGTATTTTTGGTTATTGGGTAGTTCCACCCGTTATTTTTTTTCTTGCCTTTAAATAGGCACTTGTACATTGTGTAATATATCTCATTTTTTCAATATCAATTCATTGATATTTGGTGGAAGAGCACTTTGCTTCTCTTGTGTATCTGTGAGGGTGTTGTTTTGCAGACTGAGGATCTTGGGAAGGAGTTGATCACTTTCCAATTTGGCTTTATAAATCCTTATTTTTCCATAATATCCCAAAACTTCTTTCAACTACATCTCAACTAATACTAGAACTTATTAAACTATAAACTAACAATTATTTATAAACTATCAACTAGCAATTATTTATTTTTTATTTAACCTATATACTAAACTATAGATGTAATAAAATACCAACAAATTTTCACTGTCCATATAGATGAGTTAGTATGTATTTGTAATCAAGTGTTTAAGTTTTTTGTATTATTGTTTCAAATCACTCTAGTGATCCATCATCAAAATCATCTATTTTCATTTGAGGAGTGTTTTGATTAGTTAAATCACATTGTGTTATATGCACTTCTCTCTAGTCATTTTTCTGTCTAATTATACTATGCAAGGGATTAACTTTCAATGGTTATTTTAATAGAATGCAATAAGAGTTAACTACTCATAACTTTTTAAAGTAGTAAAGAAAAACCTTATCATAATAGAATAAGAAAGAACATGTCTAGAAAAAAAAGTATATAGTGGAGATAGATTCAATGCGTTAATAAGTGTAAATATTTAAGTAGAGTGTGGCATCATACACTTCAATACTAATTCCTCAATAAAAAATAATTGATATGTTATAATTAACACATCAATTGTTTATATGAGAGACCTCATTCTAAGTGAGGTTGTTTAAACCCTTCCATGGTAGAGTGCCACGAAAGCCATGGAATTCGAGTTAAATGATACACCTTAAGGCTGTACGACATTCCAACCTTAAAATATGACAATCATGTTGCAACAAACACTAACCTGTGACTACACATACGGAACCATTCAAACCAGTATAAAAAGGCCTGGAGAAACAACATGATATTTGCTTTCAAAAAAGGAAAAAGAAAAAATCATTGAGACTTAAGATCTTTCACTTTCTTTAACAATACACTACATGAAAACCTTGAGTGCATATACAATGGCAACGAATGGTGAACATCAAGGTGAAGCTATTTTCTTAATGTCACAAATTATTGTGGTGTGTATTCACTTCAATAGAGCCATTCGATGGCTGTTTGCCGAGGTTCTCTGAGGAAACGTGTGTTGGCTATTTATGTTTTCTTCCTCATCCAACATCATCAAAATCTCGTCTATATTAATGTCCCACAGCTCACCCTCGGCCATCTCAGCACTGGAACATTGGTCTGCATTGAAATTATTAATATTGAGATTTTGAGGTTGAGGAGGATTGTTAAGCCACGCAGAAGAGCCATACATGATTTGAGCAGCACGGTCATATGCAAGGGCGGCAGCCTGCGGCGTGGCAAAGGTTCCCAGCCAGAGGCGCCTGCCATTGTTGGGTTCTCTTATTTCTGCAACCCATTTACCCCAACTGCGCTGCCTCACTCCTCTATAATTGTATAGCCCGTTTTCAGGTCCGCCTTTCCCTGGCATGCACCCCTTTTTCGAGCCCTTGTGAACTGCTCGTCTTCTTTTCACTTGCTCGCACGAATTGCAGCGCTGCCATTGCTCTAATATTTGCAAAACTTTCTTCTCCCTCTGCCCGCTCGCCGTCTTCGCCATCTTTGTTGAACGCTTAAAATAATATGTGGATCGCAGAAGAAGTGCGCGCGCCTCTCCATTTAAAAGCAAATGAAGTAACTTGGCTGATACGTTTCTGAACCAGCCGTGTTGGACCGTGGAACGTTCCCTTGTACTTGGAAGATTCGGTCTCGAAGAAGAGTTTGTTAGTTTTTCTTTTGTCTCTTTATATTTTATCTTTCGCAGTTCCGTGGAAGATGACGACTACGAAAAAGCGCATGAAACTGTCCACGTCGATATATGCTACCCTTCAATAGATGCTTTTCTTCTATACTCGAACAATTTCAACTTTGTTTCCTTCTCATTTGTACGAATAATTATGCCGAGAGGCATTCTAGGGTGGAGATGAAAGCACTCAATTTCCATGTAAATATATAGCCAAAAAAATAAAAAAAATAAAAATGAAAAAAATAAAATAAAAAATAAAAACCAAAAAACAAATTAGAAACTTTGAAGCAAAAAAAATGGAAAAAATCAGAAAAACTATAGAACCAAAAAGAAATTGAAAAAAAAAAAAAATTTAAAAGAAAAAAAGAAATTAGAAAGTTGAACAAAAAAAAAAGTGGAGAAATAAAAAAACAGGCAAAATAAAAATAAAATTTGAAAAAAGAAATTTGAGAAAATCGCAAAAGCTATAGAAAACACAAAAAGCACAAACAAAACAAGAAGATATTTAGATATATTTTTTAAAATATAAATATACTAGTTATTAAAGATGTAAACACTTTGATTCCTACAAATAATAGTGAAATTAGCTCACCCATGCCCATTCTCATTTACTTTGGCGTCTACTTTGAGATAACAATATTTGATACCTCTATATTAAGTTTAGTTATTTTCAATTACATATATTTTTATATATTTGACCATATTTTTTTCTTATTTATTTTTTTATATATTTGACCATATTTTTATTCTATTTGCATTTATTCTCACACATTCCCAATAGTTAAATGCCTAGGTTTCCATACATTCATTCTTGATTCTAAGATTCCACACTCCTTGTCTTGGGTCATTTTTGTGGTGCAGGAGTGATCCTACACAACACAAATCTTACATTAAAATCATTTTTAAAAATTTAAACAATCAACTTTTACGCTTTTCTCCTAACCATTAAGAGCCGACTTAGTACACACTTGTGTGATGATTTGGTATTTAAAGATGTATTCATTCAAACAATATTTCATATTAGATCATTTGATTATCATTCACATTTACAAAGAGCATCTCCAGTAACATTTGGAATTGGAGCACTAAAAGGAACACTTCTTTGCATTAAAATCAACATCTATATCACTTACCTTCTCATATAATATTTGTCAATCTTTGACATGATTATAAAGCTAATCTAAATAAGGGGATTCATCTAAGACACCCTGGTCCTTGCAATTTGGTGATCTCTCTAAAGTATTTTTAAATATTGCTAGTCCTTAAAAATCAATAATAAGCAAAGAATTCAATGAATAAAATAGAAAAAGCACAGTATGCCAAATAAGGACCACACATCAAAGGTCAGATCTATGGGGCGTGGAATTATACATAGCCATAGAATTGGCCCAAAGTTAACTATAGTTTTTGTATAGTGTTGTCACTTATGCAGTACACCCTACTTCCTCATAAAATAGGGACCCACCTTTTTAGCTTCCACCTCATTTCAACCCTCTATCACATGCCCTTATTTGTGACCTCACTAACAATTGATTAGAGAGATCTCATCATGGCCCACAAAACTTGTTTAATCTTTATTGATTTGTGTTCACATCTTTTGCTCAAGCTCTAGTTTGAATGCTCGTGGTGATTGCATCAAGTTTGAATCAATTGTTTTATCCTTAACCATTCCCCCTTTCCTTACTATACTTAATGCTAATTGACCCTCTTATACCAATATAATCAATTATGACCCTCTTCCACATCAGCCATATGCCATGATCTCATTCACAGTGTCTAGTGTCTTTTTGTTCAAATCATGCTTCTACAGACTATTAGATGAAATCTTATCTAACAAAATAGACGTGGAAGAATCCTAAGGTGTAAGATCAATCATGCATCACCCAAAAATATTTTGTTTTACCTTGTTTGTTTTATTTGTAGGTTTTTAAAATATTTTTTTCATCATCTAGGTACTGTAGGTCTTATTGCATGAAATTATCTATGTCCATACATGCTACCCTTCAGTACCTAGATGCTTTCCTTCTATGCTCAAACATTTTCAACTTTATTTCCTTGTTCATTTGTATGAATAATTATTAAACATATAAATACTTTGATTCCTACAAGTAATGGTGAAATTAGCTCACCGTTGCAAATTCTCATTTAGTTTGGGGTTTATTTTGAGATAATGATTATATAACAATATTTGATATCTCTATATTAAGTTTGTCTGCTTCCCTCATTTCTATCCTTCTTTAGTTATTTTCACTAACATATATATTTTATATATTTGACCATATTTTTGTCCTATTTGCATTTATTCTCGCACATTCCTAACAGTTATTGGCCTAGGTTTCCATACATTCATTCTAGATCCCAAGATTCCACACTCCCTATCTTGGTCATTCTTGTGGTGCATGGGAGTGATCTTGCACAACACAAATCTGACCCTAAAATCATTTTTAAAAATTTAAATAATTGACTTGTATGTTTTTCTCCTAACTATTAGGAGCCAACTAAGTACACACTTTGTGATGATCATGACCCTCTTCCACATCAACCATGTGTCATGATCTCATTCATAGTGTCTAGTGCCCTTTTGTTCAAATCATGCTTCTATAGACTATTAGATGAAATCGTATCCAACAACACTATGCAGGAGCATCCTAGGGTGTAAGAGCAGTCATGCATCATCCAAAACATTTTCTTTTACCTTGTTTGTTTTATTTGTAGGTTTTCAAAAGTAATTTTATCATCATCTATCCACTGTAGATCCTATTGCATTTCACCACACATGCATATTCCGTATGGCGGTTTAGAACACATGTTCTACATTAAGCCTACAACATCACATCTAATTTCTAGGAGATTCTAATCATCATAAAGACATATTTTAGTTCTAGACTCACTTCTAGGTGTTATGCTATAAAATATCCCCCTAGGACTTTTACCTCCTAAGTTTAGCTCCCGGGTCCCTTAGCTTTAATCATGCATATTAGAAATGAATCTTGAAGCAAAATCCCCCAAAACCTATGTCAAATGAGATCTAGGAGTGAACCTTGAGCTAAATCTAGACCCAAAATAGGCCCCTAGACAAGGGGGCATGTGCCCTAGTCCAACCCTATTTTATTGGGGTCCCAAATTCATATGTCATCTTATGATCATTAAAAGGTGTTCCTTGTCGGCATCTTAAGTTTGAATTATGAAATATTAGCAAGAATGCTTATATAAGCATGTTTAGGACTTCATTTGTAAAATAGAAGATGATTTTGAGATTAAGGCAAACTTATGATCATAGAGTATTCAAGGCATTCATTGTGTTGCAGAGAAGAATTGTGTTGTTGTTGTGTTTGTTATTGCAAATTTTTCTTCATCTTCTCATGGTGTGAAAGATTTTCATCTCCTTAAGAGATACACCTCTAAGGTGATATCTATTTGTGATTCAATCTATCTACTTTATCATTGCTTTTGCTTCTATCCACCAAGGACACACACTCTCTATCTAACAATGGTGTTGGAAGGTTTAAATGCCATTCCTGGGCTTGACTGAGGCAAGCTCCTAAACATCACAACCCCCAACCCCTCTCTTGTGATTGCAGGTGACAGGTGTAGGATCTCGCAAAGAGGATTTGCAGAGGATCATTGCAGAGCATAAGGATTCTAGATCTGAAGAAAAAGGAAGAAAATATGACTAAAAGGTCAAGGGTACCTACTCCTTTGACCTCTAGTTTTGCAGTATCAGAAACCTTTGAAGTGGTTGTAGTCTATAGCAGATTTCATCTCGAAGCCCTATGAAAAAGTACCACCTTGGACTTGGGCACCCACTCTTTTGACCCTGAACTTTCCACTTTTCAAAACCCAAAATCTGGTATGTATCTGATCTGTATTTAGTGTCTTTTTGTGCGAGTATTTGTTGTGTTTCATCTGTTTGCTTACGATTTTGCATAATTAGGGTTTTAGGCTTAATCAGGCAAGGGTTTAACAAATTAATCAACAAATTCTAAATTTCCTTATCATTGCAAGTGACAGTAAACCTCATAGTTGAGTCCTCTTGCAAAAGTTGTGATTCAATTCAGTTAAATGTCCTTGAATGTGTGTAGTGAAAGGAGGATCTAACTAAACTATCAATCATCAACCTCATTCCCTCCTTTTCCAACATTACACTAGGCAAATAAGATAACATGTAGTTTCACTATGTGAAGTATATGACAATAACATAACACATTTCTAGATTCAATGGATTCAAGAGAGCTTATTATTGGTATGCGGCGACTGATCATGCAAGTATTGTACACTCGTAATGTATCCTCACCAGTGTTTGGGGCTAGGTTGGGCCCCGAGTGGGAGTTTGGGGGTGGCAGCCCCCGAGAAGCAGGGGTTTAGGGGTGCATCCCCCAAAAATATTTTTCCCTCTTTTTTGCCTATTCGGAGTCAGTTGTTAATTTTTGTTAACTGACAAAAGAAAAATGACATTATAAAACCCTAATTCTAGAAGCTTCCAAAAGGCTTGTTATAAGCGGCTAGGATGTATGTTGCGGGGGTGATTTCGATATTATATTGTAGCATTTGCAGCGATATTAAGTTGCAAGGATTACTAGTTATAATCAATTTGATTGCTGGATAATAATATTGGACTCTCTATTGGTGGATGTAGCCCGATTTTGGGTGAAGGATGTTAAAACTTGTCTCTCACTATTTTTATTTCTGTGTATATTCATTCCTCTGTTTAATCTTTATTTGCATTTAATTGATATCTTCTGCATGCAATTCCTAACAAGTGGTATCAAAGAGGGTTGTGTTTGATTATTGTCTATAGAAAAGTCTCATGGATGAGTGGGAGCAATGGTGGATGAGGGTAAAATGAAGGTAGCTAAATTCAATGGGCAGAACTATTAGTTATGGAAGATGCAGATGGAGGATTCTCTATCAGAAGGATTTGGAGGTCGTTAGAAGGAATAGCCAAGAAACTGACAGCAATGACTAATGAGGATTAGAATCTTCTAGACAGAAAGGCACAGGGAACCATTCGGTTGTGCCTAGCACCATCTGTGGCATTCAATATAACAGAAGCGAAGACAAAAGATGAACTGATGAAAGTTTTAGCTAAATTGTATGAAAAACCCTCAGCCTCAAATAAGGTATTTCTCATGAAGTGTTTGTTTAATCTGAAAATGATTGAAGGTGGATCTGTGATAGATCATTTAAATAAATTTAATATGATTACCAGTCAGTTACTTTTGTAAAAGTGAAATCTGATGAAGAGGTGAGGGCTCTCTTGGTTTTATGTTCTTTGCCAGAATACTGGAATAGGTTGGTAATTGCTATAAGTAGCTCTACCCCTAGTTTAAATACTTTGAAATTTGATGATGTTTTTGGTGTTATCTTTAGCAAGGAAATGTGATGAAAAAGCTCAAGAGGGTCCACACCAGGTAGTGTTTTGAATTTAGAAAGAAGGGGCAGATCAAAGGAGAGAGGAAAAGATTCTGGAGGTCATGGGAAGTCACGAGGAAAATCAAAGGACAAGAGATCTCAATCCAGAGGATAGAAAGATTGTTGGTACTATGGGAACCAGGTTATTTGAAGAAAGATTGCTGGTCTCAAAAGAATAAAGAAGGAGACAAACAAGAAGGCAATAAGGAGGCAAATGTGGTAAGTAATAAATCTAAAGATGATACTTTGATTCTTTCCCTAGATAATGCTGATGATTCATGGGTTTTAGATTCAGGGGCCTCATTTCAGGCTATGCCCCATAGAAGTTATTTTCTTGATTATGTCCAAGGGGATTTTGGGTTGGTTTATTTGGGAGATAATAAACCTTGTCAGATTGTTGGAGAGGGAAGAATCAAGATTAAGTTGCAGAGTGGGAATCATTAGCTACTACAAGAGGTAAGGCACATTCCAAGGCTGAGTAGGAATTTAATTTCAGCAAGGCAGCTAGTTGATGAAGGTTGCATAGTTACTTTTAGTGATAAAAATTGGAAGGTTTGAAAAGGTGCCTTGATAGTAGAAAAAGGTGTGAAAGTCAAAACATTATATCTTTGTATAGGTCATACTATTTCTTCTACTTTAGTTGTTGCAGAGAAAAACCAAACAGGTTCAGGAACAGTTGCTACAGGTTTGCAGGAAGAGACAAACAATTGCTGTAGGTTTTGAGACAACACTGTGGCATAATAGACTTGGGCATATGAGTGAAAAAGGTATGAAGGTACGTCATTATAAGAAAGTTTTACCAGGTCTGAAATGTATTAATATAGATTTTTGTGAAAGTTGTGTGTATGGCAAACAAAAGAGAGTTAGTTTTCTCAAGGATGGGAAGAAAAAGAAAGATGAAAAGTTAGAGCTTGTGCATATAGATGCATGGGGACTGGCTCAGGTATCTTCTCTCAGTGGCTCTCAGTATTATGTTACATTCATAGATGATGCAACTATGAAGGTTTGGATTTATTTCTTCAGGCAAAAATTTGATGTATTTGAAACATTTAAGAAATAGAGAAGGTTGGTTGAGAATGAGATGGATAAAAAATTAAAATGTCTTAGATCTGATAATGGTGGTGAGTATTGCAGCATAAAATTTGAGGATTATTGTTCCTTTAATGGAATTCGTAGGCAGAAAATGGTTCCATGGACTCCATAGGAGAATGGAGTGGCTGAGCGCATGAATAGGACAATAATAGAGCATGCAAGGACCATGTGATTGCATGCTAGACTACCTTTAAACATGTTCATAGAGGTTCTCAATATAGTTATATATTTAATTAATAGAGGTCTTTCAATTCCTTTGAGTTGTGGTATTCTAGAGGAAGTATGGACATGTAAGAAGGTGAGTTATTCTTTTCTCAAAACCTTCAGATGTGAAGCATTTGCACATGTAGATTCTAAAAATAGAACCAAGCTGGATGCAAAATCAAAAAAATGTATCTTCATTGGATATGGCATTGATGAATTTAGTTATAAGCTTTGGGATGTTAAAAATCTAAAAATTGTGAGAAACAGGGATGTATTCAATGAGAATGTGTTGTACAAAAATTAGTTGCAGTAGCATGAGAAGAAAGAAAAGGATTATGTGGTGCTGGATTCAATACTTTAGATAGTGATGTTCCAATGGTTCCTCATGCTCCTCAATAACAACAAGAAATACCACAAACTCTAGTGAATGTTAGACAGTCAATAAGGCTAAGTAGACCTCTTGAAAGGTTTTCTCCCTCTCTGTATTCTATTTTGTTAATAGATGCTGGTGAACCAGAAGGGTATCATGAAGCTATGTAGGTGGATACAAAGGTTTAGCGGGAGCTTGCAATGAAAGATGAAATGGACTTCTTGTTGAAAAATCAGACTTGGGAATTATGTAAGTTACCTGCAGGTAAAAAAGCTTAACCAAATAAATGGGTTTATAGGCTAAAAGAGGAAGATAGAGGTAAGAAAAAATTTAAAGCCAGGTTAGTTGTAAAAGGATTTGCATAGGAAAAGGGCATTGATTTTGATGAGATTTTTTCTTTGGTTGTTAAGATGACTTCTATTCGTACTATTTTAAGTATTCTGGCTGCTGAAGATTTGCATTTGGAACATCTAGATGTGAAAACTACCTTTCTCCATGGTGATTTGGAGGAGGAGATATATATGTAACAACCCCAAGGATTTGAGGTCAATGGTAAGGAGAAACTGGTGTGCAAATTGAAGAGCTTATATGGCTTGAAACAAGCATCTCGACAATGGTCTTTAAAATTTAATAATTTTATGGCTGAGCAAGGCTACTGCGAGTGTAATTTTGACCATTGTGTTTATTTTAAGAGGTTGGCTAATGATAGCTACATTATTTTATGTTTATATGTTGATGACATGCTTGTAGAAGGGTCTAACATGGATCACATAAGACAGTTAAAACAAGATTTAGCACAATCATTTGCTATGAAGGATTTGGGGGTAGAAAAAAAATCCTTGGTATGAAAATTTGCAAAGATAGGAAGAACAGAAAATTGACTCTATCTTACACTGATTATGTTGAAAAGGTGTTGCAGAGATTCCATATGGAGAACGCAAAAGGTGTTAGCACACCTTTGCCTAGTCATTTGAAATTGACTAAGGAGATGTGTCTTAAGACATAAGAGGAGGAAGAAAAAATGTCCAAGGTACCATATGCTTCAGCTATAGGAAGCTTAAAGTATGCCATGGAATGCACGAGACTAGATATTGCACATGCTATAGGAGTCATAAGTAGGTATATGAGTAATCCCATATTCGAGCATTGGAATGAAATAAAATGGATTCTCAGATATTTGAGAGGTACATCCAATAAACACTTATGTTTTGGGGGCTCTAATATTGGTTTAGTAGGTTATGTAGACTTAGATTTGGCAGGGGATATTGATACCAAGCAAAGTACTATAGGTTATGTCTTTACTGTAGGTGGGACAACAGTGAGTTAGATTTCAAGGTTGCAAAAGGTGGTTGCTTTATCCACCACAAAGGCAAAGTATGTAGCTGCAATAGAGGCAAGCAAGGATATGATATGACTGCAATCTTTCATGAAAAAATTAGGCAAACAATAGGCTAACAATTATTTGTTTACAGACAACCAGAGTGCCATACATCTTGCAAAGAATTATACCTTGCATTCAAAGACCAAACACATATAGTTGAGGTATCACTTCATTTAATCAGTGTTAGATGATGGACGGTTAAGGTTGGAAAAGATATATATAGATGAAAATCCAACAGATATGTTTACGAAAGCAGTGAGAAGGGAGAAGCTGAGCCCCTCTTCAACTTTGATTGGTCTTTAAGACTAAAAACAATAAAATCAAAACAACAGAGTTCAGGGTGCATATTTCCAGTGGGAGCTGCATGCATAGTGGTGTCATCCAGGATCAGTCTCCAAGTGGGAGATTGTTAGTATGTGGTGAATGATCATGCCAGTACTGTACACTTGTAATGTATCCTCACTGGGGTTCGGGGCCAAGCCAAGCCCTGAGCAGGTGTTTGGGGGCGACAGCCTCCAAGAAGTAGGGGTTTGGGGGCGTAGGCCCTAAAAAAACAATTTCCCTCTTTTTTGCCCATTTGAAGTCGGTTGTTAATTTTTGTTAACTCACAAAAGAAAAATGACATTGTAAAACCCTAATTCTAGAAGTTTCCAAAAGGATCGTTATATGAAGCTGGGATGTATGTTGTGGGGGCAATTTTGACATTGTATTGTAGCATTTGTAGTGATATTGAGTTGCAAGGATTGTTGGTTGTAATTGGTTCGATTGCTAGACAATAATATTAGACTCTCTATTGGTGGATGTAGCCTAAGTTTGGGTGAACCACATTAAAACTTGTCTCTCGCTATTATTATTTCTATGTATTTTTATTCCTCTGTTTAATCTTTATTTGCATTTAATTGATATCGTTTGCTTGCAATTCTTAACACTTATGGTACAAACCATATTATGATTCATTATTCCATCACCATGGTAGTCATCCTAGAAGATCCTTCCACATGCTTGGTTGACTACATGTTACACATGGAATCGAGCTTTGTACCTCCTTATAGCCAATTAAGATCACCACTAAGGCTAGAAGCTATTATATAAGAATCTCTTGTGATCATTGGAAAGTAGTCAATTTAGTTAGTTCAGTCCTTGGCTTCAAATTCATGGATAACTGCAAAAGAATTGTATTATAATATTTAAATTCTATAATTCGCATATAGTTGTGCCCTTGTTTCTTTGAAGGGTGGTGTCTCATGTTGTAAGCCCTTGTGACAGAGTGTAATTCAATTATAGATATGAATCAATACAAATTGAGTTATTGTTTCATTGAATTATATTATGTGATTGTTCATTAGGTTACATGGTTTGATAGTCCTTCATTGGATCCTTTGTCAATGACTACATTGACTGATATTAGAGTGAAAGGCTTGGAATCCTAAAGGTTGGTGCATATCAAGGTTCAGGGGCCTTTTCAAGCTACTAAACCAAGCAACAATAAACCTAAATTAAATCACCAAAATCAAACAAGAATATCTCATTTATTAGCAACAAGAGTACAAATGATGTTATAGCCTTACATGCATCAACCTCAACCTTACATTCAATTGATACAACTCACAGTGTTAGATTACAAATCTCCCTGAAGAAGTTATAGTAGAAAACTCTACAACTTGACTATTCTCGATTGTCCTCGACTTGTCCCTAAAAACATGAAATTTCCCCTTTTGAAGGTAGTAAAGGTGGTTAAGTGCATTAAGGTGGCCACCACCATTGTCACATGGAGAGAACAAATGTCATCCCCTTATAAGCATATTGGAGAAACAACAAATTATATCATTGGCTCTTTGGATCAGAATTGACATGCATGCTCTGGATTGGTTGAAATGGTTAGAATTAACTATATTTCCCACTTCTAGAAGTTTCTTGACAATTCTGCAAGCTAACTAGATGCATTCGAGTAACAAGACACATTACAGGACATCTAAATGGAAAATGTCTGGTTAGAAATGAAGCATTGCAACCAGATATGGATATGCAATAGGATGTTCATTTGAGAAACGTCCAGTTGAAATGTTCTCTTGGAATGTCTACTTGAGAAATGGCAGCTTGGAATTCAGGAAAAGAAACCAGATATGGAAATGTCTAGTTGGAAAATGTCTGCTTAAAATGTCTAGATAGAAAATGTCCACTTCAAATGTCTAGTAGAAACAAGACAATGTAACTAAATATCTGAATGAAAATATCTGGTTGGATAATAAGCAATCTAACCTGATGTGTAACATAATATCTAGGTGAGATATCTAGATGGATGATAAAGCATCATAATCAGATCTAGATATGAATAACAATAGGATCCAGATATAACAACTCAACAAGATGTTTAGTTAGGAAAGTTCCAAATGAAATGTCTGGTTGAAGAAATATAACGCAACCAAATATGAATAAGGCAACCGGATCTGGATATTGAAACTCAATAGAATATCTAGTTAGTAAATGTCTAGTTGGAATATAAAGATGATGCACAATCAGATCCAAACATGAGAAGACAATAGTATCCTTATGTGATAAGGCAACAAGATCTAGAAAAGATATTCATATGAAATACAAAGAAGTGTAAAAAGATATGAACATGAAATACAATAGGATGTTCAGATGTCTGGATGTCCAGATGTCCAGTTGGAGCGATGAGCATAACTTAACCAAAGTTCATTATATCTTCACCAAATTTGAATTGTAGGTACTCAGTTGGCTCCTTAACAAGATGCACTCCTTACTTGGGCATGATTCTAGCTAGATTAATCATATTTTTGAACATCTACTCCTGCAAGAAAAACAAAGGAAAACACACATAAAAACAATAAAATATTTTTGGGTGATGAGGATTACTCATGGACCCAGATGATCCAGCATTAGACACGTTGGGTAACTGAAATGTTCCATGAGTTGAACTCATGAAAATTGAGGTAAGTCTGGAATTGGTATCCCAAACTTAACCAATTTTAAAACTGACATCCAAGAAGCTTCATCTATTGGTTGATCCTTCCAACAAACAAAATATTCCATATATTCCTTCCCTCTTGTTTGTCTAGCCACACAAGAATCAATTACCTCATCAAACTACTCAAATTTCTTCTTAGGGATTAATGTACCCATTCATGTGCATCCTACAAATTTGTAACTAGATTCCCCTATAAACTCAGTTCAACCTCATAGTATTTAGACAAATCAACCACGCTGAAAATGGGAGAAGTGACAATACTCACCAGAAGTTCAACTATATATGCATTGGATAAATATTTCCTCAAGACCTTACAAGGTCCAATCTTCCTCTACTTGAGTCTATGATATGTTCCCCTAGGGAACCTTTCCTTCCACAAATGTACCATCATCATATCATCAACCTGAAATTCCTAATCTCTCTTGTGCATATCAACACGTTCCTTATATTTGATGGAACTCTTTTCCAAAGACTACTTCATTTCCTTATGCAAATCATGAATATACTCCAGAAAATCTTTAGCTACTGCACTTTTCCTATGAAAATCTATACTATCCCTCAACTCATCCACACCTCTTGGACTATATCCATAGACAACATGAGAAGGACTTTTCCCTATGCTTCTATTGACTAAATTGTTATAAGAAAAATTTGCTTGAACCAATATCAAGTCCCATTGATTAGGCTTGTCCCTACTAAACATCTCAACAAGTTTCCTAAATTCTTGTTGACAACTTCAGTTTGAGCATTAGTCTGAGTATGGTAGGAAGAACTAAAACCCAAATGTGTACCCATCTTCTTCCGTAAGGTACGCCAGAAATGACCTACAAACTTGGCATCATGATCTAAAACAATACTCATAGGCAAACCATGCAACCTAACTATCTCCTTGAAAAATAATGAAGCAATGTGGAAAGCATCATTATTCTTTTGACATGGTATAAAATGTGTCATTTTTGAAAATTTGTCCACCACAACAAAAATAGAATCATTTCTTCTTTGTGTTCTAGGCAATGCCAAAATAAAATCCATGTTGATGTGTTCCCAAGGTATTTTTGGTATAGGCAATGGTTGATATAAACCAGTATTCAATCTTGTTCCTTTTGCATGTTGGCAAATTTGACATCCTTGCACCAACTTCTTCACATTTGCAGCCATACCATGCCAAAAATACCCTTCACTCAATTGTGCCAATGTTTTATCAATGCCAAAATGTCCACTCAATCCACCATTGTGCTTCTCCTTTAGCAAGTTATCCCTTATGACCCTTGAGGTATACATAGTCTCTTCCCTTTGAATAACAATCCTTCTTTTATGAAATATTCCATCAAAGGTATCCTATCCTTTCCAACTGGACTCACACAAGCAGCCCATGCTTCCTTGAAATCTAGATCTATCTCATAAAACTCTTTTAAAGAATCAAGACCAACTACATTCACCTTTAATTCATTCATCAACAAACATTTTCTACTCAATGCATCAGCTACCCAATTAGACTTTCCACTCCTATGTTTCAACACAAAGGAATAACTCTACAAAAATTTAACCTAGTTCATATGCTTTTGATTCAATTTACCCTAGATTTTTATGAATTACAAAGCATGATGATTAGTATACATGACAAAATCCTTAGGTAGCAAGTAATGTCTCCATTACTTCAATGCCTGCACAATCACATAGAATTCTTGATCATACACTAGATACACGCTTTTTGCCTCATTCAACTTCTCACTGAAATACACAATTAGTCAAGTCCTTCTTGAATTAAGATTCCTCCAATGGTTGTTCCACTTGCATTGCAATCAACTTGAAATACTTTTCCAAAATCTGGGAGTGCCAACACTGGTTGTTCTATCACCTTTATCTTCAGCAATTGGAAACTCCTCTCTGATGCTACTTTTCATACAAATTCTTTCCTATTACCCTTCATTGTTTCCATAATAGATGCACCAATCCCACTAAAATTTTGAATAAACTTTTGGTAGAATCACGCCAAACCATGAAAACTTCTAGCCTCAAACATACTACGTGGTGAGGACCAATCCATAATCACCCTGACCCTTTCTAGATCCATTTTCAGTCCATCATTGGAAACAACAAACCCCAGATATACCAATTCTTCCTTTAGAAAATTACATTTCTTCAAATTCACCAAGAATTTTTCTTCATTCAATCTCTACAATATTGCCCTAACATCCTACAAATGTTTGTCTTATTGAATATTAAAATGTCATCCAGATACACATAGACATTAAAATAGGTCTTTTTAATGACTCAAATAAAATTATGATATCCAAGTTGGTAGCTAACAAGGATCGTGTATAATTTTTTATATTTCACTATGTCACACTTATCTTTTTTTAGCAATCTAAAGACCATAAAGTAAAAGACCACTCTCTAAATATTAGAGTTGAAGAAAACTCAACTAACTCTCCTAGTTTTGATGAATTTGTTTCTATTGGGTGGACACTGGCTGGTAGTGAAAGGAATGATGAAAAAAAAACTATACTTGAAGAAAATTTCCAAGGGCCTATAGAGGGAATCTTAGGCCATCCATGATATCAATTCAAAATCTAGGGATGCAAACAACCATGGTGATTTATGAAACTTTGGTTTAGTGCACATCTCACTCAATCAATGTTGTTCTATCATACTCACATAACTCAAGCCCTCTATCACCACTATTCTAACAATTCTATTAGTTCTTATTGTTAATCTTAATTTCTTATAATATATCTAGTAGGATGGGAATGCTATTGTGGAGGAATATAGTGATTTTTCATAAAAGCCTTGTTCATAAAGTGGTGGAAACTTTTTGAAAAATAATCACCAAGACTTTGTTCAACATAGCCATGATGTTATACAAGATTCTAAGGATCTAGTGATAGTATGAATTTGGATCCCCATACGTGATGATTATAATATTGTGGAGCGTAGGTGTGTTGGCATACCATAGTTCAGAAAGTATAGAATCATATCAAATTGTCAAAATCTTAATGCTTTGGATGTCATCTTTGTCTAGGAATTGAAAATCATAGATTTATTTACTTTGAGTCAATTCCCACTTTATATGTTCTAATTGTTTGATATTCTCTACAATACATGACATTGGGATGTAACAATGTAGTTATACCCCTTTCTACATTTCTCCTATTCTATTCTTGAATGGTGTTACAATCCCATCAATAGGTCCATATGAATCTTGCTCAACATTGGTAAAATCCTTTGGGTCTAGCTAATTTGTACACATGCAATGACATTGTTGAGTGTTATATTCTTTGGCAATATCTTGTTGATGATCTCATTGAGTCTAGTTATCTTCTTAGTTGTGAATTCGACATGGTGGAATTCTAATAATAAAAGTGGGAGTTGTTTCCCATGCATTGGCGTGTTAGTGAATGTGAAACTTAGTTTTAATTGCAAAATAAACATGAGCTCTTCCATCACAACCCTTTTAAGAGAAAGAAATTACCCCTTCACTCATGTACCTATGCTAATATGTGGGAGATGATGGCTATAGAACTCAAGCTTCTAGATAGTGTTTTATTTGCTAAGAATAATATATAGTAGACATGCTTTTTCCACAGTATGTGTAGATGAGTTAGTATGCTTTTGCAATCAATTGTTTAAATTTTTTGTATTAATGTTTCAAATTACACTAGTGATACATCATTAGAATAATCTATTTTTTGTTTGGGAGGTGTTCAAATGATTGGTTAAATCACATTGTGCTATATGCACTTCTCTCTGGTTATTTTTCTATCTAATTATGCTATGTAAGGGATTAAATTCATTCTTAATAATTAATAATACAATGGTTATTTTAAAAGAATGCAATAAGGGTTAACTTAACTACTCATAACTCCTTAAAGTAAAAAGAAGAACTTTATCATAGTAGAATAAGAAAGAACATGTCTAGAAAAGAATGTATATAGTGGAGACAAACTCAATGTGTTAATAAGTGTAAATATTTAAGTATAGTGTGGCTATGATATGATTTAATACTAATGTCTCAATATAAATAATAGAAGCATTATAATCAATGCATCAATTATTTATGTAGGAGACCTTTAACACATCAATTGTTTAGGCCTAATTCCAGCTAGTAATTACTTAAACTCTTCCATGATAGTGTGCCACCAAAGCTACATTCTACTTAAATATCATCCACTTAAATGGTCAAACAATCAATAGCAATTGTACACCTCATTCATAACAAAAAGTGGCAAATATTTGTCCTATTTTTATTGGCCAAAATTGACTTTTGACTGTTGAAGTGGATGATATTTAAGAACAGCGAGTTAAATAATACACCTTAAGGCTTATGACATTCCAACTAATGAATGCTTAGAAAATACAAACCTTAAAATGTGACAATCATGTTCAACAAACACTACCTCATGACTACACACAGGGAACCATTTAAGACCAGTATAAAAAGCTGTGGAGAAACAACAAAATATTTTCTTTTAAAAAAAGAAACCAAAACAACAACATTGAGATATAAGATCTTTCGCTTTCTTTCACAATGCATTATCTGAAAACCTTGAGTATATATACAATGGAACAGATGATGAACATCAAGATGACGCTATTTTCTTCAAGGTCACAAGTTATTGTGTCGTATTCATTTCAATAGAGCCATGAACATGAAGATGAAGATGAACTTGGATGGCTATTTGCCGAGGTCCAGTGAGAAAAAACTCAAAGTGTGTTAGCTATTTATGTTTTCTTCCTCATCCAACATCATCAAAATTTCATCTATATTAACGTCCCCCAGCTCGCCCTCGACCATGTCAGCACTGGAACATTGGTCTGCGTTGAAATTATTAATATTGCGATCTTGAGGTTGAGGAGGAGGATTGTTAAGCCATGCAGAAGAGCCATACATGATTTGAGCAGCACGGTCATATGCAAGGGCGGCAGACTGGGGGGTGCCAAAAGTGCCCAGCCAGAGGCGCCTGCCATTGTTGGGTTCTCTTATTTCTGCAACCCATTTACCCGAAATGCGCTGCCTCACTCCTCTGTAATTGAATAGTCCGTTTTCAGGCCCGCCTTTTCCCTGCATGCACCCCTTTTTGGAACCCTTGTGAGCTGCTCCTCTTCTTTTCATTTCCTCGCACGAATTGAAGCGCTGCCATTGCTCTAATATCTGCATAACTTTCTTCTCCCTCTTCACGCTCGCCGTCCTCGCCATCTTTGTTGAACGCCTCAAATAATATGTGGAACGCAGAAGAAAGAAGTAAACGCATCTCTGTTTAAAAGCAAATGAAATAACTTGGGTGATACGCTTCTGAACCAGCCGAGTTGGACCTCCTCGTACTTGGAAGATTCGGTCTCGAGGAGGGGTTGTTAATTTTTCTTTTCTCTTTATATTTTATCTTTCGCAGTTTCGTGGGAGATGACGACTACGAGGAAAAAAAAATGAAAATGTCATCGTCGATATCAGCTACCCTTCAATAGGCGCTTTAGTAGGCACCGCTCTATGCTAAAATATTTTCAGCTTTATTTCCTTGTTCATTTGTAGAATAATTATTAATCAGTAAAAAACGTCAAAGGTGTTATCGGTCAATGGGCACAAATAGTAATAGTACATATCTATTAGTGAAAAGTCATTACATGTAGTAGTTGGTGGACAAGGCTATAAAACTATAAGAAATTCAATTATTTTTTTACGAATAAGAATCTAGAGAATAGTATTAAATGAATAACCACGTGAACTAAATCACGAACAAACCATTAGAGAACTAAGTCATAAACAAATCATCAGAGAACTATGGCCTCCCATTCAACGAAGAAGAAGTGGCATATTTACTAGTGCCCCAAAGTTATCCAGTAAATAAATTTTAAGCAATCAAGACATTAGGTGAACCGTGCAATACCTAAACAATGTAGGATAATAAAAAATCCATGTTACTAATTTCCCTCTTGATAGATACACACATTTATAGTCATATTGTTAAATAGTGTGTTTTTTTATATTTTTTTTGTCAAAGTTATTATATTTATAGTCATATTGGTAAATAGCCCTATCGGTCAAACATTGCACAAAAGAACTTTTAAAAACATATATGTATTTATGAAGTGTGTGTTTGAATAAACTATGTGTGAAGTGATTGAACTAACTTTGTGTGAAGAGTGTGCTTTAACTTTGGCATTCACTTTGTGTATATGTTTGTAATTTGGCATATTTGAACTCGAGTGTTTACTTCAGGTGTGATTGAACTAACTTTGTGCATGAAGCATGTTTAAAATTTGGCACATATTCACTTTCGATGTGTGAAGTGTGTGTTTTAATTTTGACATTTATTTTGTGTGAATTGTGTGTGTGAAATTTAATTTTGGCATTCACTTTGTCTAATGTGTGTGTGTGTGTGTGTGTGTAGTTTAAAATGTTTGAACTTGAAGAAAGAGAAATGCTTTATTATTCATTCATTCGATGTTCTAAAGTGCAGATACATCATGTATATATACTGAGGAGTTGGTTGATAGTTATAAGGAGTTATAGTTACAACGAACTGAATGAAACTAAATGAACCACCTGACCAACACCGAAACCAACACCGACAGAACAATGTAGTAACGCTAACATTCCCCCCTTATTACATTGTTCCTGCAATAGTACCAAGTGACCCCCCCTTAATGCTAAAAACTCAACAAAGCTGATTACATAGTATGAATACATATTTATAGAAGATCTTCTCCCAAAAAACAAATCCTGAACCAAGCGAGGCTCCATCATGCTGTCTCGTCTACCCTCAGAAAGGCGTCGCTTCGAGCTGTGTTCTTGAGCTCTTTAGTCCCAAGCTCTCAAATCACAGAGTCTTGAATTATTCGACAATGGCCCCTAAGAGATGCGACAGATCTTTGCCATGTTGTCTAGTGACCGTGAAAGGGTATAATTCAAGATCATATACTCTTTGAATTTCGCTGGACAACAATCCATATTGAGCTCAACACCAAACCCCAAACCTGTGTCCAAAACAAAATCTTCACAAAACATACATTCTTCAAATCTGTCAGCTCTATCAGCAACAACAAAGAAAAAAACAAAACAACCAAAAACAAAAATGCTTCTCATGCAAAGCATCATCTCAAAGCGAGAAGCTAACTTGAGATGATGGTAAATCCTCCATCCTCCGATGCCGCCTGCCTCCAATCTGACCTTGCTTAAAGGGCATATCCACAGAAATTAATAGCACCATCTAGTGGATTCTCATCTTCAATATCTGGTGGGTCCTTATCATCTTCAATGTAAGCAAGATTTCCTTCATTTTTGAGCTTTCCTTTAAGAACATCACTCGCTCGAGTTCTACAATCCCAAGCTATGTGATCATTTTTCTTACAATAAAAATATTTGATTCTCTCTGATCTCTTGTAATTGCTTCTTGAAAATAATGCTTTCTCCTGAGGATCATCTTATGAATCTTTTGTTGTTCTCTTCTCTTCTAATAGAGGAGCAGAAATCATACCTTCTAGAGTTTGTGAAGGTATTTGATTGAGTGTAAAAACAACATTGTTGTATTTTGAAGGCAAACTATTTAATAGGATGGCCCTAGCATCATCATCATCTACTATAACCTTAACCTCTGCTAGCTGTCTAATGAGAGACTGCAAGTTACTTATATGATTTGACATTGTGATTCCATCTTCCATCTTAAACCGAAATAATTGAAGTTTTAGAGAAAACTTTGCATTAACGGCTTTTGCCCCAAACAATTTATTCAGATTATCCCAAATTTTGGTTGATGATTTATCCAAATCAACATGGTGCAATTCGGTGTCAGAAAGAGCAAGACCAATTATAGCCTTGGCTTTATCATCTCTACTACTCCAATCTAATAACTTATTTGCATCTATAGGTACTTTTTCCTTTAAACTTACTATTGCCCACAAATTTTTATTCATTAGTTGCATTTGAATTTTTATCCTTCAAGTATGAAAATTGAAACCAGAATACTTGTCTAATGGAATCTCCATGTAGATAATACTCCAAAAGATTGACTTCTTACTTAGACCTAAATACACACTTTAATACATACCAATGATTGCCATATTTTTGCAGACTATGTCTTCTTCATTCAAATGCCTTATGGAGAAACTTCAGTTCATGTAACAACTGCTACATCAAAGAGCACAACGACAATGAGAATGACTTTAAACTCCCTGCAAAGACCTCCAAATGATGCTTCCTTCCAACATAAGCTATGCGCATTGTTTTACATCAGACACCAATTAAGGGCATTATTTCAAATTATACTTACCCAGGTAGCCAGGTGCTAAGATTAAAAGAAGAATAGATAGCAGATTTAATAAACACCAACCAACACATCCAAATCACTTATCAAAACTGGTCACTAGTGGCATATAGAAGAGATGATTCTCATGATACAACACCTTGTATCAAACGGCAGATACAGATTTTGACGCCTATCTTCAAACAACTCCAGAAAAAAATACATAATCTTCAAATACCTTTATATTCCATGTTTGGAATTCTCCTCCACACACAACAAGTCTCCACACGCCTTTATAAGAATATCTTCTTCAAACACGCATTCTCTGCCTTCAAATGCATACAAACAAAGCAAATACGGTTGCTCCTTAGAATGCTGTTATGTTTCTTCATTCATACGGTGTTGGCAGTGAACTCTATGTCTTCAAACATCGATCTTTGTTACCCTCACATTGCACAAGATCATACGCTTTGATACCAAATGAAGAAAGAGAAATGCTTTATTATTCATTCATTCGATGTTCTAAAGTGCAGATACATCATGTATATATACTGAGGAGTTGGTTGATAGTTATAAGGAGTTACAGTTACAATGAACTGAATGAAACTAAATGAACCACTTGACCAACACTGAAACCAACACCGACAAAACAATGTAGTAACACTAATAGAACTTAAGTGTTCATGCATGCTTGTACTAAATTTGTGTAAATGAATTATGTTTGAACATGGCATACTCATTTTTTGTTTATATAAATTGTGTGTGGGGGGGGGGGGGAGTTAATTTAGGCATTCACTTTGTGATGTGTGTGTTTAAAAATTAATTTTGGTATTCACTTTGTGTGGTATGTGTGTTTTAACCAACTTTGGCTTTGTTGTGTGTGTGTGTGTGTGTGTGTGTGTGTGTGTGAGAGAGAGAGAGAGAGAGAGCTTGAAAGAACTTTGACATTTAGTTTTTGTTTGTTTATGAATGAACTTAAGCTATCACATTTTGTGGAGTGAATGAAATTCAACTATCACATTTTGTGGAGTGTATGAACAAACTTTGATGTTCACTTTGTGTAGAATGCAATTGAAAGATTTGACATTCTTTTTTTGTGTGTGTACAAATGAACCTTGGCTATCTATTTGTGTAGAGTGTATGAATGAACTTTGATGTTTACTTTATGTGGAATGTGCTTGAAAGAACTAACATTCTTTTGTGTGTGTGTGTGCATAAATGAACTTTGTCTATCATTTTGTGTGATGTATAGAATAAACTTTGATTTTCACTTTTGTGTGGAATGTGTCTACAAAAAAACTTCAATGGCGCTCGTTGTGAGTCTTTATATCTTTGAATGAATTTCAGCTTTCATTGTGTGTATGTGTGTGTGAATAAACTTCAACATTAATTGTGTGCATGTTTTAAAGATAACTTTGGCATTCACTTCATGTGAATTATGTGTGTGTAAGTTAATTTTGTCATTCAGTTTGTGTGAAGTGTGTGCCTATGTATTTGAATGAAATTTGGCATTCACTCTGTGTGTGCATGCATGTGTGTGTGAGTGAGCTTTGGTACTCACTCTATGTGTGCACAAAAATATTGATGTTCACTTTGTGTCAAGTGTATATGTCTGTGAATGAACTTTGGATTTCATTGTGTAAAGTACTGATTTTTCCACATTCATACATAATAGAAGTAAAATTAAATTAATCGCAAGTAAAGTAAGGTACCTACTATTACATCAACAAGTAGAAGATATAGAATTAATATCATATTTCAAACATGATTCCATTCATAAATTTGATATCCATATTCAATCACGATATAAAGCATCTTTCTGAGTTCAATTACAGATCTTTCTATAACAATATATACAATTTCAAAAATGGCTTTTCACCTTACATATCATTTGAGTTCAAATAAAAGTGTACAACTGTCATCAATATCAAGTAAATCCAAATTAATCTGTCCTTGACCGCCATCGACCATCTGGCCATCTGCTACATCGAAGGACAAGAATATGATTTAGGCACTTTTTCCGCCCAACCACGAAGCTTGCGCTTCCCCAGTATTCCTCAAACTGAGGAATGCCTGACCCTACTTGAAGGGCCTAACAACCTGTAAACAAGTGCAGGGTGGAATCTGGAGTGTGCCTATTAACCTACATGTAATCTAACTAGAATGCAACATCACATTAACATGATATGGTAGGAAAAAATATAAATGTAAATACTAGGCAATCAAACCATCTATTTCAATGGTACATATGTCTATTTCAACATCATAATTGTTTTGGCCAAAGCATTAACTGTTAAGATGGTGTGCAGGTTTTGAAAAAGAAAACCCACTTCCCTGTTTCCCCATACTCGGCACTCATCCCAGAAGGCAATCTTTCCCAAAAACACAACATAGTAAAACTAAGCAATACAACCTCTTTCAAAACACATTTTCGCAAAAATAACACCTTTCTATGCATGCATGAATACAAGTGAAAGCAATTCATTTTGGGTGAATTCAGTGGTTGTTTGGTTCCAAAATTAACTAGTTTTCTTAGCTATGAAATACAGTGCAATGTGTCTAATTTTACCTATTTCAGTTCGTGAAAATGTTTCTTGTCATTGAAGAACAAAATTTAAAGTATATCATTTATAAGGCAATTACAATTTCAACATACAAATTATTAAATTTTGCAGTGGAGTTTATCTCTATATAAATATAAGGTGCTAAATTCACGTGAGTTAAGATTAATAACTCTACATACTATTTACATGCAAGGTTTAATAAAACTAAACATATTGTATATGGGGGGACAATAATCAAAAAGGGAAGGAAAATGACTCTAAAGGTCAACAAGCCGACTAAGTATCCATAATGGTCGATCCACTAATGTCAGACCCCAATTACTACACAAAGGCAATTAAAGTTAAGACAAGTTGATCCACTATAAGAAAGTCGTTTGAAAAAGGGAAGGCCGCTTATCATAGTTCAGACATGTCGTTGAACAAGGAGATCAATAGAGGTTGTTGTGACAGATAGCATATGCCAAAACAATTTTAAGGAAGAGTATGACGTTGGATATAATCGGTTGTTTTCGTTGAGAGAAAGAATTTTTTTATAGAAGTTAAAACCATGAAAGAAATCTGCGTAGTGTCGAGATCAACCCAAAGGTCGCTTTACGTTTTGAGAGGCGATTAACCTTACTGGATCCCATCAGACATTGCTCAAGGCCGATTAAGATTTCTCGAAGGCATTTAGACATTACACAAGGTCGCTGGCATTAAAGAGGCCATTAGGATCAAGAGAAGTCAACAGTCAGAGGTTGCAGGCTGTTAAACGAAGGAAGGGATCGATTAGAGCGAGAAGTATCAAGTTGTTCCTTAAACACACAGCAAGGCCATTTTAAGGCTAAACGTTATTCAGGAGGATGTTGTGGCGTTAGAAAGATAGCAGATCGAATGATTTACATAAACCGATTGGGAAGAGACTCAATTAAAGACAGGTGTTAGTGATAGTTTCATGAGGTAAAACAAGGGCCGATTCAATATGGAAAGGCGATTCAATGCAGATCCATTCATCGATGTAAAAGGAAACTACTACCAGAAGGCAGATAAAATAAGTTCATATAT
Source organism: Cunninghamia lanceolata (assembly GCA_027924645.1). Taxonomy (NCBI): domain Eukaryota; kingdom Viridiplantae; phylum Streptophyta; class Pinopsida; order Cupressales; family Cupressaceae; genus Cunninghamia; species Cunninghamia lanceolata. The sequence continues at coordinate 2,682,543 of BSBN01000710.1, read as the reverse complement.
TTTTCTCTACATTGTTATAGACTATTGTTTTCTGAGAACTACAAGCAGTTAGGGGCGTTGAAATCGGCAGAGATGGTTTGATCAAAAGGCATGGAGGTCATTTTCTGAGAGGTAAAACTAGAATTAATCTACCAATCAACCATTCAATAGGAATTTAATCATGAAAGGAAATAAAAACCTGTTTTGGCTTCCTGAAATAAGAGTTCTATCTCTGAGGCTGTCTTCTGAAATTCGTTGTTCGAGAGGTCATGTCTTCCTTTTCGTTTTTTTTGCCCTTCTGTGTTATGCTCTTTCTTTCTCTCAGCGTCGAACTCCTCTGTATGTTCCTCCTTCCTAGTTTTTTTCTTTTTATTATTTCTTTAAAACCCTAATATCTCCATTAGATGCCCCCATACTCATGCAATTCCTTTTCTTTTATTCTTTTAATCTCTTTTGCATGCATAGCATGCTTTTCTTTTCCAAATTTTATAAGGCAAAATTCTAATTCAATCAAAACTAAATATAAGTGTATATATATAAGAAAAATACTATGTTTTCATAAATTGTCAAAATAAGATTTATTTATTTAATTAAAATTATATTTAAATATAAGCAATTTATTTTTTTTCATATAAATAATGCTCTTTATTTATATATTATAAAAAGGTAGACACAAAAATATTAACCATTAGTATATTTATAGGTATAGATATTTTTAATTTTTGAATTATTATTAATACAATTTATTTATATAGTTCTGCATAACCAAAACTAACTTATTGATTTTTTTGATGAAACAGGCATCAAAATAGGCTTAGAGGAATATGCAATCTAAGACGAGATTATCCAACAAGAAGAAATCGACAAACATTCATCAAAACAAAAATGCAATGCAAACATTCATTGAAACAAGGATGAAATCTACATGAGTGTGTGACACCAGACAAAACCCATCCTATTGTTTCCAAGTGGCTAAAACCCCTCTACCTAAAACATGTTCTTGCCTTTGATAACCTGGATTCATTCGCACTCATTCCACTATCAATAGATTAGTCCTAAAAAACATAGTCAAAGCGACATAAGGAATAATCATCATCATCCTATTGATAATATATCATCAACTAGTGTCCAATGGTACTAAGAATTAACATAATGAAATCAATCACAAAAGTATGAGACATGACACATTGTGTGTGGGTGGGTAGGTTTGAAAGTTAGCTTTGGTATTCACTATGTGTGCACATGTTTATATGAATGAACTTTGGCATTCATTTTATTTATGTAAAATATGTATGAACTACCTTTCACATTCACTTTGTGTATATGTCTGGACTAACTTTGATATTCACTTGGACTTGAGCCATTTATTATTTGTGTATTGGCATCCAATTTGCTTATGTGAAGCATATGTTTTAACTTTGGCATCATCTTAATTTGCTTGAGTTAATTGTGGATTATTTTTTTTGCATGTGAAATGTGAGTGAACTACCTTTGTCATTCATTTATTTGATCTATTTACTATTTACATGCTTAGGTAAGTTTGAACTTTTGCATTCACTTAAAGTGTGAATTGAAAATTAGCATGTTGAATTATTTTTTACTTTTGTGTGTGTGTGAAGTGTGTGTGAGTGTTTGAACTATCTTTGGAATTTACTTGACACTCATCATGGGTGTGAGGATAAGGAGTGAGAAAATTTTGAAACCTACTCAGGGTAAGAATGAGATCTAGATGAATATGAGGAGGGTGATGGCTTGGATGAAAGAGATATGAATGAATGTGATCTCTTGTATGATGGGGATGAAAATGATTTGATTTCAACAAACTATGTGTGAAGTGATTGAACTTTACGTGAAGAGTGTGTTTTAACTTTGGAATTCACTTTGTGTGTTTGTACTTTCGCATATTTGAACTCAAGTGACTTTGTGTGTGATAGAAGTAACTTTGTGCATGAAGCATGTTTGAACTTTGGCACATCTTCACTTTCTATTTGTGAAACATGTGTTTTAACTTTGACATTCATTTTGTGTGAATCATTTGTCTAAAATTTAGTGGGCGCCACTCTATTCTAAAATATTTTTAAATTTATTTCCTTGTTCATTTGTATGAATAATTATTAAACATGTAAATACTTTGATTGCTATGTGTAATGGTGAAATTTGCACATCCATGCCCATTACAATTTAGTTTGGGCTTTGATTATATTAAGTTTGGCTTCTTCCAAGATTCCTATCCTTCTTTAGTTATTTTCACTTATATATATTCTTATATATTTGACCATATTCTAGTCCTATCTATTTTTAGTCTCACACATTCTCAACATATATTGGCCCAAGTTTCCATACATTCATTCTTGATCCTAAGATTCCACATTCCCTATCTTGGGTCATTTATGTGGTGCACGGAATTGATCCCACAGAACACACATTTGACAACAAAATCAATTTTTTAAAGTTCAAACAAGCAACTTCTAATCTTTTAGTGTTCATTGGAGCACTGAAAGGAACACTTCTTTGTATCATAATCAACATATAGATCACATGCCTTCTCATCTACTATTTGTCAGTCTTTAGCATGATTATAAAGCTAGTCTAATGACCCAAATTTATGTGGTGTGGAATTGTATACGCCTAAAAATGACATAAATCATCCTAAATAAATATTCTAAATATTTATTCCATTCTTCTATCAATTAAATAAATATTCTAAATTTATTTAATTAATTCACTAATCCATGATTAAATAAATTTAGTTTATTTAATTAAAATTCTTCTAAATATCCTACACAATTAAATAATCATAAATTATTTAATTAATCTAAATTCCTCTATCCTAAGTTCTAAATTTAAAAAATCCACCTCACCTTTACACCTCACCTTTTCCACCTCACCTTGTCCACCTCATCAGGTTGCACATGTAATTAAATATATTTAATATTTAATTACCTTTTTTTCTCTCACCCACATGGCCTATTTCTTCTCAAATCAGAAGTTAGTTAACTAATCAATCAAATCTGTTAACTAATTAGTCATTGGTTTCACTGGTCAATCTATTATGTTGACTCCTCAATCAACCCAGTTCACTGGTCAATCAATTCAGTCAATCCCACAATCCACTCTTCTAACTGATCAATCAAGTCTGTTAACTATTCAGTCAATGGAGTTAACTCTCCAATCAATTTTGTCAAATCCCCTCTTTCATAATGGAGCTGGGACACTTGTCACATTTCTACTAGTTGCACATTCCTCAACCATCCTCAGCCGTCGATCTTCATATCTCCTCTCAACCATTGATTCCCATTCTTCCAAGTCTATAAATGAAGCTTCATCCCTCCATTCTATTCATCCAGGCTTTTGACATCGTTACTCTGCAGAAATATCACCAGCGCGCCTTTAGCACCCTTTTGTCATCTACAAGCTTGAGATCACATACTTGCATTGGAGCTCATCTTCATTGCATATCACCACGGCCATTCACCGTCGACTTCCTATAAACTGCTAAAAGATTGCACTCTCTGAGGGCTCACTTCATCTGCAAAAGGACGATCTGTGATAGGCGAACAACAGAAGTTTAGAAACGGGAAAGGTTTGCTCTGTATTTGTTCATTGCTTCGTTTATTGAATCCTTCTTGTTTCACTATTCTATTGATGTTTGGGTCTTGTTTAATTCATTTGATTGATCACTATTTCACCCATACATTTTTGGCGCCCACCGTGGGGCCGTTTGCCCCTTTATTTTACTGTTTTTGAGCTTTTTTGAAGACAGGTTCTGTACAAGTTATGCAAAAGTCACGCACAGGCTACTTCGGCGCATTTAAACATTTCTACGATGCATATACCCACTGTTACAGCGCTTCTGTTATTTCTGTGCATCTGTGCTTTTTAGGTGCACTTTTGCGCACTGTTACGGTGCATACATCATTTATGCGCTTCTGTGTATTCCTGTGGTGCTTTTAACACTGTTATGGCACATATATCCATTTCTGCGGTGCATATGTTATTCCCGCGCATCTGTTTGTTCTTAATGCACTTTTAAACACTGTTCCATCGCATATACCTTCTTTTACGGCGCATATGTTCTTTCTACGCATATACGCTCTGTTTCAGCGCATTTGTTTCATTCTACAGCGCATTTGTTATCCTGCAGTGCATATGTTCATTTCTGCAGCGCATATGTTCATTTATGCAGCGCATCTGTTTGGCAGTGAATTTTAGAAACATTGTTTTCTTCGCCAAACGCTTTATTTTTCATGAAATCTAGGCAAATTTGTACTCAAAATTTATGGAAACGCCCCCCCGGACACAATGGTGAGGTTAGATTTGAGCTAAGAGATCATCTACATATGGTTTTATCCAAATATTTACAAACTAGGGTTAGAAAATGCAAATTTCTGTTGACTGTTTCTGTGCATTCAGTCTCTGAAGTGGTGCTTCTGTAGTAGGTAGTGATTTTAGGATTTTTTAGAAGATTTTTGCTAATGCTAACATCTTTGTAAGAATACTCTGGATCTGTTTTGTAGGTTAAGGCATTGGTTTAGACTCATCTAGCTGCATTTACTAAACTCACACTTCAATTTATAAAAGGATAGTAAAATGAACATTCATACAAATTCCACATAGCCTTAACTAGGAAGAGAGTAATTGAACCATTGCAATATCTGCATAATGCTATCTTCCATAGTTAGATTATTGCTATCTTACAAACGGTAATGAACAATTCTATCTTTTTAACCACTTCAAAGTTAACAACCACGTGAGTGCACAAGTAGAATAGCCTATTTAGTTTTTCTAATTTTAACTAGGTTGGATTAACCAGTGTATTCTATGCTTGCGAATGACAATAGGCTTATGCTCTCCCCTTTACTGGGTGATCAGAGTGCCAGACTTGTTATTCCATTTGTTTAACCTTTAGGAGGGGCCTGCCCTTGGATGCACGCTTGTCCATGTGGGAACGACCCTGAGTGGAAACAGGCTAAAGCCAAGCCCTACCAATCCACTTAAAATAAATGTGCTTGAGGTGAAAACCTCCTGCAACGAGTGCTGCTGTGTTACACCGACAGCCAACCTCCCCCAAAACCCTAAGGCGTAACCCTTTGAGGCTGGGAGACTCCATAATGGAGAGTAGTGCCGCCGCATGTGTAACCACTCGAACGGTTGCCCTCATTAAACACCTCTTGTTCTAGTGGCCAAAAACCCTTGTAATCTATTTCTAGCCTAGGATCTTTGTGCTTGCTTTTGTTTCAGTTTACTCCAAAATAGAGTTGAAAAAATGAAAAAAAATAATGAAAAACTATAAAATATTCTTTGTGCTTGCTGTTAATTCATAAAATCAGACCAAGAAGGCCTTTTTCCAGCCAAAAATACCCAAAACACTAGAAAAATCTAAAAAGTTTTGCCAAAAACATAGAGTTGCGCTTATACCCATTTGCACTATTTTTGAAAAAGAAATTTCCACCTTTCTGAGTACCCCTTTCAGTCTTGTGTCAGTTTCTGTGGAGATGAAAACCGAATTAGAAGAGCTTGCTCAAGAACTCAAATACCTAAAATTGCTATTAACCCTAGACACCTCACCCCAAGATCGTATAGTAATTGCTCAAGAACTCCAAGTCAGACAACAAGAAATGGCAATCTTGCAAGCCGCACGTGCCAGTACTCACTACGCCTCGCCCCGAACTCATACATCTGTTTCCCGTCTTAATGATGCTCATGACAAGGCAAGCACCAGCTTAAGTTGGAAATCCTATACCACCCCATCTACTAGTCTTCCTTCACCACCTTCTAAGATCCATATCCCAAAGCATACCAGTTCTACACCAACACCACCATCTAGTTCCTCAAACTCTAAATGGATGACCCAAAAAGAATCAGATGAGTGGTGGGAAAGAGTTTTTCTAAATTTATACCACTGGAGAAAAGCTAGAGAGAAAGCTAAATCCCCTCATTCACCTATCCATACACCTACCAATGATGTGATCCAAGGGCTACTAGTAGAGAGTCAACCATGTCCCCAAATTCCAGTCCTTGACCTTACTAAAAATCCTTCATGTCATTCGCAACCCCTTGAGCTTATCGAAGAACCTCCTACCATAAACGAAAGTCAAGGTCTATCAAACATCTATGTTGTCAACCAAGAAGCTATCCAAGAGCTATCCACTTCCATTCAAGCAAACCAAGAGGTATGTCAAGAGTCTAATCCTAAGCATGAGGAAACATTAATCCCTAGTCTATGTCAAGATCAAATCACTTTCTTGCAACCTATCCATAACATGTATCTTTTCCATGATCAAGATGATATCCATAATAATGAACCTCTCCATGAGCCAATTGATCCTATCCATCTCCCAACACCTATACATGAGAAGGAAATCCAATTCCATCCCATGCATAACATTTATCTTTTCTATGATCAAGATACTATCTTTGATGAAGAAGCTATCCATGAGCAACTTGATCCTATACATGAGATGAAAACCCAACTCCAACCCATCCATAACCTTTATTTGTTCTATGATCAAGATATTCCCTATGAAGAAGATGTCATTGAGCAACTTGATCCCATACCCATTCATGAGCAAGAAGCCTCCATTTCTTTTATCCCTCTTCCATCTAATCCCATCCATGATCCAACAACTTTTGCTTCCTCTGATGAGACACTTGCCTCCGAATGATCAACCCAATAACTTAGATCCTAAAGAGCATAATGATGATCAAGATTCTAACAATCCTTCACCATCCATTATTGACCAAGCTACAAATCCGTCGTCTTATATCCTTGGGCTTACTACCTTCATGCATGAATGTTCTTGCTTAGAACACCAACAACCATTATCCGCTATCTCATCTTCCTCATCCAATAAGGAACTCACTGCTAGTGCACCTATACATAATCCCATGGTCCATCGCATACTCCAGAATATGAACTATCAAGGTAAAGGCTTAGGCCTTCATGAACAAGGTATTTTGGAACCTATCCATGTCAATGTTCCTCCACCTTCATACGGCCTTGGATACATACCCCAAGGTGAGCAATCTCAAGATGTTCGTACTTCCTCCACTCCTCCTAAGCCTACTACTTTCCATCGCAAACCCTATCATATCCCCAAAACATATGTCGCCATTCCACCTCCATCATCCTACATTTGTCAAAAGCATGTGACCATACACCTTCCACCATCCAATCTACCTCCGCTACTTCCAACTCCTAATAGCCCTCTATGCATATTACCACCACTTCTTCCAACACCTTATCCATCCATCTATGACTCCTCTAAATATCCCAATCATGGCCGACAAATGCACATATTGTTTAAACAAGGAGCTTTCACCAACCTCACTTCCACCATCCCAAGGGGATTCAATGACAAATATGTGGATGCCTCTACCTATAAAATCACAAATCCTAAGAGTCCTCATGACCTAGGATATAAAAGCCAAGAATCAAAGAATTATCCATATCAAAAGCTGCATACACCCACACACCTCAATGCCAAATTGAAAAAAGTGTGGGTCCCCAAGCAACAAATACTTCTCCCAGAAGCTGCACAAACGCGACATACACCCAAACCCATACCTTCATAGGTACTATCTAAAAACAAAATGGTTTGGGTGCCTAAGCAAAAAGCCCTCAAGTTACATGAGGCATCCACCTCTCAAGAATTCCAACCATTCACTTTCTCCAATTCCATCCAAAAGTATCAAATCCTTCCATCCCACATGACAAATAAAAATTAAAATAATGCAAAGTCTATGTGGGTTCCTAAAGGCCTATATCATTCATCCACCAAGAAAAACTCTCCATTGCTTCCTACACCACCTTCCCATCATCAGCTTCAATGTTTATCATAGTATGTGCAACCGTTGGTCATGGTTCCCTTCCATTCCACAACACTTCCATATAACTCCATCTCCCCTCCCCTCCACTACTATCCTACATATCTCCCTCATCCTATGGTCCATGCTTTTGCATAAACCTTCCTTCCATCCTTGCATAAGTCCTTCTATATTTTGCATCATCATCCACTATCGCACCTTCCATAATCCGCTATCTACATACTCATATCTCACTTTCATGCACTCCCTTACCAACATCTATGAGCACACTTAGCATAGTCTATGTGACAGCATCCATCTAGCAGGACTCTCACCTTTCAGGGCGCTGGATACTCACGTCCCTCCCTTCTATATTCACCTTCTCCTATTCCAAAAGAAAAAAAAAAGAAAGAAAACATGAAAAAAGTAAAAAATCCCTTCATCCAATGGTGAAAATCTGGCAAACAGGTGCCTTGGATAAGTACCATGATGAAAACCTGGCAAACAGGCATCATGTGTAAGTTGATCTTCTATGTCACCTACACTTGAGAGCACCTTGTCTCATTAGCATATCACTTTTCTCCTACCCGTTTCCTTTCATACCATTTCCTATCCTATCCTCTATCCATTGCATACCTATACTGTCCCATCCATCCATCTAATCTTCCTTTCCTCTATTCTTTGGTCTTGATAAAGATTGGGGGCACAATGTTGACAAATGTTTTAGATGTCTCTTGGCATACCTTACCCCTCCAAACCATGCAAATCTTTCATTATCCTCTCATCCTCCTATCGTCATTAGCATTGTCATGAAAAATCCTACGTACTCTACCTACAATGGGGCATGTTATACTTATGCAACATAGTCCTTGGAGATCACATCCTTGTTTCCTTCTATCCACCATTGCCCATCTTCATACCTACCCATTCCATTCTTTATCACCCATACATCTACCTATCCGTGGTGTTTCCTTGTCATCAGTATCATCTGTTCCATATCGTGTCTTGCCTAATCCATATCTGATCCATATCTATTCCATATCTGATCCATATCTATTCCATATCTGATCCATGTATGTTCCATTTCATGTCTTATTTGATCCATATCGTCTCATATGATCCATATCTTAGGTCCATGGTCCAAGTCTGTGAACTACGTTGCCTCTGCGTCGTCACGTAGGCAAGGCCATTATTCTAATGCGCCCCTAAGGCTTCCATTTCTCCCATGGTCCCATTCGTCCCCTTTCCTGTCTTCATTCTTGTCATCTTTCTTCTAGTCCATCCATGGTCCATTAGGGTTTACCTCAAACTACGTTGCCTCTGTGTCATCACGTAGGCAAGGCCATTTAGCAATGAGCCCCCGAGGCACTAGGTCAGTCCATTAGGGTCCTTCTCCCCAATAAGGATTGTGCAATCTTCTCACCAAGCAAGCAAATACAAGCAGAACCCGTGCCTCAGACAGAAATCTTGATTGTGAGCATCTTAACCTATCCAATGCAAAGTAAATACCCAAGGTCTTCTAAATGATTTTATTCAACCTACAGCAAGAAATAAACACATCTAATGGCAAGAATGTTTTGTGGATTTGGAACTAGGGTTATGTTACAGAATCTTGATTTTTTGCTATCATACCTTCCTATGCTACTCGAGGATGCCAAAAGTTAGAGATACTATGATGGGGGCATGATTATTTTCTTTGTTTGCTATTTGTGGATTAAACTTTAGTAATGTGAAGCCTTGTCTAAGGACATGATCGGCCAAAGATCATCGAGGACATCAAAGGTCTAACATGAACGGGGGCAATCCTTGTTTGTTGAAACGCAAGCGGTACTCAGGTCATCTAGATTCAATTTTGACTAGATGCTTGTAATAACTTGCTAAATCACAATCCATGTAAGCAGTACTCAGGTCATCTAGGTGCAATTATACCTCGATGCTTGTATTCACTTACAACATTTCAAAAAAGTACCAAAAAAAAATGCCCAATGATGAAATAAAGCACTCCAATGGCAAAGCATCCATCCTATACCCATTTATACATCCATACCATACCCCATGTAATAAAGATCCGACAATGCAGAGTATCAATACAAATAAAAGCTTGTTAGTCCTTCTATTGAGTCTTTCTTCTATCAATCAGATTTCTATCTATCATCATATCTTTCATCCTTGTCCAGTCAGTCTGAGCAATGATCCAAATGCAAGATCCATCCTTAATCCATACCAATCAAGTCAAGTCAATCTTGCACAAATGATCCAATCACAATCAGTGGTCTTGATCCTTATCTGGTCGTAAACCAACTTGATCAGTTAGTCAATCAATTGTCTTATACAGGATGTTGCATTATCGAAATCAGACCAACACATGCGTCTTACATGACATGCTTCATTTCTTGAAACCAGACACTATCCTTCGTGTTGGTCTAGGGATATATCATTCCCCGCCATCTCAACACTGTCTTATATCGTTATCAGTATATCATTGGTTTACCACTTGATAGGGGCAATACCTTGTTTGTTCTTGTGTCATTTGTGCATACTTGCTTGCTTGCTTGTGTGTGTCATCATTCCATCTTGCATTGCGTATCATTCGACTCTTTCTTCAACCAATTTCTTCATTCTAACCTAGCTTCCCTTCGTCTTTGTGAGATTGTCCGTCTCTGAATCCTTCTGCCTTCTTCTTGTCCAATCTCCCGAGGGGGCATCCTGTCATCAAACTTGTACCAGGGGCAATCTGGGGCATGTATCACTGTCAGACTATTTATTCTTTGAAACAACGCTGTAAACATCATTGCATCAAAGAGGGGCAAAATGTATACGCCTAAAAATGACATAAATCATCCTAAATAAATATTCTAAATTTATTTAATTAATTCACTAATCCATAATTAAATAAATTTAGTTTATTTAATTAAAATTCTTCTAAATATCCTACACAATTAAATAATCATAAATTATTTAATTAATCCAAATTCCTCTATCCTAAGTTCTAAATTTCAAAAATCCACCTCACCTTTACACCTCACCTTTTCCACCTCACCTTGTCCACCTCATCAGGTTGCACATGTAATTAAATATATTTAATATTTAATTACCTATTTTTCTCTCACCCACATGGCCTATTTCTTCTCAAATCAGAAGTTAGTTAACTAATCAATCAAATCTATTAACTAATTAGTCATTTGAGTTCACTGGTCAATCTATTCTGTTGACTCCTCAATCAACCCAGTTCACTGGTCAATCAATTCAGTCAATCCCACAATCCACTCTTCTAACTGATCAATCAAGTCTGTTAACTATTCAGTCAATGGAGTTAACTCTCCAATCAATTTTGTCAAATCCCCTCTTTCATAATGGAGCTGGGATACTTGTCACATTTCTACTGGTTGCACATTCCTCAACCATCCTCAGTCGTCGATCTTCATATCTCCTCTCAACCGTTGATTCCCATTCTTCCAAGTCTATAAATGAAGCTTCATCCCTCCATTCTATTCATCTAGGCTTTTGACATCGTTACTCTGCAGAAATATCACCAGCGCACCTTTAGCACCCTTTTGTCATCTACAAGCTTGAGATCACATACTTGCATTGGAGCTCATCTTCATTGCGTATCACCACGGCCATTCACCGTCAACTTCCTATAAACTGCTAAAAGATTGCACTCTCTGAGGGCTCACTTCATCTGCAAAAGGATGATCTGTGATAGGCGAACAACAGAAGTTTAGAAACGGGAAAGGTTTGCTCTGTATTTGTTCATTGCTTCGTTTATTGAATCCTTCTTGTTTCACTATTCTGTTGATGTTTGGGTCTTGTTTAATTCATTTGATTGATCACTATTTCACCCATATAGGAATTATCCATAGTCATATAATTGACCCAAAGTTAACTATATTATTTTTGTATTATGTTGCCTCTTGTGCAATGCATCCTATTTCCTCCTAAAATGGGACCCACCTTATTATATTTCACCTCATTTGAACCCTCTATCATGTGCTCTTGTTTGTGACCTCACTGACAACTAATTAGAGAGATCTCATCTTGGCCCATGAACCATATTTGTGCTTTGTTGATTTGTGTTCACATCCTTTTCGTGAGCTCTAGATGCTCATGGTGACTGCATCAAGTTTGAATCTATTGGTCTATCCTTAACCATGGCCCCTATCTTTTCTATGCTCAATGCTCATTGGCCCTCCTAGACCAATATAATTGATCATGACCCTCTTCAACATTGGCCATGTGCCATGATCTCATTCATAGTGTCTAGTGCCCTTTTATTCTCATCCATCTTCTGCAAATAGTTAAATGAAATATTATCCAATAGCCTAGGTGCAAAAGCATTCTAGAGTGTAAGACAAATATTTCTCACCCAAAAGTATTTTATTTTTTACTTTGTTTTCTTTGTAGGATTTTAATAACATTACAGTAATCACTAGGCACCGGAAATCTTACCACATTTCGCCACACATGCATATTTCACATGGTGGTTGAGAACACATGTTCTATGTACATTGATCCTACAATGTCATATCTAATTTACAAGAGATTATGATCACCACAAAGACATATTTCAGTTCTAGACTTACTTCTAGGGATAATAGGATAACATCTAGTTTCATTGTTCGAAGATTGCAACACCTTTTTGAAGCATGCAACAATAATAGGTCATGTTTCAAGATTCATTGGACCCAAGAGAGATGGCATGAACCACATTGTGATTCTTTATTCCATCATCATCATACTCATCCTAGAATATTCTTCCACATTGTTTGCCAACTAAACATTACACTTGGCATCAGGCATTACACCTCCTTATGACTAACTAAGATCATCCTTAATATAGAAGCTACTATATAAGCATCTCTCATGATCATTGGGAAGAATTTAATTTAGTTAGTTCAGTCCTTAGCTTTGAATTCATGGATAAAATTTACAAACGTATTGTAATATTGTAATTTCAATTAAATTCTACAATTCATACTAAGCTATGCCCATGTTGTTTTAGAGGCCACAACCTCATTCTGTAATCCCTTGTGGTTGACTGTAATTAATTTATATGAATATGAATCAATAAGCATAAAATTGATGTTTCATTATATTCTACTATGTGATTGTTGCATAGGCTACATGGTTGGATAGTTCATCATTGGATCCTCCATCAATGGCTGCATCAATTGGTATTAGAGTGAAAAGTTTGGAATCTTGAATGTTGTGCTTATAAATAGATCATTGAATTTGAGGCATTCTATAAGAAGCTTGTAAATAGAGTGACATTTGTGTGGTAGTTTGAAATATTGATTATGGATAGACCATCAACTTGAGGTAGTTTGCATTAGATCCAGCTTGTCCCCATGAAGAGTTGAAGGCATTTCTAATATTGTTGGGAGAATGGAAGAAATGTTTGAAATGATGAGGGTGATGAAAGAACGATTGGATGTTGTGGAAGAGAATAGGAAAAGAGGTTTAAACCTTAGGAATGGTGATGAAAGAAATAAGGAAGAAAATGAAATAGGAAAAAATACACAAGTTGTTGAACAAAATGTAGAAGACCCACAAGAAGAAGAAATAGATCAAGTGAAGACATTGAAGACCATTTCCAAAATTGGTAAGAGACCTAGAATTGAAATTTCTAATTATTTTGGTGATTTGTATCCTAAGGAGTTGATTGATTGGATACATTATTTGGAAGAATATTTTGAATATGAGGAGATTATAGATTTTGAAAGGCTTAGGTTTGCTAAGACTAATTTAAAGGGATATGCTTCTATTTGGTGGAAATAAGCACAATTAGAAAGAAATATAAGATGAAAAGAAAAGATAACAAAATAAGATATGATTGTAACTCAAAACTAAAAAATCAATTCATATTTGTTGACTATGAGTTAGAAATGCTGAAAAAGTTACAAAATCAAAGTTAGAAGGATAAAACTATGAAAGAATATACTAAAGAATTCTATAAGATGATAAATAGGACGAGACATAATGAAGCAAGCAAAGAAATTTTTTTAGGATACTTTAATGGGCTAAAACAAAGTATTTAGGAAGAACTAAGCTTGGTTAAATTAACAACAATAAAAGAAGTGTTTCAATTCACAATGAAGGTAGAAGATAAATTAAACAAAAGATTTGAGAGAAGACATAACCAACAAAGAGGAAGAGGAGGAAGATTTTAAAGAAGTAGATTTCAATATGATGATAGAAGACCCTACAATAAAGATGTAGAATCAAGAAAGAGTAACAATACATACCACGTATGACTATAACAAAGAATAGTCAATATGACAGGATAACTATACATTATGAGAGAAATACTACTTACATTATAACAAAGAATGATAAGAGGCATACTTTAGTCCTGTTGAAGGCTCAAAGGAAGGTTAAATGTGGGGTAGTGCCAAAATTTGTTTAGTGGATGGAAGAAAGTTCCTAGATGGTTTGAGGAATGATATTTTGTGTTTTGTATTGATTCCAAGAAAATAAAACACCAAAATCATAATAGACCACTACAAATGTAGAGAAGATATGACTGAAATTTTTTATAACTATTGATAAAGTACAAGGATATCATATTATCTATAATATGCTAAATGGATTGCCACTAGTAATAAGTATCATTCACCACATGGATCTAATTTTAGGAGTAAGTTTACACCAAATAAAGAAATACATAGGATGACACCAATAAAAAATGAAGAATTGAAGCAACAAGTGTAGGAAATATTGAAGAAAGGATTGATCAGAGAGAGTATGAGCCCATGTGTAGTACCTACAGTACTATAACCCAAGAAGGATGGTGAGTGGAGGTCATGTATAGACTCTACTGAAATTATCAACATCAATCAATTATCCCATTGCCAAGGATGGATGATACAATAGAGCATTTGAGTGGAGCAAAATACTTTACCAAGATTGGTTTTAAGAGAAATTGTCATCTGATCAAAATCAAAGAAGGAGATGAATTGAATACTAAACTTAAGACAAATGAGGGACTATATGAGTGGTTATTTATACATTTTTTGTTGTCTAATGTTAGCTAATACATTTATGAGGTTGATGAATGGGTTTTTGAAGCAATTCTTGGTAGTTTTATTATTTTTTAGTTGGATGATCATATTTTGATTTCTAGTAAGACTAAGGAGAAACACCTAAAGAATATCATATTAGTATTGTAAATATTGAGGGAAGAAAAGTTATTGATCAATGTGAAGAAGTGTATTTTCATGAAGACAAAATCGCTATACTTGGGATGTGTAATCTTAGCTAAAGGATAGAAGATTGATCTAGAGAAATCTAGAGCAATTGTTTAGTGACCTAAACTAGTGAATTTTAGAGAGGTAAGACATTTTCATGGTTTGGCAATTTTCCATAGAAAGTTTATAAAAAAATTTAGTGGTATTCGTCCACCATTAATTGAGACTATGAGGGGAGACAAGAAGGAATTTAAGTGGACATCAATAGAAAATAGAATTTTTAAGTTTCTAAAGAATAAGGTGATAGAACAACTTGTATTAGCATTGATATATTTTAACAAGGTATTTTAGGTTGATTTTGATACAAGTGAAAGTGCAGTAGGAGTAGGGTTGAACCAAGAAAGAAGACTAGTATATTATTATATTGAAAAGTTAAATGATGCAAGAAGGAGATACTTGGTCTATGATCAAGAATTGTATGCCATATTTTGAAAGAATTTTATTATCAAGAATTTTGTTGCAAAAGGAATTTGTTTGTATATAGATCATCAAGAATTTCAATATTTGAATCTAGTCAAGGTAGATTAAATAAGAAACACATTAAATGTGTAGTTTTTATGCAGAGTTATACTTTTGTGTTGAAGCATAGCAGTGGAAAATCAAACAAGGTGGCATATATGTTGAGTAGGAGACATAATTTTCTAACAGAAATGAGAGTAGAAGTAGTAGGATTTGATAAATTGAAGTGTTTATATGGATTCGATCATGATTTTGAAGAAGGATGGAAAGCATTTAAAGACTTGTTAAGTTTGGATAAAAGTAAATATTGATTATTTGATTCAATATGATATTGTAGTGTTTAAAATTTAATTAAACAAAGAAAAGTCTGATGAGCACATGATTATACTGAGAGGGGGGTGAACCAGTATAATACAATCTTTTTACTTTTTAAAACTTAACAACCATAACAATATCAATCACACAAGATCTGCTAATTATGAAACACAAGAAGAACACAAGATTTACGTGGAAACTCTTAAGGGAGAAAACCACAAAAAAATATTGCTTATATATATATAAATGTTTCTTACAAACTTTGTAGGCACCAACCTACTAGAGGCACCAACCCCCACTGCTAAGCACCAACTTAGCAAGAGACACCAATCTCTTATGTTTGTAGACACCGACCCACTGGAGACACCAATCCCCACAACTAAGCGCCAACTTAGCAAGAGACACTAATCTCTTCTTTTTGGAAGCACCAACTTCCAAATAAGTAAGTATTCTCCTTTTCAAAATATTTCTTCTTCAATGGATGATAAAGCCTTCATAAAATCTAATTGTACATAATCTTTTTCTCACAAATCTACTCTTGGATGATACAACCATTTTCATACACTTTTCTTCTCCAATCTACCTGCAATCTCCTTCACAAATCTACCATAAATTTGCCTTCAATGATCTTCAATTAACTCCTCATTTGTAGATCTATTGGTGTATTTATGCTATATCTTTTTACTCCACACATCTTCACCACATACCACAAAATGCTTTATATATCTTTCCAAAAGAGGTAAATTCTTCAATAGATACACCACATCACTAATAGACACACCTTCTCTAAGTGAGGTGTCTTTTAAATATAATTTTTTGGTGCCAAACATGGGTTAGCCTATGTTTAAATATAAAATTTAAACATTGTTTTACAACTCTCAAGGGTGCCAATTAGAAGGGAGTTAGTGAGCATTTTAATTTTCTTTTATGTTTAATATTTTTTATTCGGCCTTAATTAGAAGGAGTAAGTCATCTTCATGTTGAACTTGTTAAACATAAGTTTAAATCCTCCTTTATGAGGTTTGGCCTCCTTTATAAGGTTTGGCCTCCTTTACGAGGATCACCCACTATTTAAACATGAATTTAATCAATTCTTTGCAACAATTTAATGAAGTTTGCTTCATTCTCAATGACAACATAATCATTCTCATTGCTTTTCAGGTCATTTTCAGTGCCCTCATTAACTTGACATCAATTTCTCCATTATATAATAAATGTAAGCATGCAGCATAAAATTTGGATTACATCAAATAGCTAGCATTGCTTCTATCAACTTACGATGATAGATTCATAAACAATCAATGGGTGAGTGCGAGATCATGATGGGCCAAATAGTGGCAATGGAGAAAAAAGTTGATGGCTGAAAAAGTGCTAACATTTAGACTAATATTTAGATTTGGATGGAAGGGGTGTTAATATTTCTAGCTCAAATAAGGATTCCCTCAAAAAATGCTTTGGGATTACCTTACATTTAGGCAAGTGGGAGTCCCAAAACTTGCCAAATAAACTTGCA
Organism: Cunninghamia lanceolata; assembly: GCA_027924645.1. NCBI lineage: Eukaryota > Viridiplantae > Streptophyta > Pinopsida > Cupressales > Cupressaceae > Cunninghamia > Cunninghamia lanceolata. Next base: position 2,665,224 of record BSBN01000710.1, on the reverse strand, counting down.
AAACAACCCATTTAGTGTTATCCTGAAATTTTCCACAATTTCATCCTTGGAGCTGACAGACTTTTTTGTAACTAAATTTAATCAAATGAAAAGGGTTTATAGAGGAATCTATTGAGATTCTAAAAATACAATATACACCTCATAGTAATTTTAATAGGTAATCATTATTAATTTTCTACATACACTATGTCTGATTTCCTTATAGATATACATATTGAAGAACATCCATAACTTTCAACATATTAATCCCTTTTTAAATCTAAAAGATGCATCACATTCTAGGATTTATTGGGTATACATTAAAATTTAAATTTTTTTATGTTCATATATTTTTTACCAAGTTAAGTTGGCTGGAAAATTAATTTTTAATATTTTTAAAAAAGTCGCAATAAAAAATTCATAAATAATTATTTATTTACTTAAAAAATTCAAAAAAATATATGTCACATCCATTCATGTGTCCTTTACTTAAATCCAAATCATGGAGGAAAAATATCATCTTTTTCTCATACTTAGGTTGGCCGGAATGACACACACTTTTTATGTTTTTCTAAAAATTTTAGTAGTTCTTCATTGAAATATCTAATTTTCACCAAACTATTTTTAAAATTTTCAAAAAAAAAAGTAGTAGCCCATAAACTACATTCAATTTATTACAACTTTTATTACTATCTTATTTCTAGATTGTGTAGATAACTCATTCAATTTTTGGTATGAAGTTACTTAAGTCTATTTTTCACACTTACATTGCCACTTGAGGGTAGTGTTTGGCCCATCATGATCTTGCACTCACCCCAATCATGTGTTTCCTTGAATAATCTGTACATTTTGGAGCTACCTCAATTTGACCATTCATGAACCAAACCATGCTTATTTCCTATATATATTTCATTCCACTCCTCATCATAGAAAAGGGAAATGATGTCTTCAAGATCTTCATATACAGTACTTATATTTGAATGTCTCTGTAGCATCATTAAAGTCATTATTCCTTTGACATCAATGACAACAAACTTTTCCATCAATCTCCCATATGCCTTTGACATCAATGACAAATAATCATGGACAATGAATTCCTTCTTGACATCAATGACAACATTTGCAACAATCTCCCCCTTTGTCATTGATGTCAACATAATTCTCCCCCTTTCTCTAACTCTCCCCCTTTGACATCAATGGAAAAGGGATATAACTTACTTCTCTCCTTCATGTCATTAGACTCCCTCTTTTCTGTTATGCTTCCCTTATTTGTAAAGCTCCCCCTTTCTGTAATACTTCCTTTTGACATTAATGGCATCATTTTCCTTTTTTCTATAACTCTCCCTCTTTTACATCAATGGTAAAGAGATGTTTATTACATCAATAGGAACTTCTTTAATGTGAAGTCAAACATAAGCACTAACACAACCATCCACCTTTCCCCTATCAATTTCTTTTGTTTTTCCCAACACATGCTTTTGTGTTCTAACAAAATTGTCAAATGCAAATATACGAGCATTCTTTTCAGGCAAAGACTTCTTTTGATCATACTCATCCTTCTATCAAGCTTTTGGAAATATCTCTTATCAAGTTTAGTCTTACAAAAATCTTTATCATGATTTCTTCCTTCTCTCATTGTCTCAAGCCTTCTAGGCTCTCTATCATCTTGACATTAATTCTCATTGCATGGTAACTTTATAATATGCAGTTTTCTATTCCCATATCATTCTCTTTTCTTGGCTTCATGGCATAATCAAACAAAATTCTTCTACTACTACTACAATAGCATTTTCATTCTTCTTTCCAACCATATCTTCTCTTTCTTTAATATTCTATGAAACTTCATCCTTTGAGTTGTCTTTTCCATAGAGTTGAAAGATAATACAATGATTATCTCCCCTTCAATTCGTGCTTATTTTGACTCAAGAGAGCTTCTTTCTCAACTTTTGTGTAGAGTAACACCACTTGTACAATTATTCACGCAATCTCCTTCACATTTTTCTCTTGTGTCCTCTAAGGAACATCCTTCTTAAATTATTTCTAGTGATCCTTTCTTCTCTAACCATTGCTTCCATGTCACTTAGGTGACATGCTTATTTTCTATTGTCTAATGTTCTTTGAATCATCTTCTCTCATCTACCTTTCCTACTGACTCCATGTTTGAGTGCATTGTATGTATTTACATTGGGTTGAATCCCTCTTACCTTCATTTTATTTTTCATTTTAAAAGGCTCTTCAATTTTTCCTTCCTTCATGAACCCAAAAATCAATGTTGTATAACTAACTTCATCGACCATCAAACCAACCTCTCTTGCTTGCAATAAGCATGAATCATGGTACTACAAGTATTAGCATCCAATGTCAATGTACCATCAGTATTCTTCATTTTATGCATGAAAAATAATTTGCATAGATTCCTCCTTCTAACTATCTTGGTCTTTCTTTCTTCTCCAAACTTTTGTAGATTTTTTATTTTGTTTGGTAAGGATATCCTTCTTCTTTCTCTATTTAGGTTCTACAAGACAACTTCTACAAAATGAAGCTAAATGCCCATATTTGTTGCACTTATAGCATATAACATGTAATTTCTATTTGACAACCCATAAGAACTTCTGTTCTTGTTCCAACCAAAATTTCTTGCACATGTTCTATAGTCTCTTGCTCTATGACCAAAATGATTGCATGAATAGTAATATCCATAGAAAGAATGTTGAAACCTGGTTATGTGTGGTCACCTTGGAGGAAATGATCTTTTGAATTTATCCTTATTGTCTTCTAGAGGGGTGATTGATTTGTATGGAACATGATTCTTCTTCTTCTTACTACTTTTATTTTTATAGGACTTTTGAAGGCATTTGCATAACTCTTTGGTTTTTCTTCATTTGTCTCTTTTGGTGGCTCATTGGAAACTTGATCTTTCTTTACTTCATAACCAAGACATGTATTTATGAATGGTGACCTCTGCCCATTTATAATATAATCCAAGATCTTGGTACTTTTATCAAACTTGAGGATTTGGTTCATCTTAGTAGTTGTCTTTTCTAGTTCCTTTCACAAGGAAACATTTTCTGATTCTAACCTTTCACAATTTTCTTCCTTTTCCTTCAATTGAATTCTTATATATTCCTTAATTCTTTTTGCTTCTTCAATTTGAATTTTTGAATTTATGATTATCTTCTCCGACTCTTCAAGACTTTGTGATAACTTAGCCTTAGATTCACATTGTTCTTGAAGCTGTAATTTTTTCTTCAAATTTTTCTTCTTAAGTCTCTTGATCTCACCTAGAGCAGAAATAAGTTCTTGTTACAAACCAACTTTCCCATCCATTTCATCATATTCTTCCCCTTCTAACTCTATCTCTTCTTTTCTTTCACTCATAAACTCATCTTCACTTTCCAATACAACACTCCTTGTTTCTCTTGCCATGAATAGAAACTATTTTTCCTCATCACTAATTTTATTTTTTACATATGGGCATTTGACAACAAGTTGTACTTTTCCACAATTAAGGCACACAACTAATTGTTAAATGTCAATGCCAAGATCCATTAAGTAAGTGCACTTTTTTATGCTCCAAAAAGCATAGTTTGTTTCATTGAACAATGGAGCCCTATTGGAGGAGAATCCTTCTTGGCAAGCCATGTGTGCTTTTGAGATCTTCTTTCTAGTGGTTAAACTATCTCTTAAGGAACCCACTCTAATACCAATTGATGAGCACACACTTATACTGAGAGGGGAGTGAATCAATATCCTTTTACTTTTTCAAAACATAACAACCATAACAATATCAATCACACAAGATCTACCAATTATGCAACATAAGAAGAATGCAAGATTTACCTAGAAACCCTTATGGGAGAAAACCATGGAAATGTGTGTGTTTATATATATATATATATATATATTCCTTACAAACTTTGTAGGCACCAACCCACTGGTGACACCAATCCCTAAAACTGAGCACCAACTCAACAAGAGACACCAATATCTTCTTTGGGAAGCACCAAATTCCAAATGAGTAAGTATTCTCCTTTTCAAAATATTTCTTCTTCAACAAATGACAAAGCCTTCATAAAATCTGATTGTACATAATCTTTTCTCACAAATCTACTCTTAGATGATACAACCACTTTCATACACTTTTCTTCTCAAATAGGCATGCACTCTCCTTCACAAATCTACCAAAAATCTACCTTCAATGATCTTCAATTAATTCCTCATATGTAGATTTGCTGGTGTATTTCTGCTATGTTTTTTTACTCCACACACATCTTCACCAAATACCACAAAATTCTTTATATATATTCCCAAAATAGGTGACTTCTTCAATAGATACACCACATCACTAATAGACAAACCTTCTCCAAATGAGGTGTCTTTTAAATACAAGTTTTGGGCACCAATCATGGGTTGGCCCATCTTTAAATATAAATTTTAAGCTTTGTTTTACAAATCTCAAGGGTGCTAATTAGAAGGGAGTCAACCAACATTTTAATTTTCTTTTATGTTTAATATTTTTTAATTGGCCTTAATTAGAAGGAGTCGGTCATCTTCATGTTGAACTTATTAAACATAAGTTTAAATCCTCCTTTATGAGGGTCTCCCTCCTTTATGAGGATCATCCACTATTTAAACATGAATTTAATCAATTTCTTACAGTAATTTAATGAAGTCTGTTTCATTCTCAATGACAACATAATCATTCTCATTGCTTGTCATGCAATTTTTAGTGCCCTCGTCAACTTGACATCAATTTCCTTGTTATTTAATAAATGTAAGCATGCATCATAAAATTTGGATTATGTCGAACAACTAGCATTTCTACTATCAACTTATGACCATAGATTCTTAAACAATAAAGCATGTGTTTGCTTGACTAATCTACACATTTTTGAGGTACCTCAATTTGACCATTCATGAACCAAACCATGCCTATTTCTTTTGTAAATTTCATTCCACTCTTCATCATAGAAAAGGGTAATGATGTCTTCAAGACCTTCATATATAGTACTAATATTTTATTGTCTCTATAGCATCAACAAAGTCATTATTCCTTTGACTTCAATGACAACAAACTTTTCCAACAATCTCCCATATGCCTTTGACATCAATGATAAATAATCTTGGACAATGAATTCCTTCTTGACATCAATGACAACATTTGCATCAAAGTCTAGTTCTCTTATCCAAATGATTTTGATGGTACAACACTAGGAACAACTAGTACCTTTAAGGAAGAAACTATTCTACTACTACTCTAACAAAAGAGAAAATTAATCTAGCTAAAACTAACATCTTTTACCCTTGAGAAAATAAAGTTTTATAACAAGTTAAAACACAATGCAAACTAAAATCTACTAATTTATAGATTTACTAGATACAAAATTATTAAATCAAATATAGAATGATAATTGTAGAGATGAAAAGAGCCTAGAAATAAAATATGGAAACCTTTGTGGAGGATGCCAATGCATTGCATGAATGTCTGCACATCATGCTATAGCATGTATGTGTGAACTACAAAGTCTTAAAATCTTCTCTCAAGGACTGTGCCCAGTCTACACAACAATAAAGAAAAAGAAATTAAGAAGACATTCTAGGTAATGAAAGAAATCTAAACGACAAGATTTAGTCTATTTGTTGAAAGAAAAATGATAAAATGACAAGAAGAGAGGATGATATTGACAAAACCCTTGCATGGCTGAATATCTTCACCAAGAACAACTTGTAGCTACAAGAAAAGGAAAAATGGTTGGGGTTGTATAGGAGTTTTTACAGAATGATCTGTTGGGTCTTTCTCTCCGAATCAGCAGAGGGTTTGCTAGTTCCAATACATAGGCAGATTCGGCCAACAAATATAGGAGGTTGCATGAGCTACCTCCCCTTCACTTCTAGTTATGCTGCACCAAGGGGGGTATCCCTATAGCTAAAGATTTAACTTTGACTCACCCAATGATAGAAAGGTCTAGCTTTACAACAACAAGCAGAATACTCTCATGTATGGACCAATATTTTCATGATAAATCACAAGTTTGGCACTATTCTTGGACATATCTAACTGGTTAAGGATGAGAGTATGCAGGGGTCCTATTTCTACTCCTACAAACTAACAGGTTGGAATTATGAAATGATTTGTATTATATTTTAGATGCAAGACAAGGGGTTTTGGATCATAACTACTACACAAGGGGAGACCAGTGCCTATCTCAGGGCAAGGAGTCAACCAAACGTATACAAGTGAATGGTTTGTGCTGGTATTCAAGTTTCAAGGGGTTAGGACTGGTATTTACCTTACAAACACCACCCAAGACTGAGTATTTAGTTGCCTCTACTTACACATATTCCAGTTGACATACATTCTTCTTCATACTTAACCTAAAATAGTTTAATCCACTCTTTGAATGGAAGTCACAAATCAAGCATGCAATACAGAAAGTCTATATTCTAGAATCTGAGGAACCCTTAGCAACTAAATTTAGAAGAAGCAATGCATACAACAAATAGAAACAAACAGCTAAACACATGCAAATAAGCATTTTTTATATAAACATGACATGAAACTGAACATATGTGCAACATGCATTCAAAATGCAACTCATAAACTCACAAAAGAGATAGAACAGCCAAGAAATGCTCTGTTCTTCATTATTTCCTCCAAAAAAATTCCCAAGTCTTCAACAACCTGTAGAATGGCCATGGATTCCTTTTTCAAGGAGCACACAAGCTTTCAGCCACCTACACCCTGACAAACTTCATAAATGCATAGATCATCCTCTTAAGATTTTCAATGAAACAATCAGATCTTCAATAAATTTAGTAGCTGAAGCAGTCAAATACATACTAAAAACTACCAGCAGAAGCAACTTGAACCTTGAGCAAACAAACAGATGTGATGTTTTTTTCTATCACCGTGCAGCAAGGTCAGTTGACTATGGAATGGGTGTACAAAAATGATGCCAATAGACAGTCGATTGAAGCTTTAAATCCCAGCCACAAACTCGGGCTCCACGGAGGCAAGATCGATGGTCGAAATCTACCCATACATGTTGAAAATCCATGTTGGCATCATTGAAAATTCCACCACCAGTGAGATCGCGCCATGTAGGTGCCTTTTTTCCATCGCTGACTTTTCCCAGCGAACATATATTTTGCCTTTTTTGCCCATTGTACATTCAAATCCTTGTATATGCAAATGCATATACGTACAATCCACCTTGGACACATGGCAGCATCTGATTAGTTCTCCATCGCTGTGCATTTGCATCTCCATCAGCGATCGGAAAGACCCTGGAAGTGTCTGCTGATACGCAATGTGCTACTGACGAGCCAATGTATCTTCTTTTGCACCTGCGTTTGCATATGAGATTGTATATACATACAATCACCTGCATACATGCGCAGACCCCAAATCTTTATGAAACAAACTAAAATCACATTCGGGTCCAGCTTGTATCTTTTCTTTTTGTACATCTCCTTTGTATATTGCACATACAAATGCAATATACATACAATGCAGATTCCATTACACATATGAGGTAGTTTGGAATAAATTTTGAATCCAACATTGTATCGGTACCTTTGCATGTCTAAATATACAATGCGAATATACAAGCAAAAGATGCATACAAACATGTCGGCCTTTATCAACTAAACTACATACCTTTTCAGGTCTGCGCCTTGTATATTAGGAATGTATATCACATTGTATATGCGATTGTATGTACAAAGATACAATCACCTATACATGCAATTGGTGGGCCCCAGACTTTGTATCTCCTCCTTTGCATCTTGTCTTTGTATGTGTCCTTTGCATGTTTCCTCTTGTATATCACCCTTGTATCTTTGCGATGTACATTCTGCCTTTGTATCTTGGCGATGTATGTTTCCTTTGCATATTTCCATTGTATCTACCCATTATATATCGAATATACAACACAATATACATGCAACCTTTTACAGACAAGCATGGAATCTTCTAGGAATCTGTGATATACAACCACTTTTGCACGCCCAAAAATGCACATACAAGCCCGATATGCATACAAAGATGCATACAACTATTTTTTCACTTTTTTGAAGTTGATTGAACATTATTTTCAGGCCCGCCAATGTACATTCGCGCTTGTACATTCAAATGTACATACAAATAGCAATGCATATACAAAGATACATGCATGAAAAAGTGAAGGCCGACAAACATAGAATTTTTTGGATTTTCTTGAAAAGTGCCTGTGAATTTAAATGCTTTGAAATCTGAATGTTTATGTAGGCACCAACATGATCAAACCCTTATTTTGGTCTTTAGACCTCCACAATATCTAAATGATAAAGAGGAGAAATTGTATATGCAATCTTATCTTACATTCATCTCAGAAATAAGAACAATAGCTTGAATATGCTATCACTAGTGTTTGTAAAGGGGATAGAAAGGAGATGAAAACCCATAAAGTGCCTACAACACAAATGGATTTTACACTAAGAAATAAATATAAAAATAGAGGAAGAGGACATCTATCACCTACAATGGAAGAGATGAAAACTACACAACTAGTGAGCAAGGCATAAGTGAAAGGCCTAACTAGATGTAATGGTTCCAATCCTCACAAAGATGTCAAAAGATTGTAATAACTATGCACATAGGGAGCTAAAGGATCAAAATAATATTTGTGTGTGTTAAAGAATGCCAAAGAGAGTAATAGAGAGAGCTATAGAGAGTGCTAAAGGTTTCCAAAAGTTTGATAAATAAAGCTCAAAGCATGAGGAACACAAGAGTGTCTACACGATTAGGCAAGATAGATTAAAAAATGTAAGATTGGAAGGAAAAGAAGGAAATCTAGAGTCAAAAGAGTCATTTAGGCATGTGATAGAGGCATTGCAAAATCTCACACATGTAAAGGAAGGTGGCATAAGACTCTTAGAAATGATCACTACACGATAGAGAGTCGCAGAAGGCTAGTGCATCACATGGACATTTGCATGTCATGCTCACATCTAGAAAACTTCAATTTGTGAAGTCTCAAAGTTACACCTTAGGATAGTAAGGACAAGAAGACACTTAAATAGAAATGTGTGAAAATGAACACAAGAGATAGAACACAAACACAAAATCAAAATTGTGGGTGTGAAAAGGCTAAGACAATAGCTAAAATGAGCGTAATAACATATAGTATGAGAATGGACACCAATGTGAGTACAAAATTTAGTGTGAAATTGCAAGGCAATGGAATTTTGATGTTACAGATATGTTGTTCAAAGGTTATCATTTGTGTACACTCTGTTGGTGCCTGCATAAGATTCAGATTTCAAGCATTTAAATTCGTAGGCACTTTTCAAGAAAATCCAAGAAATTCCTAAGTCTGTCAGCCTTCACATTTTTATGCATGTATCTTTGTATGTACATGGCCGTTTGTATCTTTGTATGTGCAAGCACGAATGTACAAGGGCGGACTCGAAAGAAAATTCAATCAGCTTCAGAGATGGTGAAAAAATCAGTTGTATGCATCATTGTATGCATATCGGGTTTATACATGGCATTCGGGTGCATTTCTGAGTGTGAAAAGGTGGTAGTGCATCACATATTCCATTGCAGATTCTGTGCTTGTATGTAAAGGTTTGAATGTATATTTTTGTTGTATATTCGATATACAACAGGTAGATACAATGGCCATATGCAAAGGAAATGTACATCACCCAGATACAAAGGCAAAATGTACATCGCCTAGATACAAAGGTGAAATATATATTAGATAGACAAGAGGCCGATATACAAAGGGTCATCGGTGAGACAAGTCTCATCGACAGCTAAGTCCAAGGTTTCTCTGATCAGTCGATGAGGATACAAAGGAAGCATGCAAGGGACCATATACAAAATGGAATATACAAAGGTGGTGCAGGAACACCAAGGGCTTGGAGCCCATGTATATATCTTTCACATTTTTGGTGTGAAGTCCTTTTTGATTTTCTAAGGGAAGGAGCGGGACCGATGAATAAACATGACTGATGTATGAGCCTAGTGTTGAACCATTGAACCCCATACTGGAGGTTCAATGGGTTCATTATGGTTCAAAGAGCGTTGTCTGATGGAGAAGCCTGGCGTTGAACTATTGAACCTCATGTTGGAGGTTCAACGGGTTCATTTGGTTCAATGAAGTGGTGACCGACAGTGGCGATGAGGAGAACCAACGGTAGGGAGTCAACCAATGCATATGAGAAGACACCGGTGTGATCGAGTGTATCGGTAGACAAGGGCCGAAGTTCCACCAAAGTAGTAAGTCTGGCCGATATGTGACGATGAACAATTCGGGGAGACAGTGCCTTTGGAGTGAGATTCCAAAGGAAGACCGATAACATAATGTTTGGCCGATAAGTGTAAGGAAGAAATCAAGGTCATCGGAGAGAGTTGGTGTGTCGGTGGGAGAATTTTTGAGTCAGCTGATGGTAATGTCTTTTGCCAATGGTTTAATGCTATGTGTAGTCTAACCATATGGAAATGGTATGCCGCAGGGAGAACACAAAACAGTTAGTAAAAACCTAACTGCCCGATAATGAAAAAATACGAAGAATATAAAAAGTTGTTTTGCTTTGTAAATTGGTTGGGAAGTGTTGGAAGTTTTTGGGATGTAAGAAGGAGAACTCTCATAAATAAAATATTGTCAGTTTGATCTGTGTGTGCATTTTTTGTAGCATTCGTGCATAATTTGATCTGAAGTACAGTAGTTAGTTTTATTTCTGTTATTTTGTTTCTGTTTGTACAAAATGTCTCTGTCTTGATGTTCTTGCAATTCCTTTGTACAGTCATGGAGGGCCATCAAGCAGAGATTTCTTTTCTTGTTTTTTTTTTGTGAAAATGGTTGAATTGTCAATGAGAGACAATAGAAACTTGTCCTAGGCGAGCTCTTCCATAGCCCGGCTAGGCATGCAAGTTGTAGTCTAAGAAGAGACAAGGGTGAAAACAAAGTAGGAGGAATTGAGCACCAAGCAATTAGAACCCTAGACCCAGAGAGGAGGGCTAATAACGGGCTCAAGAAGGCTATAAGCCTTGGGAGTTGAGAATCTTGGAAACAGTGAGGACAAAGAAGAATGTCCCATACCAAGAAAGTAGTATCTGTATTGAGAATAATAGACAAGTAGGCCTTTCACCTCTGTAATAGACTGTTTAGTTTGAGTTAGGCATTTTGGGTAGAAAATGTCTAAGAGCACTTGAATTGGTAGGGATTTGGGGTATGGTATAGGTCTTGAAGTGTTTCAATCAAGATAGGTTTTCTAAGTCCATAGTCCTCCCTATCAAATTGGTATCAGAGCCAAGTTAAAGATTTGGGCTATTCTTATATTAGAATAGAAGAAGTTGTATGTCATCACCGAGTTCGAGTGAGTCTGTAGGTTCATCCAAGAAGATGGTGACTAACGCAGAATTGGCAAAGAAGGTTGATGAACAAGAAGAGGAGAATAGGCTCCTACAGGAAAGATTGGTAGAAATGGAAAGTAAGCTAGGTGCAATGATGGTAAAAACTAAAGAAGTTAGTCAGAAAATGAAAGATTCTGAAGGTAAGGAAAAAGGTGTGTCTATAGAAGATGAAGAGCCCACACCTGATCCTAAGATGGAGGAAGAACCTTTCTTTAAGGCCTTAAAAGCCATGAGTGGTAAGACATTGGAAGCAGTTCCTCTATCTAGTGGAAAGATGGAACCTGATTTGGTTATGGAATGGATAGAAGGTATAGAAAATCACTTTGAATGTAATGGAGTGAGTGAAGCACAAAAGGTGAAGGTGGCTAAATCAAGACTTAGAGGAGCTGCCTTGACATGGTGGAAATTTGTTCAAATAGAAAGAGAAAAAGAAGGCAAGAAACCTATAGCTACTTGGAAAGGTATGGTGGCTAAAGTCAAAGAAGTCTACATGCCTGGAGATTATGAAGTCCAGTTGCAAAAGAAACGACAAAATTTGAGACAAAGAGAATTAGATGTCAATGCATACACTGAGGAGTTTCAAAAACTATGCCTAAGGTCTAAGGTGATGGAAGATGAAAATGTAAAAGTGGCAAGATATCTCAATTGTTTGAGGTGGAGTATTCAAGAGGAAATTAGCTTATTCAGCCCTACAACAGTGCATCAAAGCTATCAGCTAGCACTCAAGGTACAGGAGAAGGGCAAGAAGAAACAAGAGTCAAGCAGCAAATTAAGAGGAAGAGGAAGTTATGGTGGTAGGAACACTGATCAAAGGCCCCAAGGAGAATCCAAACTCACAGAGCAGAGTGGAGAGACTAGTAGTAGAGGAAACTACCGAGGAAGGGGATATAGCAGAGGAAGATCAGGAGGATCAGGCAGAGGATCCTACTTTGCCACTATGAAATGCTACAATTGTGGTCAATTAGGCCATCTAGCATATAGGTGTCCTGATAAGGGCACATCTTCTTCTCAAGGAGTTGATAAAAGAAATCATTATGTACAAGATGATGCTTCAAGCAGCAAATCACCTGAAGTCAGTCTAGCCTCAGAAGTGGGAGAGAACATCATGGTAAGGAGAACTTTGATCAAAGAACCGGTGAAAGCTAAACCAAGCCAAAGGAGAGCCTTATTCAGAATCAAATGTAAGATTATGAATAAGGTATGTCAAGTAATCATAGACTCAGGGTCTATTGATAACATAGTGTCTGATGAAGCAGTTAGAAAATTAAATTTGCAAAGAATACCTCATTCAAATCCATATAGAGTCACATGGTTAAATAAAGGTCAGCATGTGATAGTCAGTGAGCAAACTTGGGTAGAGTTTGGTATAGGTGGATACAAAGACAAGGTACTCTATGATATCCTACCCGTGGATGCATGTCATCTCTTATTGGGCAGACCATGGCAGTATGACCAAAAGGCCATACATGATGGTGAGAAGAATGCATATTCTTTTTAAAAAGATGGTGTCACCTATAAAATTCAGTCATTAGAAGATGAAGAAGCAAGTAAGACAAAAAGTCCTAATGTCTTAATTGTGAGTGGTAAAGAGTTTTTGAACACTCTTAAGGAAGATGGTATTGGTTATGCTATCATAGTGAAGCCTAAGGAGAAGCAAAAAGACAAAAAGGTAGTGGTCCCAAAAGAGGTACAGACTATACTAGAACAATATAAGGACATAATTAGTGATGGAACACCAGCAACACTACCTCCACAAAGAACTATTAGCCATCAGATAGATTTGATTCTAGGAGCATCTCTGCCTAACAAAGCTCCTTATAAAATGACTCCAGAACAACATAAGGAGATAGCCAGACAAGTACAAGAGTTGCTTGACCAGGGATTGATTAGGAAAAGCATAAGTCCTTGTGTAGTACCTACAGTGTTGGCACCAAAGAAAGGAGGAACATGGAGACTATGCACAGACTCCAGAGCTATCAATAAGATCACCATAAGGTATAGATTTCCAATTCCCAGAATTGAAGATCTTATGGATAGTTTAGGAGGGGATAAATACTTCACCAAGATAGATCTGAAAAGTGGTTATCACCATATCAAAATCAAGGAAGGTGATGAGTGGAAAACAGCCTTCAAGACCACAGAAGGACTGTATGAATGGCTTGTTATGCCATTTGGTTTATCAAATGCTCCTAGCACATTCATGAGGCTCATGAATGAAGTCCTCAAGGATTATATGGGTAAATTTGTAGTTGTTTATCTAGATGACATCTTTATTTTTAGTCAAACTAAAGAAGAGCATCTTAAACATGTAAATACTATTTTGAAAAAGTTACATGATGAACAACTAACCATAAATTTGGAGAAGTGTGAATTCATGAAGTAGGAATTGGTATACCTTGGTTTTGTGTTGTCTAAAGGAGAATTGAAAATGGACAAGTCAAAGGTAGAAGCCATATTGAATTGGCCCACTCCCAGAGCAGCAACTGAGGTGAGAAGTTTTCATGGCTTAGCTCAGTTTTATAGAAAGTTTATAAAGAATTTCAGTGCTATTTGTACACCCATGCTTGGTACAATAAAAGGTGGAGTGAAAACAAAGTTTCAATGGACACAAGCAGCTGATAAGAGTTTTGAGTTGTTGAAGAAAGCAGTAGCCACACAGCTAGTGTTAGTGCTGCCTAGTTTTGATAAGTTATTCACTTTAGAATGTGATGCTAGCAATATTACAGTAGGTGTAGTACTTAGCCAAGAGAATAGACCAGTAGCCTTTTTCAGTGAGAGGCTGAATGAAGCAAAGAGTAGATACTCTTCATATGACTTGGAGATCTATGCTCTAGTTCAGGCACTTAGAAAATGGAGGCATTATCTCTTACCTAAGGAATTTGTTGTATATACAGATAATCAAGATTTGAGTTTTTTGAACTCACAGGATAAGTTGAGCCATAGGCATATCAAGTGGATGGAGTACTTGCAGTCTTACACATTCACAATTAAGCATAAGAAGGGATAGCTCAACAAAGTAGCAGATGCTTTAAGCATGAGGCTGCTCACAGTACAAGAGGTACAATTAAGAAGCATATGAATGAAAGAGTTCACATCCCTCTACAAAGAAGATGAAGATTTTGCTGAAGCATACAAGGTCTATCAAGACTTTGAAAATCACTTTCATAGTGAATTTGTAGATTACACTTTACAGCAGAGATTGTTGTTCAAGGGTGGACAGTTGTGTGTACCAAAAGGATCCATGAGAGAAAATCTAATACAGGAGAAGCATAATGGCATTTTGAGTGGACATTTTGGTCTGAACAAAACATTGGAGTTAGTCCAGAGGTTCTACTATTGGCCAAAGATGCATAAAGATGTCAAAAAGTATGTAGAGAAGTGTATCATATGTCAGAAGGCCAAGGGAACTTCTTCAAATGCGGGTCTGTATCAACCACTACCCATTCCTTCCAGACTATGGGTGTTGGTTTTTCTTCTGAATCAGCATTAGGGTTTGCCAGTTCTAATGCACAGGCAGATTTAGCCAACTGAATACAGGAGGTTGCGTGAGCTCCTCCCCTTCACTTCTGGTTCTGCCGCACCAAGGGGGGTTTCCCTACTTGATAAAAGTATAACCTTGACTAGCTCAATGACAGAAGGATTTAACTTGACATCAACAGGCAAAATACTCTCATGTATGGACCAAGATTTGTGTAACAAATCACAAGGTTGGCAACATTCTTGGACATGATGTCTGGTTGGGAATGAGAGCATGCAGGGATCCTAATCCTAATCCTACAACTAACAGATAGAAAGATGAAGTGGTTTGATTTGATTTTTGGATGCAAAGCTGGACATGGTTGTAACCTCAACACAGAGCTAGATTGGTGCCTATCCAGGGCCTGGAGTCAGTAGACATACACCTGTGAATGATCAGCATGAACAGCTAAAACTAGATTTTAGGGGGATATACATGATATCTGCCTTACAGATATCTCCCAATACAGCGTGTTAAGCTGTCTATACTTATGGCATCCCTATTGCAGTAAGAAAGATACATGCAAAACTGGAGACAGAATCAGCATAACACATGCAAACATAGCATTATTCATATAAGATTAACCATGAAATCAGTGGATTCATGCCAAATCGTACAACAGGAGATACATAAACTCACAAGTTTAGCTGTACAGAGCAACCAAAATGAACTGTATTGTGTTACAGAGCCAAAATGTTCAACTTTCAACAACCTGGAAAATGGTAACACAGTCTGCTTATAACAGCCAGAAAGTGTACCACAGCAATTAATTACATGGTTATTACAAAAAATCTGCTAGATACAGTCCTCAGAAGGAATGGCGCTCATAAAATATAAATGCAGCAAACAAAGAGGAGCCTCGAGCCATGCGCCATTATCTAGAGGTCTTCATGTCAAAAATCCGGTACCTGACTGTGCAACAACTCGCCCATGCCCCAGCACAGTCACCATTAAGGGTCTCAACCACCCATTGTCACTGTAGTCAACATGAGGCTTCCTGCCAAAACGCCTCCTTCGCAGGTTCAAAAATAATGCAAGGGGAAAAATCCCACATGCATGGTGTGGAGACAACTTCGACACTTTAAAAGCATAGTCGCAAACATACCAAGTGTCGAGCGCTTTTGCCGCGCTCGACACACATGCCTTCGTCAAAAACCCATCGCTCAGACCTAAGCCATCGGCTTACCTCAAAAATCTCCCACCGACAATAGTAGTCTGGCCGATCGCAAACTCCACATTCCCTTCATCGGCCAGAGATTAACCATCGGCCCATCCAAAAGATCCCTCGCCGACACCACTAGTCTCACTGAAGCCAAGTTACTCCGATGGCCAGCTCGCACCCCGTTAGTGGTTACCAAACCACTGCCATCGGCCAGACCAACACCGTCGACCTGGCAAAAAGTTCCAACGCTGACATAGCCAGTCATGCTGATGAACATCCTCGAGCCATCCACCATCAAGCCATCGGCCCAACTCCGTCAGTGAGACCACCATCGTCGGAACAAATGAAAAAACCCTGGCCGATACCTCACGTCATACCGAAGACCAACAAGCCACACTCTACCCTTTCGTCAGCCAGACACACGCCGATGACTCTTCATCGGCCAAGCTCCTCACATCGGTAGATCAAGAAAATATTTCGCCGATAACCAAAGTGTTGGCGATGACTTCCCGAAACTCCCGTCGGCCAGACCATCCATATCGGCCAAAAACAAACGAAGCATGCCGATAACAATGATCACCCCGATACACATATCCCTCGGCGAGACACATGCTGATGACACTTCATCAGCCAAACATCCATTATCGGTCGAATAGGAAAATGCTTCGCCGATAGTATAAAACACACCGATGGCACCATCGGTAAGAACAATCCCGTCGGGGAACCAGAAAAAAGACATGCCGATGGTGAACGTCACGCCGACGGCAAATCACTACCACCAACCTGAACGCCAAAACGCCTGCGAGGTCACGCCGATGGGAAAGAATACATAGGGTTTAAGTGAAGAAACCCTCCAACATGCAAGCTCAACCTCTAGGCCAAAATGGGTACCAACACTGGCTCTGTCTGGGGACGTGCAGGTGCAAAACTGCAGCGAGGACCCTAGAATCTCTGGTTTCGCAGATTGGGCCATATCTATTGGGCAACAGAGTCAATCATTGCACCAACCTGCACAAAAACTATATTTTAGTCATCGCTTGGGTGGCCCCGGGTAGCCAAAAAGGAAGAACCAAAATTTTTTCCTGCCAAATGCCTGATTCCAAACTGAAAGATCCCAATCCCAATTGAAAAGATTGGCATAATCTGCCCATAATGTCATCTGCTCAATTAGATACTCCACCACTTTTGAAAGCTTATCACTATCACTTTCACCTCTGTCATATTGGATTTCAAAATTAGACATAGAATCATACATATTATATTCTCCAACATTAGGTAACATATGTATGTTATATCCCTCAGACAGTACATCATGTTGCTCTTGGCAATCCTCATCACCTACCTGACTGCTGCATACCATCAGGCACTCATCTAGCTGATCCAAAAATTGAAGACATTCAGAAAATATGAGACCCCCAATATTTGTTGATATTGAAAACAAATCCTGATCCACACACCCGATGTTGCACATGTCTGGATCAAGTGATGATGAACATACATTATCCACAGTTTGCAAATCCATACTATCTTCACAAGAACTGAAGATATCTGATTCATATGCCCCCTCCTCACAAACTGATGTATCACCTAGGTCAACTGTCTCTTTATATTCATCATCATCCTCAAAAAGAGGATTAATCCTGCACCACTGAAAGTCAAGATTCACAGCATCAAAGGCACCTGTAGACTCATCATAAAGGGGATTAACACTCACCGCAAAGGCCTCTGCTTCTTCTTCATGACACTCCAATTCTTCTTCATTATTATCAGATCCAGAGTCATAAGAAAAACAAACCTGATCCATGAATTGATCATGGATATCATTTTTATCATCTGATTGCCCCATATACAAGATTTCTGCAGTTTCAATGTACTCTGAAGTTGAACTATCTGTATCATTCTCCATCCCTCTAATACTACCTGATGAAACTGATACTGACTATTGATCCACATGATCACAACCTTGCACAACTGGATCATTTAAACATGATGGCTCTTTGATAAGGGCTGGTATGTAAATATTACTTGAAGAACCATTGTTTTCAACTTCATTTGTTGGGCAAAACAAGACATCCTCCTTTATAACAGAAACATCATCAACTTGGAATGATGCAAAAACTGGGACAACAGGTGTGTGAATACTTTGACATTCATTGTCAACTTCTGAATTAAATCTTTCATTAACACTGGGGGCTGCAGGACAACAAAAAATTTCAGAGAAATAACCCTTTTGTATTCCATACCTCCAATTGTTTTCAATATCTATTGCAAACTGATGTGCCTGATGCAATGTGGTGGGCTCCTTGTCTCTTAATCTGTAACTCATTTTCTTATCAAAAGCTCCCAAATAGACAACTAAGCATAGTGCATCATTAGGTCTCATGCATTCTAGAATTCTATTCAATGCCCTCATAAATCTGAGGTTAAAGGCTGGGATCAACTCACCTTCTTCAATATGGATGTACATAAAATTATTAATAACTGCATATTCAGAGATTCTTTCACCATACTGTACTAGAAATGCAGATTTAAAACCATGCCAAGAGCTGACAGAGTGAGCTGGAAGGTAGGAAAACCAGTCACTTGCATCTTCACCTAGAGATTGAACAAATAATCTCATAACCACATCTTCATGGTCAATCTCAAAATCATCTATCACATTTAGGAACTGCTGCAAGTGTCTCTCAGCTGATTCATCCTTTATACCATTAAATTTAGGCAAAAAAAATCTGATTTTAGGTGGAAGAGCATTTGGATAGCTACAAATGCCACTGAAATTTATGGGCTTATATCTGTCTATGTTGAAACTTCTTTTATTACATTGTTGGGACTGACTACTATACATTTTTGCACTTGACACTTCACAAGGGTGCATAGGCTGATAATACATCCTTTATGTTTTTGCAACCCTCCTCTCTACTCAGATTTTCTACAAACAATGACTTTAGGCACTCAAAATTTAGACTGTTTTTTCAAACTTTCCTAAAGTCCTTTAAATGAGTCCTTTTAGCAACATTGCATGCCCTTTGAAATATAGAATAAGTTCTAATAAAAGCATGCAAGCTCTGCTTTCACCAATGTTTCCCTTTTAACCAGTGCTATCTCACCAAATAGGGAGTCTGTCAAACAATATGAAATACCTGGATATGTTGCAGGAGCTGCAAATTCTTCTCTGACTAATTTTGTTCTTTTATCAGGTTCTTTGATGCAGAGTCGCCACCTCCTTGAAGAGGAATGAGCTTCAAACAAGCTGAAGCTGCAAATTGATTTCTTTCTTTCTGGGTCATCCACCAGCAGAGTCACATATACAACCTTTTTCTCTGCTGCAACAAACACATCCAGGCCTAATTCTTCAATCTCGTAGACTCAAACTTTCATGGATATGACATTGATCTCCCCAGCAGAGTCGCCAATTTTTGTTGGTTTTTCTTCTGAATCAGCATTAGGGTTTGCCAGTTCTAATGCACAGGCAGATTTAGCCAACTAAATATAGGAGGTTGCGTGATCTCCTCCCCTTCACTTCTGGTTCTGCCGCACCAAGGGGGGTTTCCCTACTTGATAAAAGTATAACCTTGACTAGCTCAATGACAGAAGGATTTAACTTGACATCAACAGGCAGAATACTCTCATGTATGGACCAAGATTTGTGTAACAAATCACAAGGTTGGCAACATTCTTGGACATGATGTCTGGTTGGGAATGAGAGCATGCAGGGATCCTAATCCTAATCCTACAACTAACAGATAGAAAGATGAAGTGGTTTGATTTGATTTTTGGATGCAAAGCTGGACATGGTTGTAACCTCAACACAGAGCTAGATTGGTGCCTATCCAGGGCTTGGAGTCAGTAGACATACACCTGTGAATGATCAGCATGAACAGCTAAAACTAGATTTCAGGGGGATATACATGATATCTGCCTTACAGATATCTCCCAATATAGCGTGTTAAGCTGTCTATACTTATGGCATCCCTATTGCAGTAAGAAAGATACATGCAAAACTAGAGACAGAATCAGCATAACACATGCAAACATAGCATTATTCATATAAGATTAACCATGAAATCAGTGGATTCATGCCAAATCGTACAACAGGAGATACATAAACTCGCAAGTTTAGCTGTACAGAGCAACCAAAATGAACTGTATTGTGTTACAGAGCCAAAATGTTCAACTTTCAACAACCTGGAAAATGGTAACACAGTTTGCTTATAACAGCCAGAAAGTGTACCACAACAATTAATTACATGGTTATTACAAAAAATCTACCAGATACAGTCCTCAGAAGGAATGGCGCTCAGAAAATATAAATGCAGCAGACAAAGAGGAGCCTCGAGCCATGCGCCATTATCTAGAGGTCTTCATGTCAAAAATCCGGTACCTGACTGTGCAACAACTCGCCCATGCCCCAGCACAGTCGCCATTAAGGGTCTCAACCACTCGTTGTCGCTGTAGTCAACATGAGGCTTCCCGCCAAAACGCCTCCTTCGCAGGTTCAAAAATAATGCAAGGGGAAAAATCCCACATGCATGGTGTGGAGACAACTTCGACGCTTTAAAAGCATAGTCGCAAACATACCAAGTGTCGAGCGCTTTTGCCACGCTTGACACACATGCCTTCGTCAAAAACCCATCGCTCAGACCTAAGCCATCGGCTTACCTCAAAAATCTCCCACCGACAGTAGTAGTCTGGCTGATCGCAAACTCCACATTCCCTTCATCGGCCAGAGATTAACCATCGGCCCATCCAAAAGATCCCTCGCCGACACCACTAGTCTCACCGAAGCCAAGTTACTCCGATGGCCAGCTCGCACCCCGTTAGCGGTTACCAAACCACTGCCATAGGCCAGACCAACACCGTCGGCCTGGCAAAAAGTTCCAACGCCGACACAGCCAGTCATGCCGATGAACATCCTCGAGCCATCCACCATCAAGCCATCGGCCCAACTCCTACCGATAGCCCACCTCCGTCGGTGAGACCACCATCGTTGGAACAACTGAAAAAAACCTGGCCGATACCTCACGTCATACCGAAGACCAACAAGCCACACTCTGCCCTTTCGTTGGCCAGACACATGCTGATGACTCTTCATCGGCCAAGCTCCTCACATTGGCAGATCAAGAAAATATTTCGCTGATAACCAAAGTGTTGGCGATGACTTCCCGAAACTCCCGTCGGCCAGACCATCCATATCGGCCAAAAACAAATGAAGCATGCCGATAACAATGATCACCCCAATACACATATCCCTCGGCGAGACACATGCCAATGACACTTCATCGGCCAAACATCCATTGTCGGTCGAATAGGAAAATGCTTCGCCGATAGTATAAAACACACCGATGGCACCATCGGTAAGAACAATCCCATCGGGGAACCAGAAAAAAGACATGCCGATGGTGAACATCACGCCGACGGCAAATCACTACCACCAACCTGAATGCCAAAACGCCTGCGAGGTCACACCGATGGGAAAGAATACATAGGGTTTAAGTGAAGAAACCCTCCAACATGCAAGCTCAACCTCTAGGCCAAAATGGGTACCAACAATGGGATTGTGTAAGTATGGATTTTGTAGTTGGTCTACCAAAGACTAAGACTGGTTTTGATAGTATTTTTGTAGTTGTTGATAGATTTAGCAAGATGAGTCATTTCATTCCCTGTAAGGTGACTCATGATGCCAGTCATATAGCTCATTTATTTTTCAAAGATGTCATAAGGATTCATGGACTTCCAGCAAGCATCGTGTCTGATAGAGATGCTAAGTTTATGGGATACTTCTGGAAAACTTTATGGCAGAGGTTAGGAATAAACCTGTCTTTTGCATCAGCATATCATCCACAGACATATGGCCAAACATAAGTGGTGAATAGGACATTGGGCAACCTGTTAAGGTGTTTGACGAAAGAATATGGACAGAGTTGGGATCAGGTCATTTATCAGGCAGAATTTGCCTATAATGATAGTGTGAATTGGACTACTGGCAAAAGTCCATTTGAGATAGTGTATGGAATGCATCCTTGAGGTGTATATGAACTCTGACATCTTGGAGACATGGAATATAGAAGTGGTCATGTAGAGGATTTTGCATAGTCTATGAAGGAGATTCATGAGCAAGTCAAGAAGACATTGATGGAAAATACCCAGAAAATCAAAGATAGGGTAGATGCACACAGGAAGGATGTCCAGTTTGAAGTTGGTGATTTAGTCATGGTTCATTTGAACAAAGCCATATTGCAGAAAGGGATGCCAACTAAACTACAGATGAGACGGATTGGTCCTTGCAGAATTTTGAACAAGTATGGCAACAATGCCTATAGGATTGATTTGCCAGCAGACTTGGCAATTTCACCAGTGTTCAATGTTTAGGAACTGGTACATTATAAAGGTCCTCACCCAGTAACAGATGGATCTAGTTCAGAGGCTGCACAGACAATGAGTGATGTAACCTTGCCCCCTACACTTAAACCACAAGCTGAGAAAATTTTGGATTCTCGGGTGCAGAAACAGACCAGACATGGCATGTACATGGAGCATCTGATCAAATGGAAACATTTGCCTGAAGCAGAGGCTACCTAGGTTGCAGAGTTTGAGTTCAAGAAGCAGGGCATTGATTTTTCCTTGTTGTCACCGGAGGTGACTTGACTTTTTCTGCGCAGGGGGAGTATGGTGCAGGAGCACCAAGGGCTTGGAGCCCATGTATATATCTTTCGCATTTTTGGTGTGAAGTCCTTTTTGATTTTCTAAGAGAAGGAATGGGACTAATGAATAAACAGGACCGATGTATGAACCTAGTGTTGAACCATTGAACCCCATACTAGAGGTTCAACGGGTTCATTTGGTTCAATGGTGTAAATGGGTTCATTATGGTTCAAAGAGCACTATCTAATGGAGAAGCCTGGTGTTAAACTATTGAACCTCATGTTGGAGGTTCAACGGGTTCATTTGGTTCAATGAAGTGGTGACCGACAGTGGCGGTGAGGAGAACCGACAGTAGGGAGTCAACCAATGCATATGAGAAGACGTCGGTGTGATCGAGTGTATCGGTAGACAAGGGCTGGAGTTCCACCGAAGTAGTAATTCTGGCCGATATCTAATGATGAACAGTTCGGGGAGACAGTACCTTCAAAGTGAGATTCCAAAGGAAGACCGATAACGTAATGTTTGGTCGATAAGTGTAAGGAAGAAATCAAAGTCATCAGAGAGAGTTGGTGCATCGGTGAGAGAATTTTTGAGTCAACTGATGGTAATGTCTTTTGCCGATGGTTCAATGCTATGTGTAGTCTAACCGTATGGAAACCGTATGCCGCGGGGAGAACACAAAACAGTTAGTAAAAACCTAACTACCCGATAACGGAAAAATACGAAGAATATAAAAAGTTGTTTTGCTTTGTAAATCGGTTGGGAAGTGTTGGAAGTTTTTGGGATGTAAGAAGGAGAACTCTCATAAATAAAATATTGTCAGTTTGATCTGTGTGTGTATTTTCTATAGCATTCATGCATAATTCAATTTGAAGTACAGTAGTTAGTTTTATTTCTGTTTGTACAAAATGTCTCTGTCTTGATGTTCCTGCAATTCCTTTGTACAGTCATGGAGGGCCATCAAGCAGAGATTTCTTTTCTTGTTTTTCTTTTTGTGAAAATGGTTGAATTGTCAATGAGAGACAATAGAAACTTGTCCAAGGCAAGCTCTTACATAGCTCAGCTAGGCATGCAAGTTGCAGTCTAAGAAGAGACAGGGGTGAAAATAGAGTAGGAGGAATTGAGCACCAAGCAATTAGAATCCTAGACCCAGAGAGGAGGGCTAATAACGGGCTCAAGAAGGCTATAAGCCCTGGGAGTTGAGAATCTTGGAAACAGTGAGGAGAAAGAAGAATGTCCCATACCAAGAAAGTAGTGTCTGTATTGAGAATAACAGACAAGTAGGCCTTTCACCTCTGTAATAGACTGTTTAGTTTGAGTTAGGCATTTTGGGTAGAAAATGTCTAAGAGCACTTGAATTGGTAGGGATTTGGGGTATGGTATAGGTCTTGAAGTGTTTCGATCAAAATAGGTTTTCTATGTCCATAGTCCTCCCTATCAAAAGGAAAGTGGGGTCCGCTTTCATACAAAGGCAATTGTATCTCATATACAAGTTGCACATGCAAGGAAACATGTTAGAAGAGATACAAAACCACTAGCCCACCAGTTGTACGATATGCGATTGTATCTTTGCTCATACAATCGCATATGCAAGGGGCATATACATTTCTTAGATACAAGGCCCATACTGGAAATGGATATGCAGTTTAGTTGATAAAGGCACAAGTGTTTGTTTGCATCTTTGTTTGTATGTCCGCATTGTATGTTTGCACATACAAGGGTCATATGCAAAGGGAAAGAATACAATCCGGATCCGACTGGAGAATCAAATGCAGCAAATAATCATTTTGGGGCCCACGGCTTGTATAATGAAGTGCTTGTATATGCCGATATACAAAAGGAAAAGATACAAGTTGGACCTATTCTAAGGTTTCATTCTAGTTGATATTCTCCTTTGAGTTCCATATTGTATGCATGGTCAATTGTATCTTAGATACAAACATATACAAAGGCATATGCAGGGGGATTTTCGGTGTGACAATGATCATCGGTAGCTCAACTCAATGTTTTTCCGATGGCCAATAGGGAGGATGCATTGCTCAGTGATGGGTCCCAGGCTCAACTTAGCGACCAACCAGGTGGTGCCATGTGTCAAGAGCAATACAAAGGCTGATTCAAAGTGATGAAGTCTGAGGTTGTAAATTGCATTTGTATATGCAATATACAAGGAAATGTATAGGAAGGAGATACAACGCTCGAACCCGATTGAAGTTTCAAATTGCTTCACAATGATTTGGGGTCTGTGCCTTGTATGTGATGTAGTTGTATGTATATACAACTATATATACAAGGATTTGAAGTGGCAAAAAGGGTAAAATGGAAGAGGGAAAAGTCAGCGATGGAAAAAATTTGCCTGTGTGGCGCGATCTCATTGGTCGACGACTTTTCAGCATGATTTGGAGCCGCAGATCTCAACGGGAGGATGGAATTGATGGCCCTATTTTGAATGCCTGAGGAAGGAAGGATTTTCTTTGTATCTGCAGTTGCATTCTAGAAAGAATAAATTTCAAAAAAAAACATGTGAACTATTGCATTTCCAGAAAATGGGTAGGTTGGCCATTAATGGCAAGTTTGCAAGAGGTATGATCAAATGGATGTGCCAACTACCATTTTTAAGGCAAAAATCTCTAGTCAGCTCACATCTCGAACCCACCTACCCTTTCCTCTTCTTCTCGTGGTTGCATTGAATGTTTTGGGCACTATTCAGATGGTGCACTGTATCTGGTGAAATTTTGAGTTGACCATTGTACTTGATTGCTGAGTACACATTCTTGCTATATGAGCGAACTATGTTACTCATTTTGGGGTTGTTGAAGACTTAGGCAAATTTTTTGGGAGAAATAATGAAAATAGAGCATTTCTTGGTTGTTCTATCTCTTTTCATGAGTTTATGAGTTGCATTTTGAATGTATGTTGCATACATGTTCAGTTTCATGTTATTTTTATATGAAAAATGCTTGTTGCATGTGTTTAGCTATTTGTCTCCATTTGTTGTATGCATCCCTTCTTTTAAATCTAGTTGCTAAGGGTTATTTAGATTCTAGGATATAGATTTACTGTGTTGCATGCTTGATCTCTAACTTTTGACCTCCATTCAAGGAGTAGATTAAACTGTTTTAGGTGAAGTATGAAGAAGATTGTATGGCAGCTGGGATATTTGTAAGTAGAGATAGCTAAATACTCATTTTTGGGTGGTATTTGTAAGGCAAATACCAGTCTGACCCCTTGAAACTTGAATGCCAGTGCAAATCATTCACTTGTATATGTCTAGTTGACTCCTTGCCCTGGGATAGGCACCAGTCTGCTTCTTGTGTTGTGTTATGTTTCCAAAACCCCTGTCTTGCATCCAAAACATTAAAAAAAAATATTTCATAATTCCAACCTGTTAGTTTGTAGGAGTAGAAATAGGACCCCTACATACTCTCATTCCTAACCAATATAGATATGTCCAAGAACATTGCCAAACTTGTGATTTATCATGTAAATCTTGGTCCATACATGAGAGTATTCTACTTGTTGTTGTAAAGATAAACTTTTCTATCATTGGGTGAGTCAAAGTTAAATCTTTAGCTGTAGGGATACCCCCCTTGGTGCCGCAGAACTAGAAGTGAAGGGGAGGCATCTCATGCAACCTCCTGTATTTGTTGGCCAAATATGCTTGTGCATTGGAATTGGCAAACCCTCTGCTGATTTGGAGAGAAAGCACACTCCAATAAGTTATATGAGAGAAAATTTGATCAACGAAAATCATAGTAGTGGATTATTAGGTCATTTTGGAGTAGATAAGACAATGAAATTGATGAATGGGAACTATTTTTGGTTGTAGATATATAAGAATGTGAGAAAATATGTTCAGAGTTGTAGAAATTATGAAATAGTAAAGGGGAATAGTCAAAACACTAGGTTGTATCAACCATTTCTAGTTTAAGAGAAACCTTGGGAAGATATCAGTATGGGTTTTGTATTAGGACTACCTAGAACATAAAGAGGACATGATTCTATATTTGTACTTTTAGATGGATTTTATAAGATGGCAAATTTCATTCCATGTAAGAAGAAAAGTAATGAAGTATGCATATATGATCTATTTTTAAAGAATTAGTAAGGTTGCATGGGTTGCTCAGAATTATAGTTTCAAATAGGGATAATAAATTTGTTGGACACTTTTGGAATATATTATGGAAAAAGATAAGAATAGATTTGAAATTTAGTTTCACATATCACCCATTTATTATTGGAAAAACTTAAGTTGTGAAGAGGATTTCAGACAATTTTCCAAGATGTTTGGTTAAAAAGAAGACAAGAAATTAGGATATGGTCCTAGCATAGACAAAGTTTGTATATAACAATTTAGTAAACATGAGCACAAGGAAAATACTATTTGTGTTTGGATATGGTAGTAGTCGAATGAATGCATCAAAATTGAGAGATATCAGTAATGGAGAGAAGAGTTTAGAATTAGAAGAATTTGTAGAACATATGAGGGACGGACACAAAGAAGTAAGAAGTCATTTTGAGAGAATGAATGGAAGATAAAAGGAGAAAGATGATGAGAAATTAATACACAAGAATTTGATGGTTAGAGATGAAGTGATGGTGTATCTTAGAAAAGAGAGATTTCTAGATGGGATATACAATATAAGTTGAAGATGAAGAAGTTTGGTACTTGTAAAATTGTTAAAAAGGTTTGATTTAGGGAATGCATACAAAGTAGAATTACTAGAAGACTGGGGCATAGCACCAACAACAACAAAGAGAGTGTGATGAATTAATTTTAAGGTACTACTAACTTTCACATTACATTAATGAAACAATGAATGAAATGAGGTTGAAAGAAGTTCTCAAATGATAAATTGAATATAAAAGTAGAAATTGTAGAAAATAAATATCTAGGCACCAAAAGATGGACTTCACTATCTTGGATGCTATCAAGGCACTTCAATGTCTATGCGATACATTGTCATCCTTCTTTCATGTTGTCATCGTAGTCTTGCACTGTCATCCCAAAAAGTTGAAAAATATAAAGTTTTCCCTAGATTTTGAACTCACCTACATATTAGGAAATAGGAATAATAAAAACAACAAACTAAGGGATACCAGATAATACAAAATGATAGAATGGATCTAAACTAGCTAAATCAAAAGAAATATTGAAACAACAAAAGAGAGATGAGAGGATACAAACCACCATGTGAGTTGATCCTTGAAAAACCTATAGATGAAGGACAAGAAAAATATTTGGGGTTGTTTGGGAGCTTTCTAAGAATAGTCAAGCCCCTATGTTGGTCTTTCAACCTCCACAAATAGCCAATGATAAAAAAATTGGAAAATAGTGTGTTCTCCTATCCTATATATGTCTTAGAATTAAAAGCAATGACAATAAAATAATCTATAAGTATTAATCCATGGTCTATGGGGAAGAATACCCTAGTGTGTGTGATAGGATAAAAGGTTCGTGATGGAAACCAAGAGATTTTTGAATAGAGAATAGAAATGCAATAAAAAGAGTGCATAAATATTACTCAAAACTAAGGAAATAACAATATTACCAGCACATGATGTAGAAGGAAAGAGGTGTGCTCTTTAGAGTTGTCAATGAAAATCTAGTAGCATGCAACTTCAACAAGTTTCAATAATCGAGTGTGCAACCAAGCATAGAAAAGAGAAGAGAGTCAACAATAAATTTCTTGTGGTTTGAGAAGAAGCTAATTAAAGATAGGTTTCCAAAATAGTTTCTTGGAAGCTAAAGGGTCAGATTCCAATGCTAAAGGCACTATTTTTTATAGATAGGTATTATAGTAGGTGGTATCAGTGTTGGGAGCAGCTAGTACAACAACTAGAAGTAACCATAAATGACCACACAAAGGATGTGGAGCATAAGACCGATTAGACCTAGTAGGAATAGTCATATTTTGTAAGAGACACATTCCCAATAGATATAGGAATAGAATATAGAAAGAAGAGTAAAGAAGATATTGTACAAATTGGATATTGTAATACATGAAGTATATATATATATATATATGAATGATTGGGATGCTTAATTTGAATATTTAAATTTTGTATTACGAGTTATCTATTATAGAAAGCTATCGCATTATGTTATTTCTCACTGCAAACATTCTAATCATTATTTTACTATCATAACTAGGGTATAAATACAACATGCAGGACACCAGGGCTTAGAACTCTAGTCTGTGATCCCTCGTATCTTGCCAACATTTTGGTTTCGTTGCTAGTGTTGATTAAGACAGACAATTGAGAGGGGAGTGAATCAGTTGTCCCAAAACTTTCTTTTCTTTAAACACTTAAATCTTTCTTGTAATTCAATAGCAGAATAATAAATCAATCATGGAAGTACAATGCAATAATTCAAGAGTAGAAACACATTAACACATATGACACCAAGATTTTAACGTGGAAAACTTGGTTAAGGGAAAAACTACGGGGTGACAAACCCAAGATTATATTCTCTGTTAAAAGAATAAGAAGAACAAAATGGCACTTGCCAATTAGGGCTCACTACCTGAGCACACTGCTCACAAGAGGCCCACTACCTACAGGAGATACACTGTCTACAAAATAATAAATATTACATACTTGAACTGGAGATTAGTATCTTCACCATGCTTGAGTCAGTTCCATTTAAGCTCAACACTTATGCTTTGCTTTTCGCTCTCGTCCTCTCTATCACTCTCTAATCTCCACTTAGATAGTTTGAAATGAGTTCACAATTCTTATTTATACAAGACATCAACTTTGGGATAACAATCAAAGTCGGCACAATACACACTTTATTTTATTATAGAGCAAATACACAAATACAACTTGATTTTTTACAAGAACTTCATGCATATCACCACACAGTCAGCCACACCTATCTGGGACTTCTTTGAGGAACACATCATGCTTTGCATAACATCTTCAAGATCATCCACAAGATGTGTAAAACATTTAGTCAGCCATGATTAGGAAGAACATCATCACCTAGAAGTAAATATTCAATTACAAGCTCAATCTTCAATGCAGACCACCAACATGAACTGGACAATATCTAGAGACCCCCACAAGCTTGCCTGAACCATCAAGAACATCCACACCACTTCTACTTACTGAAATCATTCATATCTTCATCTGGAACCTCAAGAACATAGTCTGTCATCACTGTCACATTAGAATAAATGCTTGCAGACCTTCATACCATGAACCAATTTAGTTGTCAATTCACATTGGCTTCCTAAACATTCCTCCAAATCTGCAGAACAAGATATTGCTTTTTCAAATCTCACCGGACCTATTTGTCACTCTGTCACCTTTGAACATATGCCAGAACCAGTTTTACTCATATGGCCATAACTTCTCCAAATCTTCATGCGGACCTCTCAAATCTTGACTGGATCATCTTTAGACACATATCTACAAACCCTTTGATATGCATTCTTTGATCTTCATCTTAGCTGGGATCTTCACTTTCTTCATTGTTCTTCTTTGTTTCTGATAGGACTAATTTTCTCAATATCCTTAGCACACAGCTCATCCAATCCTTGACATCAATGCAATAGGAGTATGTTGACATCAATGACAACACCGGTTAGGCCCATACTTGCAACAATCTCCCCCTTTGTCATTGATGGCAATATATGATGTGAAAAACTATTTTAAGCATCAAGACAAGAACTTTTCCTCACTGACTGACATAGCTCCCCCTATCAATAGCAATCATTCATATGGATTCTCTTCCTTTACTACTCCCCCTTTTATCAGAAACCACTTTTGTTTTTCACTTGTCTTCTCTCCCCCTTTGACATCAATGGCAAAGGGCACATACTTGCATCAATCAGAATCATACAGACTGCTCCCCCTGAGTAGCAGCTTCCTATCATCAATCCGGATCACAAGATATGACTGTGAGATCCACTAGACTGATGCACATTAGTGCACCTTAATTTAGAACTGGAGGGGTAATAACCCCTAACTTCTCCTTGAGATACTCAAAAGAGTCCTTAGGTAGAGGTTTAGTAAAGATGTTTGCAATCTGATCCTTAGAGGGCACAAACTCTAATCTGACTTCATTCTTGTTCACCTACTCTCTCAAAAAGTGAAACTTGATGGATATATGTTTTGTCTTTGAATGCAACACTAGATTTTTTGATATATTTATTGCACTTGACTTGTCATAGAAGATTGTGATGGGTTCCTCATACTCCACTCTGATGTCTCCTAGCATTTGCTTCATCCACAATACTTGAGTGCAACTACCTGCTGCTACAATATATTCTACTTCTGCAGTGGATAGAGATAATGCCTCTTGTTTCTTGCTCAACTGAGAAACCAATCTTTTCCCCAAAAAGAATGCACCACCACTGGTACTCTTCCAGTCATCCACATCTCCTGCCCAATCCACATCTGTATATGCATGAAAAGAGAAATCATGATCCCTAGGATACCATAAGCCATATTCAACCATTCCCTTTAGATATCTAAGAATTCTCTTGATTGCCATCACATGAGATTCTCTAGGATCAGCTTGGAATCTGGCAACAAGACCAACAACATTCATAATGTCAGGTCTAGTTTGAGTAAGATATAATAGTCCTCCAATCATTGACCTGTACTTTTTCTGATCAGCCTTAGGAGATTCATCATCTTTGCTTAGTTTACATCCGGTTGCCATGGGATTATTCATTGGTTTTGAATCTTCCATTCCAAATTTCTTCAACAATTCTCTCACATATTTGGTTTGTGATATGAAGATTCCTTTCTTTGTTTGAGTGATTTACAAACTCAAGAAGAAATTCATTTCCCTAAACATGGACATCTCAAATTCACTTTTCATTTGATTTACAAAAGTTTTGCACATACTATCTATTCCTCCAAAGATGATATCATCAAAAAACACTTCAACAATCAAGATATTTTCTATTGGAAACAAGGCAGATAACTGAGAGGGGGGATGAATCAATTATCTCAAATATCTTAACTTTCTTTTCTCCTTTAATAAATAGTGCAGCATCAAAACATATAAGCATACATTATCATGAGAGCAAAAATAAAATTAACACACATAACACAAGGATTTTTACGTGGAAAACTCTGTTAAGGGAAAAACCATGGGGTGACTAATCCAAGATTGTATTCTTTATTAAAAGAATAAGAAGTACAAAATGACACTTGCCAATTAGGGCTCACTACTCGAGCACACTGCTCACAAGAGGCACACTACCTACAAGAGACTCACTGTCTACAAGGTTTATAGAAGGTAACTAGGTGTTTGAACTGATGAGAGGCATCCACAAATGCTAAAGTTTAGTTCTAGTTAGGCTTGATATATTGATCTAATGCACTTCATTCTTCCTCTGCTATAGTGCTACTGCTCTGTCACATACTAGACTTGTATTGCTGCTTCCACACTTATCTCTGCCTTTCTGCACACCTCATTTCATCACATCTACACACACACACTCTCCTGTTGGAATCCATTTGGTATATATATATCCGCACCAAGGATTTCAACAACTTTCTAGTCAGCAACCGGAATACTCAAGATATTTACAAAATACTGATTTGTCAGCTGAATCCATGCTTGATATGTGATGCATATCAAAATCATAGACATTAAAGTCATCAATCATGTCGGCCAATATTGTATGATCCCTCAATTAGCTTGATCAACATCAATTACTCATCCGGATTGAAGTCTGATACTTGGCCAGTCAGTTCTTCCTCAGTCTGCTCTGCCTGTCTGCAACCCAATACTCAAATGCTCATATCTTTTCCATGTTTTGTCACCGGAGGCTCAATCTCTGGAATATAGTAGTCATGATGCTCCTCTTGACTTGTCCAAGATTACAACTTGCTGAGTTAGACCATCTAAGAGATCCAGACCTGTTTGTCGGACCTTGCTACATGCTCTATTCTTATTCACCAGACCAAAACAATCTTCAATCTGACTTCCGGTATAGGCATACTATGTGCTACGGATGTGTGGGATAGACTTTCTTGCCATCAATGACAACACTCATGAAGCCACACAGTGTCTCTTGCCAACAATCTCCCCCTTTGACATTGATGGCAACACTTAGTGAAAAATGACTAAGTGTCGCAGCAAACTCCCCCTTGGCCAATGCTCTATCTTATGCACTGTTATACCAGAGCTCCCCCTTAGCTAGATTCCACATTTTTCACTACTCCTCACTCCCCCTTTGACATCAATTGAAAAGGGTGGAATCCACACACAAAAATTTGTAAAAATTAACCTATACATAGCCACATAAGTATATAGACATGTTTATAGTTACATATACTTAAGTATATCCGTAAAGGTGGCCTTCAACTGTACAAATTTTGTTGTCCAGCATTGCTTCATCCTATCCAAAATAGAGATGTGACCACTCAACAAAAATGCATAAGCTTCTACCCTTAAAGCTACCGGATCACTGGTCCGAGCTGTGGTCTGAGCATCTGTTAAGGCCTCATGCATTGCCTCTCACTTAGGGATAATTATTCCTCTAAATTCACTCATCCTGCTTATTATATTCTTCTTCTCCTTGTCCAACCTCTTTATTTCATTTATTATGGCAATAGCCTGGCATTCTTGATTCATTATGGATGTAGTGAGGGGATCAAAATTTTGAGATAAACTTGATAGTTTACTGTCTTGTTCTTTCACCTTCTTTTCGATATCCTCTATTACTTTAGACTAGGATAGACAAAATTTGTACATGTCCCCACCATCTTTAAGAGCATTTTCAAGGCTCTTTATCCCAATATCCAAGGTCCTCCTATCATTAGCTATGAGTCCCTGTACTTCAGTAAATCTCTTTCCCAAAAACTCTTTCCAGACTTTTTTTTCTACCGATTTCTCTAAAGAATCAAAATGGGTGCTAACAGAGTTTACTAGAGATTTCAAATTACCGAATGGAGAGGCTGAAGGATCCTTTTGAAAAGATGGCATGATCTTCTCCAGCATACTAGATGCAATCTCTAACAGCTCGCAGTCTTCCATGTGAGACTTCAAAAGTTTTTATTTTGCCTTGGCTTGAGCAAAAGATGTTATTTTCATTGTCTAGACTGGAGAGAGGGAATCAAACTTTAGTGGTCCTTGGAATAGCTCTGGTTCATCTATCTCCATTACCTCTTTGTTCAAGAAATTCTTCACTACCTCTGTAGTGTCTCTTACCGGAGACTGAGTCTTCTTTTCTTTTGGAATCTCTAAACTGTCATCAGAGATCTTATCTATTTGTTCTTCTTCTCTTTCCTTTGCCTCCTCTTCTTGACTCACTTTCTCCTCTTTTCTTCCTTCTCCTTCAGTTCCTAAATCTAGAATGTTTGTAGTGGGATTTGGAGGAGAGATGTTAATTTCTTCATGAACTTCCTCTTCCAAAACAAAGGAATCCAAGTCCTTAGACTTCTCCTCATCTATCTCTTTTGACCCTTCTACATTTTTCTCAATAGATTCTTCTTTTGATGGATTTAATCCTTCGACATCCCTGGTAGAAGGTTCTTCATCTATTTCTTCTATAATAGGAAGATTGAATCTTTGGAAGGCATTCTGGAGGATGTCTTATGTTTCTCTTGCTACCTGATCAGTCTCTCCAAGCATAAGTTTGTTCATTCTTTCTTTGCTCCGGAATTCATCCTTGCAATCCTTAAAGATCATGTTCATTTGCTTTGGAGTAATGGAAGGATAGAGTTGAATTGTAATTTGTTCTCAGATCTCTAAGTCCTTTGCCTTAGCATTCTCTTTTCTAAGTTCAATTACCTTCTCTAGGCTTTTGGGAATTAATGAAATGATTTCAATAAATGATTTATTATAAATATTCAGGTACCTAACTATAGCTTCTTCCAAGATTCTCTTGTCAACATCACTATAATCATCATAAAATTCTATTACTTGTTGCAGATTCCCATGCATAGTGACTATCTTGATGATATCATCAATGGAAAGAGTGGGTTTCTCAACAAATTCTTGTCTTTTCTTCTTTGTTTTTCCTAGCAGAGGATTCCCTGGATGTTTTCTTCTTCTTCATTTTCTTAACTACCTCATCAAACTTTATTTCTTCATCATCGTTTTGACTTATGTATGACCTTGTGTCTTTTGTTTTCATTCTCTTTTCTCCCTTTCCAAATGTCTTGGCTTCCGGTTTGGAGGCTCTTGAGATTTTAGGGGTGGCAGGTGCAGAGCTCTTTAAGGATCTAGTCCAGGAGGAGGCTTGTACTAGAACACTTCCTTTTTCTACTTCTTGTTTCTCTTTCTCAACTCTTTTTATTTTCTCTCTGTTTGCATCAACTACCTCTTTTGATATACCATATCTTTTGGCAATTTCCTCTACTTCCCTTCTAACTTTCCTTTTTATTTCTAGTTGTCTCAGTTCAACATGTATCTTTACACTTAATTCTTGAAAGGTTCTAAACCTTTCTGCCTCAGGGTCCTTTGGCTGGCTCTATAGGTGTTGAATGTGTAGCTCCAAGATTTTCTCATCTACTTCATAACCCATTGGCATTATCCACACTGTTCTAGGCTCAACTGCCTCCATTAGGCATTGATCAGTCTCTACCATAAAACACATTGTATCCTTGTATTTTTCTACTATGGATTGAGGTATCCTTTCTCTGGCTTGCATCATACTTTGGAAGTTCTTAAAATATCCCTAGAGTGCTATGCTTTGAGTCTTAGTATCACCAAGTCCATACATATAGTGTTTGATTTGTATTGCAACCAGTTTGTCATTTTGCCAAACCCAACCACTTGATCCGAGTAGCTCATTCATGAAGTAGAAGAATAGACACAGTATTAAACAACCATACTTGAATGAGTTCTTCTTATCCTTCTTGATCTTCTGCAAGTTTTCTAACAGTTGGTTCAGGAGAAGGTCGCATAGATCATAATCTGCATTTTGCCTTAGCATCTGATATGTTGTATATATTGTAGTCCTAGACACATAATTCTCCCTGCTGGAATGATAGATCTTATATCCAATTATCATAGAGGCAAATTTGATATCTGGATCTATGATGTCTTTAATTGTTATTGCTCTTTTGTCAAACTTAGATCTGGTAACTTCAATAACTATCTGGTTCTTGACATACTTGAGTGTAGGTCACCCATCGGATGAGTGCAGTCCAGTTACTACCCTAATGGCATCTTTTGTTATCTTGAAGGGCTTCATTAACCACATGAAATTGTCATGCATTCTATTAAGAACATACCAGACCCAATCATCTTTTGCAAAGCAGGGAAAGTGGATGCAATGTCCAAAGTGCTTATCCTGGAGGGCCTTGTATTGAGGTTTGAGTTCAAAACTTTCATCTATTAATTGTTTATGGTAGATGTGTTGGCAAGAGACACTATATGGACTCATGGTTGTTGTCATTGATGGCAACAAAGGTCATCCCACATATCCGCAAGTCATGGTGTGCCTCTACCGGAAGTCAGGATGAAGAACTGTTGTGGTCCGGTGAACAAGAACAGAGCATGTGGCAAAGTCTGACAGATTGGTCCGGAACTCTCAGAGGAAGTGTCTTGGTGTAGTGCGGATTTGGGGAAGTCAAGAGGACTACCTTGAGTAGTATATTCCAAGGATTTAGCCTCCGGTGATGGACAAAGAAAAAGATATGAATAGCTGAGTACCGGATTCCTGAGTGACAGTGAGAACAGAGGAAGAACTAACTGACAGAACATCAGACTATTTTCCGGATGTGTTACTGTTGATGGTAAAGGTTGTGAAGGCATGAATCATGTTTGGCCAACATGATTAATGATATCTACAAGTATATGCTTGATCCACATTACTTGACATGCAAGGATTCAGCCGACAGAACAGAGTTTGTGAGAAGATAGACTATTCCGGGTGCTGACTAGAAAGATAATGAAATCACTAGTGCGGATATATATAGAGGATGGATTTTGTTGTGAGAAGTGTAGTTGTAGTATGGTGTATGCGAATAAGTGCAGAACAGAGTAGAAGCAGTAAGAAAGATCTGGTATGTGAAAGGAAAGCAGAATAAAGAGCAGAGGAAAGATGAAGTGCAGCAGATTAGTGTACTGAGCCTAACCAGAACTGAACTCCAGCATATGTAGATGCTTCCAATCAGTTCAAGTATTGTATAACATTCTTTTGTAGACAGTGTGTCTCCTTGTAGGCAGTGTGCCTCTTTGTGAGCAGTGTGCTCGGGCAGTGAGCCCCAATTGGCAAGTGCCATTTTGTAATTCCTTATTCTTCTAACAGAGAATAATCTTTGGGTTAATCACCCCGTGGTTTTCTCCCTTAACCGGGTTTCCACGTCAAAAATACTATGTCATGTGTTTCTCATTTCATGGTAATGTTTGTTTGTTTGATTCAATGCTGCTTTGATTAATAAGAAAGTTCAAAAGAAGAAATAATTAGGATAACTGATTCACCCCCCCCTCTCAGTTATCAACAATTGGTATCAGAGCCAAGTTCCTCCTAATAGAGCCTAACAGCTTGAGGAAGATCTGGGAATTCAAATGGATGCATATGGTTTAAGGGAGCAACTCAAGACTG
The DNA here is from genome assembly GCA_027924645.1 of Cunninghamia lanceolata. Taxonomy (NCBI): domain Eukaryota; kingdom Viridiplantae; phylum Streptophyta; class Pinopsida; order Cupressales; family Cupressaceae; genus Cunninghamia; species Cunninghamia lanceolata. The sequence continues at coordinate 2,627,995 of BSBN01000710.1, read as the reverse complement.
CCCTTGAGGATCTTGAACAGTCAAATTCTGAAGTCAATGAATTAAAGGAAAGACTCAAACAGGCTAATGAATTCATGAGAGAACTAAAAGACAAATTAAGTCTCTCTATGAAAAAGAGAAAGGAGTTGCTCCAACAATTGGCAAGCCAAACTGAAGAAAGCAATACTAATGAAGAATTGACTGAGAAAACCAAGTTATGTGAAAAGTTATCAAAAGAAGTCATTATGTTAAGACATGAAATGGAATCAGGAACTATAAAGTTTACTCAAGAGATTGAAGAAAAAAGAAAAGCTGAAGACAATCTAAGACAATCTCTTAAAGAGAAATCAGAAGAATGCCACCAGATGGACAGGATTATCAGACATCTTGAATCTGATCTTGAAGATGCCAAAGATAATGAAGAAAAACTTGAGAATCAAATTGTCTCTCTCAAAAGAGATCTTCAAATAGCAAATGAATATAAAGAAAAATTCAAGATAAGTTCTGCCCAACTTGAAGTACTTCTTGCAAGTCAAAAGAAGACAGATGACAAGTACAGTTTGGGATATGAGAAAGGGGAAAGCTCCGGATCCGGTCAAAAGAATTTTGGATCAGAAAATCCAAGGACTGGGCCTGGAAGACCTCCGGTAAGATAGCCCAATGCTCAAAGATATCCATCTTTCAATGGATATTGCCACAGCTGCAATCACTTTGGTCACAAAGCTAATCAGTGCAGAAAAAGAATGAATCAAACTAATGCATCCTTCTTCGGACAGTGCTTTAACTGCAAAAGGTATGGACACAAGTCTCATGAATGCAAAAATATGCAAGTAAACAAATCATTCAAAGGTAGATGCTTTACATGCAATAGAGTAGGTCATATGGCTAATCAATGCAGATCAAGAGGTTATCAGTCAAATATGCAAAGAAATGTTATTTGCCAAATCTGTGATAGGTCCGGTCATAATGCTAAAGTCTGCAGAAGCAAGAATTAGGACAAAAGAGGTCCGGTGTATAATCAGAATCAAGACAAGGGTAAACAAAAGATGAATGCGGATGAAGTTAGGAATCAGATGAGCAAGATTTGGGTAAAGAAAAGTTTAGAGAATACAGAAACTGGATCCGCACCAGATTCTGGTGCTGATATTCCTTCCGAAAATTAGAAAGTGAGCTCTGGCTCAGGGGGAGACTCAAAGAAAATCCTGTTCCCCCAGCAAATCAAGTGGTGCTGGATGTGACACAAGATGTGGAGTAAAGGGTTTGAAGATATAAGTCCTGAGATGATCCAGACAAGATTTCAGAGGTCCGCATGAAGATGTAGAGAAGTTGTGATCGATCAAGTAAGACCTGTTCCGGGAGATGCTCCGGAATGACAGAGGACTACAAAAGGGTCCGGAGAGATCCGGAAGTACATTATTTTACTCTGCGGACTGGACAGAACGTTTGGGATGTTCTTGTAATGTGTCACCTTGATTTATTCATGATTGAAAGATCCGGATGATGTTCATAGATCAGGACTGATCCGGGATACTTCAAGTTATCTGAATAAGGCAAACCAGAATAATATAGGTTGAGCATTTATTGCCATCAAATATTAGGGTTTGCGGAGCAATATAAGGGATTTCTCATAAATCATTTGCTCATTCTGCACTCAAGAAGAAGTGAAAAGTGGAGCTCTGCAACAAAATTCATCAAGCACACCAAAGATCTCCTGCCGAAGTCATTGCATAAAGAAATCATCCAACCACTCCGTGCAAACTGAAGGCGCATAAGGTATTCTCTGTTTTCATTATCTCACTGCAAATCTTTGAAGAATGGCTACTCCGAATATAGTTAAGATCTCTGATAGACCTCGCCCCACATTCAAGAAACATCCATACGAATCTTTGGAGGTAGATCCACTAGGAGCCTTCTCTAGTGTTCCGCATGGTGTATTACATACGGAGGACATTAGGGTTTACATCCATGCGAATTTTGAAGACTTTGGAGAATCAAAACTGATGGATATCTATCACAAACAATTGATAGATGACTCCTTTGAGATCAAACCTCAGTACAAAGCCATCCGGGACAAACACTTTGCACAGTGCATTCATTTCCCCTATTTTGAAGAAGATGAATGGGTCCGGTATGTACTAAGTAGAGTACATGACAACTTCCTATTGTTGAACAAGCCCTTCAAGATCACCAAAGATGCAATTAGGGCTGTAACCGGTCTGCACTCATCCGGTGGATTACCTGTTCTCAAGTCTGTCAAAAATCAGACAGTTAGTGATGCAACCGGATCCAAGTTTGACAAGAGAGCTATGACAGTTGATGACATCACTGAACCGGATGTCAAATTTGCATCTATGATAATTGGTTACAAAATCTATCACTCCAGTAGGGAAAATTTAGTACCGGGAACTACAATCTACACAGCTTATCAAATGTTAAAGGAGAATGCAGACTATGACTTGTGTGAGCTTCTTGTAAACCAACTTTTTGAAAATCTATAGAAGATTAAGAAGGACAAGAAAAACTCCATCAAGTATGGCAATCTGATCCTTTGTCTCTTCTTTTACTACATGAATGAACTTCCCGGATCCAGTGGATGGATATGGCAGAATGACAGACCGGTTGCCATCCAAATCAGAGACTATTTGCATGGACTTGGGGATGCTAAAGCAAGAAATACAGCTCTATGGGGATATTTCAAGAACTTCCAAAGCATGATGCATGCAAGAGAAAGAATACCCCAATCCCTTGTTGAAAAGTACAAAGACATAGTATGCTTCATGGTAGAAACAGATCAGTGTCTAATGGAGGCAGTAGAACCAAGAACTATATGGATCATGCCCATGGGGTATGAAGTGGATGAATAGATAGTGGAACTGCATGTTCAACACATGCTAAGTCAGCCCAAAGATCCAAAGGCAGAAAGGTTCAGAACATTTGAGGAACTAAGTATCAAAATTCATGTTGAACTCCGTGAACCGGAAATCAAAAGGAAGGTGAGAAAAGAAGTAGAGAATATTGCTCAAGGCCTAGGCATTCCAAAGGAGGCACTTGATGCCAACCGGGAAAAGAGGAGAAAGGCTGAGGAAGAAAAGAAAGAGGCAGAAAAGAAAAGTAAAGAAAGTGTTCCGGTTGAAACTTCCACCCAGACCAGATCATCAAAAAGATCTGCACCTCCCACAAACAAAAGTTCAAAACCAGAAGTCCAGGCATCCGGTAAAAGATCTAAGACAAAAGCCACAAGGGCTTATGAAAGCCAAAAGGATGAAGAGGAAACTGAGTCAGATGAGGGAGTAAAAGAAATAAAGAAGCAGAAGAAGAAAGGATCCGGGAAACCCTCCACAGGCCAAGACAAGGAAGAAATGGCAGAGGAATTTGCTGAAAAGCCCACTCTATCCCTAGACAGTGTAGTCAAATCAGTCATTGTGGATGGGAACCTTCAACCAGTAGCTGAATTCTATGATGACTACAATGAGGCAGATCAAAAGATCCTGCAGGAAGCTACAATCAGGTACCTGAACATTTACAATAAAGATTTTATTGAGATTATCTTCAAAATTCCTAAGAGTCTAGAGAAGGAACTAGAAATAAGAAAGAACAATGCCATGGCAAAAGACCTTGAGATCAGAGAACAGATAGCTATTCAGCTATATCCTTCAATTGATCACAAAACAATGAACATGGTATTCAAAGACTGCAAGGATGAATTCAGGAGCAAAGCAAGGATGAATTAGCTTATGCTTGGTGAGACTGACAAGGTAGCCAAGGACACTGAAGAGATTCTCCGGAAAACCTTCAAAAGGTTTAATCTTCCTGTTGTAGAGGACTTAGGTGCAGAAACAGCTGTGGACTTGGAATCATCTGCTCCGGAAGAAGTGGCCCTTGAACAGACTAACATCTCTCCTCCGGTTTCCCCTACAGTCTCCGGATCCCAAAAAGAAGAGAAACTACAGGAGAAAGAAGCAGCAGTTAAAGAAAAAGAGGTTGACAGCACCAAGGATGCAGAAAAAGAGAAGACTCCAACAGAGAAAACCACAACTGAAAGTGGTAAGAGTAAGGAAGGAGAAAAGATTCCAAAGGACAAAACTGCAGAAGAGAAGAAACATCTGTCTCTGGCAAGAGACACTACACAAACTGTTCAAGAATTCTTGACAAAAGCCACTATAGAAATTGATGAACCGGACCTGCTAAAAGGACCATTAGATTTTGACTCTTTGTCACCGGTGCAAACAATGAAAATAGCCTCATTTGCAAATGAGAAAGTCAAAGAGAAACTACTGAAATCTCACTTGGAAGACTGTGAGCTTATGGAGGTAGCATCTGGAGTGCTGGAAAAGATCATGCCATCTTTTCAGAAGGATCCCACAGCCTCCTCTTCCGGTAATCTCAAAACCTTAGTCAGCAGTGTCAGTACACATTTTGAATCTCTAGAAAAATCAGCTGAAGAAAAGGTCCGGAAGGAGTTTTTGGATAAAAGGTTCTCCGAGGTTCAGGGTTTGATCATTAATGATAGGAGAAACATGAACATTGGGATAAAGATCTTAGAAAATGCTCTTAAGGATGGCGGTGAAATATACAAATTTTGTATCTCCTGGTCCAAGGTAACAGTGGACATTGAGAAGAAAATAAAAGAGCAAGAGGACACACTACTAAGCTTGTCTCAAAGTTTTGATCCTCTTTCTTCCTCTATAACAAATCAAGAATGTCAGACTATTGCAGTCTTGAGTGAAATCAAGAAATTGGAGAAGGAAAGGAAAAATAGAATAAGCAGGTTGAGTGAGCTCAGGGGGTTAATTGTCCCTAAGCTAGAGGCCATGCATGAGGCCATAGCAGAAGCTCAAATCACAGCCCAGACAAGTGATCCGAAAGATCTAAAAAGGGCAGATGCATTTGCATTTTTGTTGAGTGGTCACATTTCAATTTTGGATAGAATGAAGCAAAGTTCGGCTACAGAACTGATCCAACTGAAGACATCTTTTGCAGACATTCTTCAGTATATGTGAGTATGTAAATATGCGGCTATGTATAGAAAATTTTTGAAAATTTTGGTGTGCGGACCCTACCCTTTGCCATTGATGTCAAAGGGGGAGTGAGAAGCAGTGAAAAATGAGGAATCCAACTAAGGGGGAGTTCTGGAAATTGTATAATAAAGATAGAGCATCAGTAAAGGGGGAGCATAGTGTAAACACTTAGTCATTTTTCATTAAGTATTGCCATCAATGCCAAAGGGGGAGATTGTTGGCAAGAGACACTATATGGACTCATGGTTGTTGTCATTGATGGCAACAAAGGTCATCCCACATATCCGCAAGTCATGGTGTGCCTCTACCGGAAGTCAGGATGAAGAACTGTTGTGGTCCGGTGAACAAGAACAGAGCATGTGGCAAAGTCTGACAGATTGGTCTGGAACTCTCAGAGGAAGTGTCTTGGTGCAGTGTAGATTTGGGGAAGTCAAGAGGACTACCTTGAGTAGTATATTCCAAGGATTTAGCCTCCAGTGATGGACAAAGAAAAAGATATGAATAGCTGAGTACCGGATTCCTGAGTGACAGTGAGAACAGAGGAAGAACTAACTGACAGAACATCAGACTATTTTCTGGATGTGTTACTGTTGATGGTAAAGGTTGTGAAGGCATGAATCATGTTTGGCCGACATGATTAATGATATCTACAAGTATATGCTTGATCCACATTACTTGACATGCAAGGATTCAGCCGACAGAACAGAGTTTGTGAGAAGATAGACTATTCCGGGTGCCGACTAGAAAGATAATGAAATCACTAGTGCGGATATATATAGAGGATGGATTTTGTTGTGAGAAGTGTAGTTGTAGTATGGTGTATGCGAATAAGTGCAGAACAGAGTAGAAGCAGTAAGAAAGATCCGGTATGTGAAAGGAAAGCAGAATAAAGAGCAGAGGAAAGATGAAGTGCAACAGATCAGTGTACTGAGCCTAACCGAAACTGAACTCCAGCATATGTAGATGCTTCCAATCAGTTCAAGTATTGTATAACATTCTTTTGTAGATAGTGTGTCTCCTTGTAGGCAGTGTGCCTTTTTGTGAGCAGTGTGCTCGGGCAGTGAGCCCTAATTGGCAAGTGCCATTTTGTAATTCATTATTCTTCTAATAGAGAATAATCTTTGGGTTAATCACCCCGTGGTTTTCTCCCTTAACCGGGTTTCCACGTCAAAAATACTGTGTCATGTGTTTCTCATTTCATGGTAATGTTTGTTTGTTTGATTCAATGCTGCTTTGATTAATAAGAAAGTTCAAAAGAAGAAATAATTAGGATAACTGATTCACCCCCCCTCTCAGTTATCAACAAGATGTCCATCAACTTAGATTCTCCAAATTCCTCAATATTGGCATGGATGTAAACCCTAACATCTTCTACATGCAGTACCCCATGCGAAATGCTAGAAAAAATGCCTAAGGGATCAACTTCTAGGGATTTGTAGGGGTGTTTCTTGAACTTTGGGCGTGGCTTATTAGTGATCTTAACAACCATTGGAGTAGCCATTTTTGTAAAAGATTTAGAGAGAGATATTTAGAATGGAAGTACCTTTTTGTGCTTTTAGGGTTCAAATAAGAGCTAGAACAAATCACTGGTTGAATTGGATTTTGTGGTTGATCCTTGAGGGAGTTGTACAAACTTGATGCAGAGCTCTTCTTTTCTTCTTCTCGAATGCAAATGTGCAAATGATGAGTGAAAGAACCCTTTTATTCTTTCACAAACCCTAATTTCCTTTTGCAATAAATGCACAACTTAAGTCATCCAGTTGCCTTGCTCTGAGAGAGATCTTTTTGAATCACTATGTTGCACTTAGAATCATTTTCAGTGATAATTGACAATGTATCTTCTTTCCTCCAATCATACCATGCATCCGTAGATCTGTCTATGAAAATCTTGCTTTACCAAATGGCTGTCAAACTAGATCAATCTTGGATGATTAAGTTCTTGCAAAACTTCATGTGAATCTTTCATATTTTTACCAAGAGTTATTTAGATAATTTTCTAAGAACCCTTTAATCCGCAACATTCCATGTGCCAAATTTAGGCACCAATTGACTGGCCAGGGGAATTTATTTTTCTTTGTGACTCCCCCTAAGCCAGAGCTCATCTGTTTAGTTTTTGGAAGGAAAATTAGCACCAGATTTCGGTACAGATCCATCCCCATCATTTTTTATACTCTTCTTCACCTAAATCTTGCTCATCTCCCTTTGAACTTCATTCACATTCACTTTGCCTTTTCCCTTGTCTTGATTTTGATTATGATGCACTGGATCCTTTTTATCCTAATTTTTACTTCTGCAGAATTTGGCAATATGACCGGATCTATTGCAATTGTAACAAACAACATTTCTTTGCATATTTGACCAATATCCTCTTGATTTGCATTGATTAGCCATATGTCCCATTCTATTGCATGCAAAGCATCTACCATTGAATGAATTGTTTATTTGCATATTTCTGCATTCATGAAGTTTGTGACCATACCTTTTGCAGTTGAAACACTGTCCAGAGAATAATGGATTAGTCTGATTCATTCTCCTTCTGCATTGAGTTGCTTTATGACCGAAGTTGTTGCAATTGTAGCAGTATCCATTGAAGGATGGATATCTTTGAGCATTTGGTTGCCTTACCAGAGGTCTTCTAGGCCTGTTTCTTTGATTTCCTAATCTAGAGTTCTTCTAACCAGATCTAGAGCTTTCACCTTTCTCATATCCCAAGCCATGCTTATCATCTACCCTCTTTTGACTTTCAAGAAGAACTTCAAGTTGAGCTGAGCTTATCTTGAATTTCTCTTTGTATTCATTTGCTATTTGAAGATCTTGTTTAAGAGTGTCTATTTGATTCTCAAGTTGTTCTTCATTATCTCTAGCTTCTTCAAGATCAGATTCAAGATGCCTGATTATTCTATCCATTTTGTGGTAGTCCTCTATCTTCTCCTTGAGAGATTGTTTTAGATTATCTTCAATTTTCCTTTTCTCTTCAATTTCTTGGGTGAATCTCATAACCCCTGATTCCATCTCATGCCTTACCATAATGACCTCTTTTGATAGCTTCTCACATAGCTTGTTTTTCTCATTCAGATCTTAATTAGTATCATTGGCTTCACTTTGACTTGCTAATTTTTTAAGTAGTTCCTTTCTCTTTTTCACAGAGATACTTAGTTTTTCTTTTATCTCATTTATGAAATCATCATCTTGTTTGAGTCTTTCTCTCAAGTTATTGACTTCAAAGTGTGATTGCTCAAGATCATCTAGGACAGATTGAAGTTGTTCCTTCATACCATACATATCCATTGAGATTTCCAGATCTTCCTCAAGCTATTAGGCTCTGTTTTACAGGAACTTGGCTCTGATACAATTGTTGAAAATAAGGCAAATAACTGAGAGGGGGGTGAATCAGTTATCTCAAATATCTTAACTTTCTTTTCTCCTTTAATAATTAGTGTAGCATCAAAACATATAAGCATACATTATCATGAGAGCAGAAATAAAATCAACACACATAACACAAGGATTTTTACATGGAAAACCCTATTAAGGGAAAAACCATGGGGTGACTAACCCAAGATTGTATTCTCTGTTAAAAAAATAAGAAGTACAACATGGCACTTGCCAATTAGGGCTCACTACCGAAGCACACTGCTCACAAGAGGCACACTGCCTATAAGAGACTCACTATCTACAAGGTTTATAGAAGGTAACCAGATGTTTGAACTGATGAGAGGCATCCACAAATGTTGAAGTTCAGTTCCAATTAGGCTTGATATACTGATCTAATGCACTTCATTCTTCCTCTGCTCTAGTGTTGCTGCACTATCACATACCAGACTTGTATTGCTGCTTCCACACTTATCTCTACCTTTCTGTGCACCTTATTTCATCACATCTACACACACTCTCCTGTTGGAATCCATCTGGTATATATATATATATATATATATATATATATATATATATATATATATATATATATATATATATATATATATATATATATATATATATATATATATATATATATTCGTACCAAGGATTTCGACAACTTTCTAGTCAGCAACTGGAATACTCAAGATATTTACAAAATACTGATCTGGCAGCTGAATCCATGCTTGATATGTGATGCATATCAAAATCATAGCTATTAAAGTCATCAATTATGTTGGCCAATATTGTATGATCCCTCAATTAGCTTGATCAACATCAATTACTCATCTGGATTGAAGTCTGATACTCAGTTGGTCAGTTCTTCCTCAGTCTGCTCTGCCTGTATGCAACCCAATACTCAGATGCTCATATATTTTCCATGTTTTGTCAACAGAGGCTCAATCTCTAGAATATAGTAGTCATGATGCTCCTCTTGACTTGTCCAAGTCTGTAACTTGCTGAGTTACACCAACTGAGAGATCTAGACCTGTTTGTCAAACCTTGCTACATGCTCTGTTCTTGTTCACTGGACCAAAACAATCTTCAATCTGACTTATGGTATAGGCATACTATGTGCTACGGATGTGTGGGATAGACTTTCTTGCCATCAATGACAACACTCATGAAGCCACACAGTGTCTCTTGCCAACATTTTCATGATCAATTTTGAAGTACAAGTTACTATTAGCAGTATCTTTGTTGAAACTAATATTCAAAAGATGTTTATCCAGTCTTTCATACCAGGCTCTTGGGGCTTGTTTGAGTCCATACAGTGGTTTCTCCAACTTGCAAATCATATTACCATGATCAGACAATTGAAATGCATCTAGTTTCTCAATGCATACTTCTTCCAAGTCACCATTCAGGAAGGCAGACTTGACATCCATCTGATATACGTTGAAATCCTTGAAGGTAGAAAAAATAAAAAATAATTTGACTGCTTCAATTCTTGCCACTGGAGCGAAAGTTTCTTCAAAATCAACTCTTTCTACTTGAGAATAACCCTTGTAGACCAATCTGGCTTTGTTTTTTACTACTTCACCATCTTCATTTAGTTTATTCTGGAAGACCCATTTTGTCCCAATCACATTTTTGTTTCTAGGTCTGGAAACAAGATCCCAAGTGTGATTTTTCTCAATCTACATCAACTCTTCCTCCATTGCTTTAGTCCAGCTTTCATCATTGCATGCTTCACTTACTATTTTTGGTTCAATCTTTGAGATCAGACAATACTTTTCTAAGTCTTGAGCAATCTTTCTTCTTGTTTGAACACCTTTGCTTTTATCACCTATGATCTAGTCTTCAGAATGATTCAATCTTACATACCTGGGAGTTTTGGGAATTTCTTGCACTTCTATTTCTTGGACAGGTTTATTCAAACTTGTCTCTTCTTCCTGTATTTTAGGGTTCTTTGGATCAATCTGGTTCTGAATTTTAGAGGGGGCTTGAACTTCTTGGACCAAAACATCATTCTGATCATCTTCTTCATATTCATAAAACCTTGAGGGTTTTTCAATGCCTTCATAAACCTTCACATTTGTACTTTCTACAATCTTTCTCAATCTTTTGTTATAACACCGATATGCTTTGCTTTGAGTAGAATAACCCAAGAATATTCCTTCATCACTTCTAGCATCAAATTTGCCAAGGTCTTCATCTCTTTTAATGTAACATTTACTACCAAAGACTCTGAAGTACTTTATAGTAGGAGTGATGCCAAACTAGAGTTCATAAGGGGTTTTACTAGTATTGCTTCTGATTTGTACTCGATTAAGAGTATAGACAATAGTGCTTACAACTTCTCTCTAGTAGATCTGAGGAACATTTGTTTGCATCATCATGGTTCTAGATGCTTCCTAGATGGTCTGGTTCTTTTTCTCCACTACTCCATTCTGCTGTGGAGTCCTTGGAGCAGATAACTATCTTTTTATCCCATGTTTCTCACAGAAATTTATGAACTCTCTGGATGTGAACTCTCCACCTCTATCAGACCTAAGACACTTTATGTTTAACCTGGTTTCATTTTCTACCATAGCCTTGAATATTTTGAATTTATCAGGAGCTTCAAATTTCTCTTTTAGAAAAGTCACCCACATCATCCGAGAATGATCGTCAATTAGTAACATGAAATATCTATCACCTTGCAAACTCCTGATTCTTTTTGGTCTACATAGATTAGTATGTACTAAGTCCAACAATCTGGTAGAAGATTGTTCCTTACTTTTGAATGTGACTCTACTTTGCTTACCAAACTGATATTCTTTGCATAGACTATTAGTAGGTTTCACCAGTCTTGGAAGATCTCTTATAGCATGAGTGTTGCTTATCTTGATGATATTATCAAAATTCACATGACACATTCTCCTATGCCACAAACAACTCTGATCAATTTGAACAAATAAACAACTTTTGCTAGTACCAACCAAGTGGAAGATGTTACCTATTGTTTGAGTACCGAATGCAACCTCTGTTCCAGAACTTTCAAAGATCTTACATTTTCCATTTTTGAATCAGAGATCATAGCCTTTGTCCACCAACTACCCAACACTAAGAAGATTGTGCTTCAGACCTTCAACATATAGTACATCACTAGTTTTGTTCTTTCCATCAAAAGAAATAGTTCCTTTGCCTCTGATTCTACCAGCAGAATTATCACCAAATTCTACAACTCATTCATATCTTTCTAGATTTATGAATTTATTTTTTCCACTAGTCATATGGTGGGAGCATCCATTGTCAATGACCCAATCATCCTTCTCTTCAACTTGGGCAGCCAGAGCTCTTTCTACCATTTTATGATTGACAGATTCAATGGGCATTGGATCTTCTTCCTTGATGGCAATAAACACCCAATCACTTCCAGATTTATTTCCTTTCTCTGATTCATCATCTGTTACTCCTTCATCATCATCATCTTCATGAACATAGTAACATTTCTTTTGAAATCTTGATCTATTAGGATTAGTCCTTGAAAATCTTTTCGGATACCTTGAGGCAAAATGACCAATCTTGTTGCGGTTGAAACATTTGAAGGGCAATTTTCCTTCATACTTACCAGATCCTCTTGGTAGTCTTTTTGCAATAAGGGCTTCAAGTTGAACAACTTCTACTTCATCTTCTTCTAGATCTTTTCTTGCTTTTTCATACCATGGTAGTTTCTTTGAGGAGTTCTCTCCTAGATCATACCTTTGTTTTCATTTTATAGAGGAACTTGCTTTGAATGCAGATTCAGTCTTGGGGGGTGCATCTCCAAATTAGCCAATTCAAATGTAGCTAGTTTTCTAACCAATTGATCTCTTGTGATATTTGATAAAGATATGAATTCTTCAGTAGCAGCAACCTTGTGTTTGTATGTAGGAGGTACAGATCTGAGAACTTTGGTGACAATCTCATCTTCATCCAAGATTCCACCAGCACACCTAATGCCACAAACAAGCTCATTTACTTTTGGCATAAATGTAGCGATATTCTCATCTTCATTCATCTTCAGGTTTTCAAATTTTCCTTTCAAACTCTGTAGCTTGGCATACTTAACATATTTGTCTCCTTTATGCAAAAGTTCCAGTTTTTCCCAAATCTCATATGCAATTTTTAAATCTATAACATTAGTCAGCTCTGAATCAGATAAGGCACTTAGTAAGGCTTCTTTAGCTTGAAGATTATCTTCAGCATCTTTGATTTCATCTACAGTTGCCAGACCATTCTTTGGAGGAACATACTTCTTTGAAGTTATGGTCCAATATTGCATTCCCATACATTGCAAGTGACATTCCATTCAGCTTTTCCAAAGAGTGTAATTAGTTCCATCAAACCTCAGACTATCCTTCTTGTAGGAAGACATCCTGGATCTCCTCAAGTAATTAAGCTCTTTTAGAGGAACTTAGCTCTGATACCAATTATTGATTTAAGATAGACAACTGTGAGGGGGGGCTAAATCAGTTGTCCCAAAACTTTATTTTCTTTAAACACTTAAATCCTTCTTGTAATTCAATAGCAGAATAATAAATCAATCATGGAAGTACAATGCAATAATTCAAGACCAGAAAGACATTAACACATATGACACCAAGATTTTAATGTGGAAAACCTGGTTAAGGGAAAAACCATGGGGTGACTAACCCAAGATTATATTCTCTGTTAAAAGAATAAGAAGAACAAAATGGCACTTGCCAATTAGGGCTCACTGCCCGAGCACACTACTCACAAGAGGCCCACTGCCTACAGGAGACACACTGTCTATAGAATAATAAATATTATATACTTGAACTGGAGATTAGCATCTTCACTATGCTTGAGTTAGGTCCATTTAAGCTCAACACTTCTGCTCTGCTTTTCACTCTCCTCCTCTCTATCACTCTCTAATCTCCACTTAGATACTTTGAAATGACTTTACAATTCTTATTTATACAAGACATCGACTTTGGGATAATAATCAAAGTCGGCACAATACACACTTTATTTTATTACAGAGAAAATACACAAATACAACTTGATTTGTTACAAAAACTTCATGTGTATCACCACACAGTCGGGCACACCTATCTAGGACTTCAATCTTCTTTGAGGAACATGTCATACTTTGCAAAACATCTTCAAGATCATCTGCAAGATGTGTAAAACATCTGGTTGGCCATGATTAGGAAGAACATCATCACTTGGAAGTAAATCTTCAATTACGAGCTCAATCTTCAATGCAGACTGCCAAGACAAACTGGACATAATCTAGAGACCCCCATAAGCTTGCCTGAACCATCAAGAACATCCACACCACTTCTGCTTACTGAAATCATTCGTATCTTCATCTGGAACCTCAAGAACACAGTCTATCATCACTGTCACATTAGAATAAATGCTTGTGGACCTTCAGACCATGAACTAATTTAGTTGTCAATTCACATTGGCTTCCTAAACATTCCTCCAAATCCGTAGAACAAGATATTGTATTTCCAAATCTCACCGGACCTATTTGTGTCACTCTGTCACCTTAGGACATCTGCTACCACTAGTTTTACTCATATGGCCATAACTTCTCCAAATCTTCATGTAGACCTTTCAAATCTTAACTAGATCATATTTAGACACATATCTACAAACCCTTTGATGCACATTCTATGATCTTCATCTTAGCTGGGATCTTCACTTCAAAGAGCTTCACTATCTTCACTGTTCTTCTCTATTTTTGATAGGACTAATTTTCTCAATATCCTTAGCACACAGCTCATCCAATCCTTGACATCAATGCAACAAGAGTATGTTGACATCAATGACAACACCAGTTAGGCCCATACTTGCAATAGCTAGGACCTTGGTAAACTAGTAAAAAAGATATCAGAGCACTGAATGAAATTTGTGGAGTAAAATAAGTTGCGAAGAAAAAACATTACAAGCAAGGCAATTTCTTTTTTAGATTTGAGGTAGATTCTCTGAGGTCCTAACCTCATGAGAGGGGGTCAAGCACCTAGGAGATAATGAATAGAAAGGGTGGTCATGAAAAGATCCCTGAAAAGGTGACTAGTCAAAGTAGGCTGACCATGGGATACATAAAAGGACTAATGAAATTCAACATCTTAAACACCCATGGGAAAAAGAAATAATGAGAGATTAAGGGAAATTAAAGAGAACATCCAATTAGAAATGGAATTGAATATGGAAGAAAAGAAACAAAAACAAAAAAAAATAGACAAGAGAGGTACTACAAGAGAATGGAGAAGGTTGAAGAGATGGAAATTGAGCATGCCAGAAGGGTGCTATTTGAAAAATATGAGGATGAGATAGAGCACATCAAAAGGGTTGTGGTAGAAAAAGAAAAGGAAACTGCACAAAATATTGATAATGAAATATTAGAATTATTTAGCACTCCAAAATAAATGAACTCTCATCTTGATAAAGCAATTGAAATCCTCAATAACTTAGAAGGAAGTATTATAGAATATGGGCTATCTCAGAAAATATGGCAAGAAGGATGTAGTAGACTGTAGGCTCAACTAATCCTAACATTAAACAAAACACCACATATTGAACCTAATGTTGAATGCACAAGACAACTGAGAGTGGGGGGTGAATCAGTTGTATTAGAAATTTCAAACCCTCATAAACATATTCAGATCCACATCAGTTCACTTAAACCTTTAATCTATTATGATGATTAAATATGAGAAGCAAATAACAGAAACTTAAACACATCAACACCATACACAAAAGAACACCAGATTTTATGTGGAAAACACTAAAAGGAAAAAACCACAGCTAGGATTAGCTCACAATATAATGTAGTAACAATATTGAATTACAAAAGGCTCACTGCAAGGGACTCATTGCCCACTGAGAAAGAAAGAAGAGAAGGATGGCTCATTCCCAGCATTTAAACTAATATATTTGTATTTGACCTATGCATGAGGTTCAATTCTAATGAAGCTTATTATACACCACAACATACACAACACCTTCGCAGCATCACCAAAAATTGTAGACACCTTTTGCTCACTGCATCTTGTAGCCTAACACATGAAAGCCCTCACTACCCTAATGAAATTCACATCACAACATCATATCCCCCATGTGCACAAACATTCATGAAATCTTAACACTTATACCATCATCATCCATGAAAACATTCTCCAAGGTTGGCAACACAACTTAACCCATAAAATTCAAATTAGATGTGAACCTAAACATTCCTGTAGAGGAAGGGAGTGAATGTAGACCACATCACACTTTAGCATGAACCTAAAACCACTCTTACATGCTTCAACACACTTTGACAATCACCACAACATAATCGGAATTAGTGAAAACAACCAAGTCGGCCAAACTTGTGTTAACACTAAGAACTTTTAAGCACACACTTCCTCAAAGATAAACACACCTTGCGGACCTTGCACAAAGCTTTAACATAATCTAGCAACATCCATGAACAACTTGAAGTCACCTAGAAACCAACAAATTTAGCCACAACAACTTTCACCTTAAGGAAGTTCACAATATGCTTACAAACAACATTGTCAAATTTTGCTATGCAATAACTTGCTTTCTAAAGCGCCAAATCACAAACCTTTTGGATAGAAGTTAGATAAGGACCTTATAATCCTATATCTAGAACTGCAACACATGAAACTATTCTGTAAAGAAATGCAAGCAAAAATAATTTCTCCTAGGCACACTGCAAACATTGTCAGACACTATCTTCAAATTGGTGAACATAACTTTCACTGCACAGCAATTCAGAGTACCAAATTATGGATTTAGCATCTTCAAACACTTCTAAACAACATATTCAAACTAGACACTCAGATCTCCATCATAGAAGAAATGCAGAGAAAAAACTTGACCGGTATTTTGTAAGCCAGAGGACTTCTTCAACACACTGTTTCCAATATTAATCAAATTTTCTCAAAAGAACTTGGAAACTCAGCAAGAGGAACACATTCTTAACACATTTAGTACTTCTTCAAGGTAATCACATCATCATTAATTCAACAACTTAATCAAATAACAACAATAATAGTAGAGAACACAGTTGACACCAATGACAACACAACTATGTTGACATTAATGACAACACCAATTAGCACATACTTGCAACAATCTCCCCCTTTGTCATTGATGGCAACATATGATGTGAAAAACCATCATGAGACAACTCTACACTAATCTCACTCTACCCCTTTCTTTTATACATCTTTCTCTCTTTCTCTCCATTTGTTTTTTCACATGAACTCTCTCCCCCTTTGACATCAATGGCAAAGGGTGACACATCCTTTTCAAGATCTCTCCTGACTATGATACTACACATACTTGCACTAATCTCAACTACTTTGAATAATCCCCCTTAGGAGTACACACCAACATGTATCAACTATTACTCCCCTCATCTGCAACAATCATCAACACCACTACCTACTCCCCCTGAGAGGTAGCCTCCATCATCGGTCCAGAGAAGAATGAATCTTGAATCACACTAGACTGATGCATCTCCTTATGCATCTAGTTCAAAGAAGGAGGGCCAATAACCCCCAACTTCTCCTGGAGATCTCAAATGTATCCTTAGGAAGAGCCTTAGTGAATATGTCAGCAACCAGATCCTTTGTAGGCACATACTCAAGCTTCACTTCATTTTCTGCAATCTTCTCTCTCAGAAAGTGATACCTAATTGAAATATGTTTTTTCGTTGAATGCATAATTGGATTCTTTGAAATGTTAATGGCACTTGTATTATCACAGAAGATAGGAATTGGCTCATCATACACAACTTTGATATCCTTCAATGTTTGTCTCATCCATAACACCTGTGTGTAACATGATGTTACAACAATATACTTTACCGGTAAAGACACCAAATCCTAATTCTTGCTTAGCCAACACACAACTCTATCTCTAAGAAAGAATACATCGCCACTTCTACTTTTCATGTCATCTACACATCTGGCCCAATCTGTATCTGTGTAGGCACTTAGGGTAAAGTCATTGTTCTTAGGATACCACAAACCATGATCAAGAGTGCCCTTCAAGTATCTGAATATCCACTTCACCTCCATGACATGTGACTCTCTAGGATCTTCTTTAAATCTTTCCACAAGACAAACTACATGCATGATATCCTGTCTAGTAGCAATTAGATATAACAGTCCTCCAATCATTAATCTATATTTTCATTGATCAGTCTTAGGTGATTCATCATTCTTGTTTAGCTTACAACCAATTGTCATTGGGGTACAAACTAGTTTAGCATCTTCCATTCTAAATTTATTCAGTAATTCCTTGACATACTTCGATTATGAAATGAAAATGCCCTTATCTATCTGATTAATTTGCAGCCAAAGGAAGTTCTTCTCTCCACACATTTGTTGGCAAGAGACACATTGGAGCTTCATGATTGTTGTCATTGATGGCAACAAAGCTCATCCCACACATTCACAGGACATGGTGTGCCTTTACCGGAAGTCAGATTGAAGAGTGTTGTGGTCCAGTAAGCAAGAATAGAGTATGTGGCAAGGTCCAACAGTCAGGTCCGGATCTCTCAGAGGAAATATCCTTGGAAAGTGTGGACTTGGGGAAGTCAAGAGGAGTACCTTGAATGATAGATTCTAGGAATTGAGCCTCTGGTGATGAAAGAGTAAAGAGATATAAGCATTCAAGTATTGGGGTCCGGTTTGGTAGAACAGACAGAGGAAGAACTGATAGGCAGAGCATCAAAAATTATTCCAGATGAGATGTCGATGATGATAAAGATTCCTAAGGTATCATTCATGATTGGCCGACTTGTTAGTTAACTTCTATAAGTTTCTTTTTGATCCGCATCACTTGGGAAGCAAGAATTTAGCTGACAGACTAGAGTTTGGGAAATATTGACTATTCCGGATGCTAACTAGAAAGAGGATGAAATCCTTTGTGTGGATATATATACTAGAAGGATTTCGATAAGATAATGTTGTTGTTGTTGTGTTGTGTGCATAGAAAAGCAGGAGAGTAGAGTTAAAGCAGTAAGGAAGGTCCGGTATGTGAAAGGACAGCAGCACAAAAGAAGAGGAAGGATGAAGTGCAGTAGATCAGTGTATTGTGCCTAACTGGAACTAAACCTCAGCATAAGTGGATGCTTCTCATCAGTTCAAGGATCTTGTTATTCTTCTTACATCTTGTAGACAGTGAGTCTCTTGTAGGCAGTGAGCCTCTTGTGAGCAGTGTGCTTAGGCAGTGAGCCCTAATTGGCAAGTGCCATCTTGTATTTCTATTCTTCTAACAGAGAATATAATCTTGGGTTAATCACCCCATGGTTTTCTCCCTTAACAGGGTTTCCACGTCAAAAATATTATGTCATGTGTATTTCATTTCATGGTTATGTTTGCTTAATTGAATTGATGCTGCATTACTTAATAAGAAAGTTTAGAAAACTGAAATAATTAAGATAACTGATTCACCCCCCCTCTCAGTTATCAACAATTGGTATCAGAGCCAAGTTCCTCCTAACAGAGCCTAACAACTTGAGGAAGATCTGGTAATTCAAATGGATGTGTATGGTATGACGGAACAACTTCAGACTTCCCTAGATGATCTTGAACAATCCTACTATGAAGTCAATGAATTAAAGGAAAGACTCAAACACGCTGATGATTTCATAAATGAACTAAAAGGGAAACTGAGTATCTCTATGAAAAAGAGAAAGGATCTACTTCAGCAATTGGCAAGTCAAGGTGAAGCAAAATATACAAATGAAGATCTGAAGGAGAAAACCAAGATATGTGAAAAGTTATCAAAAGAAATCATTATGGTAAGACATGAAATGGAATCAGGAGTCATAAAATTTACTCAAGAAATTGAAGAGAAAAGAAAAATAGAAGATGAACTAAGACTATCTCTCAAAGAGAAAATAGAAGACTGCCACAAGATGGATAGAATAATCAGACATCTTGAATCTGATCTTGAAGATGCTAAAGATAATGAAGAAAAACTTGAGGATCAAATTATCTCTCTTAAAAGGGATCTTCAAACAACAAATGAATATAAAGAGAAATTCAAGATAAGTTCTGCTCAACTTGAAGTTCATCTTAAAAGCCAAAAGAGGGTAGATGACATGTGTGGTTTGGGATATGAGAAAGGTGAAAGCTCCGGATCCAGTCAGAAGAAGTTTGGATCAGAAAATCCAAGAAATAGGCCTAGAAGACCTCCAGTAAGACAACCTAATGCTCAAAGATATCCATCCTTCAATGGATACTACCACAACTGCAATAACTTTGGTCATAAAGCTAATCAATGCAAAAAGAGAATGAATCAGACTAATACATCCTTCTCTGGACAATGTTTCAACTGCAAGAGGTATGGTCACAAATCTCATGAGTGCAGAAATATGCAAATGAACAATTCATTCAATGGTAGATGCTTTGCATGCAATAGAATGGGTCATATGGCTAATCAATGCACATCAAAGGGATATCAATCAAATATGCAAAGAAATGTTGTTTGCCACAATTGCAATAGATCTGGTCATATTGCCAAATTCTGTAGAAACAAGAATCAGGACAAAAGAGGTCCGGTACATCATAATCAGAACCAAGACAAGAGAAAAAGAAAAGTGAATGTGGATGAAGTTCAAAGTGAGATGAACAAGATTTGGGTGAAGAAAAGTACAAAAAATGTAGGGGATGGATCTGCACCAGAATCTGGTGCTGATAATCCTTCCAAAAATTAAAAAGTGAGCTCTAGCTCAAGGGGAGACACAAGGAAAAACACTTTTCCCCCAGCCAACTAATTGGTGTCGGGATTGGCACAAGGAGAGTTGCAGATTAAAGGGTTCTCAGAGAAACATCTAAATAAGCTGTGGTTAAGATATGAAAGATCTGCAAGATCTTTGGAACAAGATTGCTTCAATTCTTCAAGTCATTTGAATAAGGAAAACAAGAATGAGTTAAGTTGAACATTTATTGCAACTTGGTATTAGGGTTTGCGGAATAATATAAGAGTTCTCCAATCAAACACTTGTTCATTCTACATTCAAGAAGAAGCAAAAGAAGATCTCTGCATCAAATCTCCTAAAGCCATCAAAAGTCTTCTATAGAAGTTGATTCATCTAGCGAATCAATTCGGATCTTTTCACAAACCCTAGATGCGCAAAAGGTACTTTCTATTATTGAATATTTCTCTATAAGTCTTTTTGAAGATGGATACACTGAATGTTGTAAAGATCACTGAGATGCCATGCCCTAAGTTCAAGAAACATCCATATAAATCCCTAGAAGTTGATCCCCTAGGTGCCTTTTCAAGTATTCCGCATGGAGTTCCGCATGTAGAAGATGTTAGGGCATATATTCATGCGAATATTGAAGAATTTGGGGAATCTAAGCTAGTTGATATCTATCTCAAGCATTTGATAGATGACTCATTTGAGCTCAAAACTCAGTATAGAGCTGTTCGGGACAAACATTTTGCACAGTGCATTCATTTCCCCTGTTTTCTGGAAGATGAATGGGTCCACTATATCTTGAGCAGAATGCAAGACAACTTCATGTGGTTAAACAGGTCATTTAAGATCACTAAGGATGCCATTAGGGCCGTAACTGGGTTACACTCAACCAATGAAATGCCTACGCTCAAATCTGTCAAAAACCAAATTATCAGTGAGGCTACCGGATCAAAGTTTGATAAAAGAGCTATGACTATTGAGGATATCATAGATCCAGATATTAAGTTTGCATCAATGATAATTGGATATAAGATATATCACTCCAGCAGGGAGAATTTAGTTTCTAGAACTGCTATATATACTGCTTATGAAATGTTGAGGAAGAATGTAGACTATGATCATTGTGAGCTTCTTCTGAACCAACTCTTGGAGAATCTGTAGAAGATAAAGAAAGACAAGAAGAATTCCTTCAAATATGGTGGGTTGATATTGTGTTTGTTCTTCTACTTCATAAATGAGCTTCCCGGATCTAGTGGTTGGGTGTGGCAAAATGATAAACCAATAGCCATCCAAATCAGGGATTACTTGTATGGGCTTGGCAATGCTAAGGCATAGAATACAACACTGTGGGGTTATTTCAAAAAATTTCAAAACATGATGTAGGCTAGAGAAAGAATTCCTAAATCAATAGTTGAAAAATATAAGGAGACAGTTTGCTTTATGGTAGAAACTGATCAGTGCCTAATGGAGG
Source organism: Cunninghamia lanceolata (assembly GCA_027924645.1). Taxonomy (NCBI): domain Eukaryota; kingdom Viridiplantae; phylum Streptophyta; class Pinopsida; order Cupressales; family Cupressaceae; genus Cunninghamia; species Cunninghamia lanceolata. The sequence continues at coordinate 2,606,436 of BSBN01000710.1, read as the reverse complement.
CAGTGGAGTCAAGGGTAGTGTGGATCATGCCAATGGGATATGACGTTGATGAGAAAATTGTAGAGCTGCATGTTTAACACATGCTAAATCAGCCAAAGGATCCTAAGGCAGAAAGGTTTAGAACCTTTGAAGAGTTAAGTGTGAAGATCCATGTGGAGCTATGACAACTGGAAATGAAGAGAAGAGTGAGAAAAGAAGTTGAGAACATTGCCAAAAGTTTTGGCATTTTAAAAGAGGCACTTGATACCAGCAAAGAAAAGGTGGAAAGGGCAGAAAAAGAGAAGGAAGAAGTAGAAAAGAAAAGTGATCCAGTAGAAGCCTCCTCCTGGACCAGATCCTCTAAGAGGTCTGCACCTACAATTGCTAAGACCTCAAAGGCATCAAAACCAGAAACAAAATCATCTGGTAAAGTAGAGAAAATGACTAAGACAAAGGCTACAAGGTCTTATACAAGCCAAAAAGATGAAGAAGAGACAGAATCTGATGAAGAAATCAAGAAGATGAAAAAGAAAAGGAAAGTATCAAGTGAAACCAAGGAGGCAGAGGCAAAAGAGTTTGTTGAAAAGCCCACTCTATCATTAAATGATGTCATCAAATCAGTTACTATGGATGGAAACCTTCAACCAATGGCTGAATTCTATGATGATTATAATGAGGCTGACCAAAAAATCTTGCAGGAAGCAGCAATCAAGTATCTGAATATCTATAATAAGGCTTTTATTGAAATTATATCTCTTATTCCCAAATGCTTAGAGAAAGAGTTAGAAATAAGAAAGAATAATGCTATGGCAAAAGATCTTGAGATTCAAGAACAGATAGCCATTCAGCTATATCCTTCAATTGATTCAAAACAAATGAATATGATCTTCAAAGATTGCAAGGTTGAGTTCTGAAGCAAAGCAAGAATGAATCAACTTATGCTTGGAGAAACTAAAAAAATAGCAAAAGAGATAGAAGAGATCCTCCGGAATGCATACAAAAGATTCAACATTCCTACTATAGAGGACTTGGGTGTTGATCACTCGGCTTCAAGTGTTGAAAAAAAATCTACTGAGCCAATGACAGAAGAAGTAATGGACACTGGTGAAGAAAAAGATAAGGACTTGGAATCCTTTGCTCCAGAAGAGGTGGCCCGTGAATAAAGGATAAAGAAAAAGAAGTGAAGGAAAAAAAAGATGACAGTACTAAGGTTGCAGAAGGAAAGAAGACTTCAACAAAGAAGACCGCAGCTGTTAGTGGTAAGAGTGTAGAATGAGAGAAAGCTCCAAAAGATAGCTCTAAGACTATAGAAGAGAAGAAGAATCTGTCTCTAGCAAGAGACACTGCAGAAACTGTCAAAGAATTCTTAAACAAAGAGACAATGGAGATTGATGAACCGAGACTTCTACAAGGGCCATTTGATTTTGATTCTCTTTCCCTGGTACAAACAATGAAGATAGCTTCATTTGCTAATGCAAAGGCAAAAGAAAAACTCTTGAAGTCTCACATGGAAGACTGTGAGCTAATAGAAGTTACATCCAGAGTATTGGAAAAGATCATGCCATCTTTTCAGAAAGATCTCTCAGCCTCTTCATCCGGTAATCTCAAATCTCTAGTAAATAGTGTTAGTACACATTTTGAATCTCTAGAGAAATTAGTTGAGGAGAAGGTCCGGTAAGAGTTTTTGGATAAGAGATTCTCGGAGCTACAAGGCTTAATAACAAATGATAGGAGAACTATGGATATTGGGATAAAGAGCTTGGAAAATGCTCTTAAAGATGGTAGAAATATCTACAAATTTTGTCTATCTTGGCCCAAAGTGACCAAGGATATTGAGTAGAAAGTAAAAGAGAAAGAGGATAAACTGACAAGTTTATCTCAAAATTTTGACCTTCTCTCCTCTTCTATAGTAAATCAGGAATGTCAAACTATTGTAATCATGAATGAGGTTAGAAGCTTGAAAAGGAGAGGAAGACTATATTAAGCAGAATGGGTGAGCTTAGAGGGATGATTATCCCCAAATTAGAGGCCATGCATGAGGCCCTAACAGATGCCCAGACCACAGCCCAGACCAGTGATCTAACAAATCTCAAGGGGGCAAAAGCTTTTGCATTCTTGTTGAGTGGTCACATCTCAATTTTGGACAGGATGAAGTAGAGTTGGGCAACATAAGTTGTACAGTTGAAGACAACTTTTGCAGACATACTACAGTATATGTAAGTATAACCTGTTTATATACTTATGCAGCTAAGTATAGTTGAATTTTTGGACAATTTTGGTGTGTGGACCCTACCTTTTGACATTTTTGCCATTGATGTCAAAGGGGGAGTGAGGAACAGTGAAAAATGTGGAATCCAGCTAAGGGGGAGCTCCGGTAAAATGTACAATAGAAGAGAGCATCAACCAAGGGGGAGTATAGTATAACACTTAGTCATTTTTCACTAAGTGTTGCCATCAATGGCAAAGGAGGAGATTGTTGGAAAGAGACACATTGGAGCTTCATGATTGTTGTCATTGATGGCAACAAAGTTCATCCCACACATCTGCAAGACATGGTGTGCCTTTACCGGAAGTCAGATTGAAGAGTGTTGTGGTCCGGTAAGCAAGAATAGAGTATGTGGCAAGGTCTGATAGTCAGGTCTGGATCTCTTAGAGGAAATATCCTTGGAAAGTGCAGACTTGGGGAAGTTAAGAGGAGTACCTTGACTGATAGATTCCAAGAATTGAGCCTCCGGTGATGAAAGAGTAAAGAGATATAAGCATTCAAGTATTGGGGTCCAGTTTGGCAGAACAGACAGAGGAAGAACTGATAGGCAAAGCATCAGAAGTTATTCCAGATGAGATGTTGATGATGATAAAGATTACTAAGGTATCATTCATGATTGGCCGACTTGTTAGTTAACTTCTATAAGTTTCTTTTTGATCTGCATCACTTGGGAAGCAAGGATTCAGCTGATAGACTAGAGTTTGGGAAATATTGACTTTTCTGGATGCCAACTAGAAAGAGGATGAAATCCTTTGTGCAAATATATATACTAGAAGGATTTTGATAAGGTAATGTTGTTGTTGTTGTGTTGTGTGCGTAGAAAAGTAGGAGAGCAGAGTTAAAGCAATAAGGAAGGTCCGGTATGTGAAAGGACAGCAGCACAAAAGAAGAGGAAGGATGAAGTGCAGTAGATCAGTGTATTGAGCCTAACCGGAACTGAACCTCAACATATGTGGATGCTTCTCATCAGTTCAAGGATCTTGTTATTCTTATTACATCTTGTAGACAATGAGTCTCTTGTAGGTAGTGAGCCTCTTGTGAGTAGTGTGCTCGGGTAGTGAGCCCTAATTGGCAAGTGCCATCTTGTATTTCTATTCTTCTAATAGAGAATATAATCTTGGGTTAATCACCCTATGGTTTTCTCCCTTAATAGGGTTTCCACATCAAAAATATTGTGTCATGTGTATTTCATTTCATGGTTATGTTTGCTTAATTGAATTGATGCTGCATTACTTAATAAGAAAGTTCAGAAAATTGAAATAATTAAGATAACTGATTCACCCTCCCTCTCAGTTATCAACAACATTGACATCTTAAATTCTTTTTGCATATCATTTACAAAGTCCTTACACACACCTTCATTTCCACCAAAGATTATGTCATCCACATAGACTTCAACAATCAGTATTTGATCTTTTCTTACCTTGATGTACAAATTACTATCTGCAGACCCTTTACTGAATCCCTGTTACAACAAATACCTGTCTAACCTTGCATAACATATCTAGTTTCTATGACAACTGAAATCCATCTAGTTGCTCTATGTATACTTCCTCTTCCAACTCACCATTTAGAAAAGTAGACTTCACATCTATTTGATACACTTTGAAATACTTATGTGTTGCATAAGCCATAAACAATCTAGAATAGCCTCCATTCTTGTCACTAGAGCATAAGTTTCCTCATAGTCTATTCCTTCCAATTGTGAGTACCCTTTACACACAAGTCTTTCTTTGTTCCTTACCACTTCTCCATTCTCATTCGATTTGTTCCTGAATACCCACTTAGTTCCAATCACATTCTTATTCTATGGTCTTGGAACAAGTTCCCAAGTCTGATTCTTCTCAATCTACATTACTTCTTCTTCCATAGCCTTGACCCAATACTCATCTTTTCATGCCTCTATCACTATTTTGGGTTTAACTTTAGAAATTAAACATAGGTTTACATGTTCTTCAGTAGCTCTGCTTCTTGTCATTATACACCTTTGGTCTTATCACCAATGATCTAGTCTTTAGTGTGATGCCTCTACACATACTTGGGTGTTCTAGGGATTCTTTCCAGATCTTCTTGTTCTTCAGCTTGCACTCCTTTTTCTCTAGTTTCTACTTCTTCTCTAGTCTATACTACCTTTTCTAAAACCCTTTCTTCTTCTCTGCAAGAGGACTCATCTGAGGACCTGATACATATCCATTAATTTCTAAAAAAAATTGTATGTCTTCATCCACCTTAAGATTAGCACTTTCAACAATCTTTCTTAGCCTCTTTTATAGCACCAATAAGCTTTACTTTTGTTGGAGTACCCATGGAAAATTCCTTTATCACATCTTGCATCAAACTTTCCTAGTTCTTCATCTCTTCTTATATAACATTTTCTCCCAAAAAGTTTGAAATATTTAACAGTAGGAATCCTTCCATACCATACATCATAAGGAGTCTTTGTGTCATTTGCTTTTATCTATACTTTGTTCTATATATAGACAACAGTAATAATTGTTTCTCTCTACTAGACTTATGGTAGGTTTTATTCTTTTATCATTGTCCTTGCAGCTTCTTGAATAGTCATGTTCTTTTTTCAGCCACTACATTCTACTGAGGGGTTCTAGGAGCAGATAAATGCCTCTTTATCCCATGATTCTCACAAAACATGTTAAACTCATTAGAAGTAAATTATCCACCTCTGTCAGACCTCAAACATTCGATTTTCATATCCAATTCATTCTAAACCATTACTTTAAAAGCTTTAAACTTATCTAGGGCTTCTAATTTTTCCTTAAGAAAAGTGATCCATGTTATTCTAGAGAAATCATCAATAAATAACATAAAATACATGTCACATTGAAAACTCCTTACTCTGGTAGGACCACATAGGTCTGTATGCACCAATTGTAACAGTTCGGTAGATGACTGATCCTTGTTTTTAAAGCTTCTTTTTGTTTTCTTTCCTAACTGACATTCCTTATAGATAGAATTGGAGGGTTTTGTAATGTTTGGCAGATCTCTCATAGCTTGAACTGAACTTGTCCTTATCAGGATATCAAAATTGATGTGACACAATCTCCTATGCCATAACCAATTCTCACTGATCTGAGTCATAAGGCAGTAACTAACACCACCTTTGAGATGATAGACATTTCCACCTACCCTCTTTCTAGAAGAAATTACTATTCTAGAGATTTTTCTAATCTCACATCCATCATGTTGAAACACAATATTGTAACCCTTGCTACACATCTGCCGAACACTCAAGAGATTATGATTTAAACCTTTGACATAATGGTGTAGGGACACCAAGTTCATTTGTACAAATTTGATCAAATAAGGTCTTTGATAGGTTGGTTTATGGTTTTTTGAGTCTTGTGAGTCTAATAAGGTCATAATAGACCATTTTTATCATGTAATTAATCATATTTTGTAATAATGTCAAAAAGTTGTAAATATGGACAAAGTATGGAAGTTGAACAATCACTTGGTTCAAAAATGGCTTTATATCTTCATGAGTTGGAAGTTGAAGAGTCTTAGGAGGGAAACAAGTTTAAATATGCCTTTAAGAGGCTATAATGAATAGAGGTGAAGTTCTAATGTAGATGGAGATGGAGTTTGTTGTGAAAATCATAAATAAAACTCTATTTTCTTAAAAATTTCTGCTAATTCTCTGTTACAGACCACTGTATGGCCCTGTACAAGTGGTTTATGATCTAAAATTTATTGAAATTAATAAAATCATGAGGTATAATCAATTTACACCTCGTTTGGTTGATTTTATAAAGATTTGAGGTTTTTATTGAGATTTTGCTGAAAACTATTATGACCCTGATTTTAGAGTTTGTAAACAAAATGGTGGTTTCAAGTTAAAAATTGCATGAAAGGCCATGGCAAAGGTTGGATAATGATGCCTTTAGCATGTGCAAACATAATTGAATGAGTTTGAGGCATTGGTAAAGTTCTAGGTAACCTAGAATGTTGATTTTCAATAAACCCCTCCAAAAACTAGGAAAAATGAGGGTTTGGTAACTTGATGGCTTAGTGGGTGTTTCCCATCTTGAAAATTGTTGTTTTGGGCTATTTTAAAACCTATGGAGAAGGTATGAGAAAAAATATGAAATTGGGAAGGTGATTACATAGGGGTTTCTTTGAAAAAGTGGCCTAATTAGGCCTATTGACAAACTGGGACAGTTAGTTTTTGAGCCTTTTGTTTCAAAGTAAACTATATTGGATTTTTGATATGTTTTAAAACTCAATAAAGGGTATCCAAAAAACCATTCACAGTCTTAAATTAAGGTTTGAAGAAAAAGATATGCTCTGACAGTCCTTTTTAGAGGGCTATTAGCATTAGGATAGTCAAAGAAAGAAGTACCTATTGTAGAAGAATTTAAGTTGCATGAGGGGTGTTGATACATTGTATTAGTCTATATTAACTTGGAAAAGGTCTGCCATGTGATAAACAAAGCAATAAATTGTTGGTTCTTCATTTGATGGGTGTTTGTCATGTTGCCTTTGAGTTATGGAGCCAGTCATGAGCCCATTGTTGTGAAATATGCCTCCTTTGAATTGAGTTGAACCCCAAAATTGCATCACATAAAGAACATCATCAGTGTTATGCTTTCCATCAAAATTGATTGAACCTTTTCCACAAATCTTAGTAGCTTCATTACCACCAAACCTAACTACTCCACCATCAAATTTTTCAAGTTTAACAAATCTACTCTTGTCACCTATCATATGATTTGATCATCCACTATCAATGAACTAGTCATCCTTTTCACTCTTAGCATGAAAGCCAAACATTACAGTGCCTTTAGGGTTAGCACTTGCTTCCAGACCCTTTTCCTTTACACAGCTTCCAAGGTTAGCAAAACCAATTTCATCTCTTAGGGCAATAAATAAGCATTCATTATTATCATCCTCATGATCAAATTCATCATCAAAAATACTTGCATCGTCTCTAACATATTAACTTTTCTTGACTATCCTTCCTCTGTTTTCCCTATTCTTAATTCTTAGAGCTCTATCTAGACATCTTCAAGCATAATGACCTATTTTTCCAAAAGGGCAACTTACCACTAAACTTTCTAGTATCCTTTTTCATTCTTCTCACAAAGTTAGCTTCCACTTCATCAAAGTCTTCTAGATCCAATTCAACAGTCTTGTCTCCTTTGCCAGCTTTGAAAGTAGTCTCATCCTTTGCAATTCAACCAGTTGTGTCGAAATCTCTTATTTCAAAGGTAGTTAGGGTGCCAAGTAACTAATCTTTGGTAAACTCATTCAAATTCTATAATTTTTCAACAGTAGAAACCTTATGATTATAAGCTTTAGGAAGAGTTATGAGTACCTTCAATATCACTTCTTTATCATCCATAGTTCCACCATGTCCTTTGATGCTATTGACAACTTCATTCACCTTCTATAAGTAGCTTGTAATGTTTTCATGTTCAAACATTCACATGGTCTCAAATGTGAGCTTCAAATTCTGCATTTTAGCTTGTTTAACCTTATCATCTCCTTCATAAACACTTTCCAACTTTTTCCAAACCACATTAGCAGTTTTCAAATTCACAACCTTTATCAATTTAGAATTAGTAAGGCCACTTAAGAGAGCATGCTTTGCCTTACCATCAATTTCAGCTTCTTTGACTTCATCTTTAGTATTTATATCATTCTAAGGTACAATGTAATTAGACTTGACGCTTTTCTAGACATCATAACCAATTGCAACTAGGAAGATTTCCATCCTTACTTTCCAAAGTGTATAGTCAGATCCATCAAACAAGGGAATCTACTTCTTATGTGCCATCTCAGATCTACCTCAAGATGTTAAGATTTCTACAAAGGAACTTCACTTTGATACCAATTTTTTAATACACAAGACAACTAAGAGGGAGGGGTGAATTGATTGTATCAAAAATTTCAAACCCTCATAAATATATTCGCATCCACATTAGTTCACTTAAACCTTTAATCTATTATGATGATTAAACATGAGAAGAAAATAATAGAAACTTAAACACATCAACACCATACACAAAAGAACACTAGATTTTACATGGAAAAACCTAAAAGGGAAAAACTATGGTGAGGATTAGCTCACAATATAATGTAGTAACAATACCAAATTACAAAAGGCTCACTACCTAAAAGAATTCTCACTGCAGGGGACTCACTATCCAAGTGGACTCACTGCCCACTGAGAAAGAAAGAAAGAAAGAAGAGAAGGATAGCTCACTGCTAGCACTTGAACTGATAATTGCATCTAACCTATGAATGAGGTTTAGTATGAAGCTCATTATACAACACAACATACACAACATCTTTGTAGCATCACCGAAGATTGTAGACACCTTCTGCCCACTACATCTAGTAGCCTAACACATGAAAGCCCTCACTGCCTTGATCAAGTTCACATGAAAACATCATATCCCCCATACACACACATTCATGAATTCTTGACACTTATTTATACGATCATCATGCATGAAAACATTCTCCAAGGTTAGTAAGGCAACTTAACCCATAAAATTCAAATTAGGTCTAGACCTAAACATTCTTGCAGAGGAAGGGAATGAATGTAGATGACATCACAGTTTTGTACGGGCCTAAAACCACTCTTACATGCTTCAACACACTTTCACAATCACCACAACATAATCAGAATTAGTGAAAACAACCAAGTCTACAAAACTTGTGTTAACATTGATAACTTTTAAGCACATGCTTCCTCAAAGACAAACACACCTTGTAGACCTTTTACAAAGCTTTAACATAATCTAGAAACATCCATGAACAACTTGAGGTCACCTGGAAACCAACAAATTTAGCCACAACAACTTTCACCTGAAGGAAGTTGACAATCTGCTTACAAACAACACTGTCGAATTCTGCTATACAATAACTTGCTTTTCAGAGCACTGAATCCCAAACCTTTTGGATAGAAGATAAATAAACACCTTATAATCCTATATCTAGAACCACAACACATAAAACTATTTTGTGGAGTAATGCGGAGCAAAATACTTTCTCCTAGACACATTGCAAACACTGTCAGACATTGTCTTCAAATTGGTGAACATAACTTTTACTGTACAGTGTACCAAATTTTGGATTTATCATCTTCAAACACTTCTCAACAACATATCTAAACCACACACTTAGATCTCCAACATAGAAAAGATGCAGAGAAAAAACTCATCCAATATTTTGTAAGCCAGAGGACTTCTTCAACACACCGTTTCCAATATTAATCAAATTTTCTCAAAAGCACTTGGAAACTCAGCAAGAGGAACATATTTTTAACACCTTCAACACTTCTTCAAAGTAATCACATCATCATTGATTCAACAACTTAATCAAATAAAAAAAGTAATAGTAGAGACCACAGTTGACACCAATGACAACACAAACATGTTGACATCAATGACAACACCGATCACAACATACTTGCAACACCTAATCTATCTAATATCTAAATTACAATTGATGAATTTTTTGAAAAAATCCTAAATCCCATAGAAAGTTTAAAACCTTTGAAATTTGATGTGGAGTATTTGGATCAATTAGTTACTAGAAGTGTGAGAATATTAAGAGATGATGGATTATACCAAGTGGTACAAGAAGATAACAATAACATGTTCAATTTGACTAAAAATACAATTGGACTAAGTCAAGAAGATTGGAAACTATCATTCTTTGATAATATGTCCTTAACCAATGAAAATATATCTCCTAATAAAATTACAATTTAAAGAGTTACAACTCCCAGACCAAGAGTCATCCCTCGTGCCATATAAAGAAAGAATAATTTTATCATCAAATACAAGTGAAATAGAAAATCTCATGAGTAGTAGTTTATACAAAACTTGAAGGAAATCTTAGGAAAGGAATATTTTGAAATACAACTATCTAGAGACAAAGGAAGAATTAGGAAAATACCACAATGGAAAATACATAAAGAACCAAAGACCACTACTGAAAAACAACACAAAAGAGATAAAGATCCTAATTTTAACATGGATTCACCAATCAAATTCCCAATCTTTGGTAAAGACACAACTAAAGTAGCAGAACACATATTTTTCCTAAAATCCCTATGGTAGAGAAAAGGAACAACCAGGGATCAAAAAAAGTTATTTAATTTTGTAGGCACTCTAAGAAATGATGCACTCAACTAGTATAGGAAAACATGTCTAGAGCATGATAAGGAAATAACATAGATTAAAAAGGAATTCCTAATTTTGAATCACCCAAAATCCCAACAAAAAGTGTAAGTAAAATGAGGGATATGGTCAAAGAAGAAGGAGAATCTATCAAAGACTATGATTGAAGATTCAAAGAAGTATCCAAAAAATTGGTAGAACCTTTAACAGAAAAACAACACATAGAATGGTTCATTTCTGGAATGACATCTGAAATTAGAACTTCACTGGATATAAGAGTATTTAGTACATATTTAGAAGAAGTCACACTAGTATGCCAAGGAGAAGTGTAAAATTGGTGAAGGAAAGACAAAACCTCAAAAAATAAGGAGATAGAAAGACTAAAGCTTGAACTTGAACAATTAAAGATGAATCAAGAAATATTCGCAATACAGGAAAACATACAATTACAAAGGATGAACATATGGTGCACATATTTATCAAGAGAAGGACATATTAGAAATGAATACCCAACACTTAAAGGAGACAAAAGTGAAAGGAAGCTAGGTATGTGGAAATCACTTCCTACACTAATCTAATGAGGAGAGAAGAGTGCAAATTCATTTTAACCTTTACAATTATAGAATGTTTAACACAACAACAGAGATATTGCAGTAGCAAACAATGTAAGAATGTAAGATAGAAGAAGAGAGACACAAGATATAAGTGGGAAAAACCCTTATTGGGTGAAAAACCCCACTCCAAAACCTACATAATGTATTATCAAAACTGTAATGGTTTACAATATACTTACAATTCAAGCTCTCATGAGTCTTTGACACTTGTATCTAGAGACAAACTGGTAGCATAACAACATCTGTTAATCATCCCTTACATCTCCTCTCCAAACACCTGTTGAAAATGAAGTTTTCAAGGCAAAACTGAACATATCTTGGAATAAGCATCCAACTTGGCCTCATGGCCCAAAAACCACACCTAGGGACACTTGTCCAACACTACAGCATGGTCATGACACTTTTCATATCACCCTATCCCACTATGGTCACCTATTTCCAATTTGGGCAATGACAGATGCTCTTACGCACCAACCGACTGTCATAGAATCTATCATAGCTGTCATAACTTACATCTGTAAGAGAAACTATAATACACAAGATATAAATAGCATATCCTCTCACAACATGACATAACCCTCCTTGTGGCACCCAAAGATGCCCTCTTCCAAGATGTCTTGTGACACATGTCTTCACCTGTCATAGAACCTTCTATTTCTGACTCTTACATGTCATAAAACTGTCATCGGAATCTGTCATGATCATTCTAGTCAATATTCCCTTACACACTAGTCAAGATGCCGACACATGGTAGAAAACCTCTACCATACAAAAGGGATGCCTATCTCCACATGGAGTGAGTTGACCATCCTAGTCACCTTACAAGTGGAATGGCAACTCATCGTGCCACTTCACACTAGATGACAAAACATGATGTGCAACAAAATTACAACATAGGCCAAGTAAATAAATTACATTATAATAATAAATCCAAGGAATTTACAAGGTTGAGACACCTTAATTCCCAACATCCTCCCACTTGTCGAACACCTTGTAAGAGCCAATAGAAAAATAGGATTTAACTGCAATAGGCTGAAAGGCCCATAGACTATGAACACCATCTGAACTTCTCTATGCCCACTGGTTTCATTAATGCATCTACAACATCACACTCTGACTATCACAACAAATAGTAAACTATCCTACACCAACACCAATATCTGAACACAATATCTCTTAAGCCAAATGGCTTCCTTGCAAGCATGAGTAGATGCCAGATACTCAGCTCAACTGAACTCCACTATGCTCACTAGCTTTACAGAAGCACCTGTAACATCTTCCAAGTGATCACCAACATGACAAAAGATTAGAATGACAAAAATATGATGAAACACTAAATTCCACATAGACACACCAATGTATCCAACTTCAAACTGGTTAACAGAACATAACTTTGAAGTCCAAACATCTTCAAAACAAGATTGAGCACGTAAGCTCCAAAATAGTTAGAACAACAACCACAACTAGTTGTTTACATCTAGCAAAAAAAAAAAAAAACCACCATTGATAGAAATTTTGCACATGACATATTCAGTTCATATTGCAACTCTCATCCCTATATAATCCACTATCCTGCTCAAAGTTACCGTCTCCCATGATAACAAACACACCAAAACCATTGATGTGCAAAAAATCTAAAGACCTTTGATACTGCAGCCCAATGAAAAACCATCTACCAAAGATATACATACATCCTAGGATTCAAACTGCATGAGCAATGTCAACTAAAGTAACTCAAAGTCTACCAATCAGCACTTACATAAAAGTGGCTTATAATACAAGCATATAATACAAAGAACAATTACAATGATTTGCAAACTACAACCAACTGCTGCAAAATAGAGCATACTTCCAAAAATAGTTTTTTGCTCACTCTCCCATCTCTGATCTCCTCCACTTTTCCCAAGTCCACATCTACTATTGCCAAAAAAACAATAAAGTACAACAACAGTAGATGGCCATGAACCCAATGATCATACTAGATGAGTAAGAACCTCTAGGAAGAAAAATGAGACCATAAAGAGAAACTACAAACCATAACATGTTCTTCTGTTAACACCACCAAGTGCTAAGCTGTGCCAAGTATGATCTCCTTCACAAAACCCCAACTAAAAGGCCTTAACAACACCCAACCATTTAATCTCATAAGATCAAATAAACATCAACATGGATGTAAGCCTCTCTAATCAAGGTAGATCAAACTCATAACCATTCCATAACAAGGAATAAGCCCAATCACATCTCCTAAACACCTCATAAATGAAAATCATAAAACAAAACATAAGAATCAAGAAGATAACCATGCTAACATCCCTCAAATGAAACCTCCAGAACCAATAAATGTAGCTCAAGATTCATATCCATGAGAAATCAAAGCATAAAACAAAAGGAATTTGAAATAACCTAGGCAATACCTATCAAAACATTTTTTGCTGAGTGAACTGAGAGTGGGGAATGAGAATGATCCACTGAGATACACCGAGTCTCATATACTCTCTCCAAGAACAATCTCCTCTCAAGTTCAAATATGAACTCACGTCCATAACAAGTGAAAGCTTCTCGATCTTTCTGCTAAAATTTAACCATTCCAACACATGATCCCTACAACAGGAGATCTCAAGCCTCACCTCAATTCTCTCTAGTATCCATGAGAATCCATCAACCAATACATGCCAACTTCAAATGCATCTTGCAAAATCATGAAGCTTCAAGCAAATGATCAATACTCAAAACCAAAGAGAATAGACAAGATCACTGTCAGAACTCCCACTACACATCTGCATGATCAAGAAGCCCATCATGACATCATGATCTAGCCATCTCCTCGTAAGAAGATCACATACAACAAAGCATACAATAATGCATACATCCTGTCTCAAGAGAATCTATATCATGCCAAAACTTTAAGCTAGCATCGAGAGTAAACCATGACATAATAACATCTCTAAACAAAGGATAAATGTGTCATACCAACAAATCATAAACCCGACACCTCAATCAAGATGTCAACATCTCCAAACATATGAACATAACCATCTCCTGTCATAACTAAAAATGTCAAAGAACTCTCAAAAACAAGATCTCCTCCATGACACCAATATCCACTGCAGAAGATCATCCATCACTTATGATGAATCCAACATCACTGCCGAAGCTCCCACTAAAACTGTGATATTGAGCTTATAAAGGCATCATCTTAACCATCCTCTCAATGAAGATCATCCATGGCTCTAACACAATCTAACAATTGTCCTGTGCAATATCAGCAACACAAAAGAATAAAATAGAACCAAGATCTCCAAGTCAAGAAGATAAAATGATCACTGTCAAAAGCTCACACTAAACTGTGTAACCAAGCTATCCATGAAATTATGATAAACATGCTATAAGTCCCAATAAATGACTATCCATGTACTCTAATTATCCATCCTCTTATCCCAAAGCAACATACCAAATACATAAATGACCATAGACAAGGTGAACTAACAAAGTCTACATAAATACTGAAACAATCTTGTGGATATAAACAATCCACATTTGAGTCATCCCACTGCAATCAAATAGGTGATCAACCCACAAAACTACATAAATTGTAGATCCCAAACATGAAACATGCAAACTCATCATCACATTAGTAACTTGCAAACTGAGATACCAAAGAAGACAATCTGTAGACTTCAAGACTCAACCATCAAATCAATTCTAGATTCAATTTGCTAACAAGTCCACAAATGAGTGATTGTAGTCAAGGAACTAAACAAGCATATGCTGTAGAAATGATGAGTGATTAATCACATACCATCATCTCCACACTGAGAAAGATACAAATCTCCTCACATTATGCACGAAGCATACATACAAATTTGCAACTATCTTACATCCAAAAACACTCCCAAGGAATCATAATCTGAAAAATAGTTTGTCTGTGGATTTACAAAACCACAAGTTTTGATTAACCATGTAAAACCTGCAAAACCACCATGTCACTGACATACATGCAAATCCATGAATATCCATTTATCATCTGGAAAACAAACAATTTTGAAAATCACCAATATAGTTAAACCAAAATAATAGAATAACATAGATAAGCACAACCATAGATTTTTGAATGGAACATCTACAAAACCTTAGATCAAATCAATATGAAATTGAGACATGCAAGTACAGCCAACTAATATGAAATAGAGGTCCAAGAATTTCATGCCCATTTGTAGGCCAACTCCACAACCATCACCGTGTACAAGCATACCAAGAAGCTAGGCTGTTCCAGGAGCTTTCAAACCATCCATAGATTAACTCCAAAGCCTACATGCATTTAGTATTAACAAGACAATGTCTTCCAATGCTAGGGACTAAAACCAAGCACCCAACATAAGCACATCAAACCATAGCCATGGCAACCCAAGTTTCTCCATGTGATCAGGGAGCCAAGAATGAACACGCAACATGAATACTTTGCTACAAATGACCATAGAATGATAGAACATAACCACCATGCATGAGGGTTATTGCATACTATTAAACAGGAGCTCCAGATGAATATCATACTAAATGTAACCTCATGATCAACTCCATAGCACTCCATCTTAAGTTTCCATAATTCAAAATTTGTGTCGTTAAACATCCCCATCTCTATTCTTCTGGATGTGCCTACCATCTCATTCCTACAACAAGATTTCAAAATACTCTGCATGGACTCCCACTCAACCTAAGATTAGTACATAAAACCCCTATCCAACAACTAGGACCAAAGAGAATAGCTCAGATACCAACTGAAAGGAAGCTAGGTATGCAGAAATCGCTTCCTACACTAATCTAATGAGGAAAGAAGAGTGCAAATTCATTTTAACCTTTACAATTATAGAATGTTTAACACAACAACAGAGATATTGCAGCAGTAAACAACATAAGAATGTAAGATAGAAGGAGAGAGACACAAGATATACGTGGGGAAAACCCTTATTGGATGAAAAACCCCACACTCCAAAACTTGCACAATGTATTATCAAAACTATAATGGTTTACAATACACTTGCAATGCAAGCTCTCAGGAGTCTTCGACACTCATATCTGGAGACAAACCAGTAGCATAACAACACCTGTTAATCACCTCTTACATCTCCTCTCCAAGCACCTGCTTATAATGAAGTTTTCAAGGAAAAATTGAACATATCTTGGAATGGGCATCCAACTTGGCCTCATGACCCAAAACCCATGCCTAGGGACATTTGTCCAACACTACAGCATGGTCATGACACTTTTCATATCACCCTATCCCAATATGGTTGCCTATTTCCAATTTGGGCAATGACAGATGCTATTACGTACCAACCGACTGTCATAGAATCTGTCATAGCTGTCATAACTTACAGCTGTAAAAGAATCTATCATACACAGACTATAAATAGAGTATTCTCTTACAACACGACATAACCCTCCTTGGGGTGCCCAAAGATACCTTCTTCCAATATTTCTTGTGACACATGTCTTCACTTGTCATAGAACATTCTATTTCTGACTCTTACATGTCATAAAACTATCATAGGAATCTGTTGTGACCATTTCAGTCAATATTCCCTTACACACTAGTCAAGATGCCGACACATGGTAGAAAACCTCTACCACACAAAAGGGACACCTATCTCCACATGCAGTGAGTTGACCATCCTAGTCACCTTACAAGTGGAATGACAACTCATCGTGCCACTTCACACCAGATGACAAAACAGGATGTGCAACAAAATTACAACATAGTCTAAGTAAATAAATTACATTACAATAATAAATCCAAGGAATTTGCAAGGTTGAGACACCTAATTCCCAACATTCTCCCACTTGTCGAACACATTGTAAGAGCCAATAGAAAAATAGGATTTAACTGCTATAGGCTGAAAGGCCCATAGACTCTGAACACCATCTGAACCTCTACCTTGAGATGATGTATGTAAAAGGATTAGCAGAAAGGCCTCTCTATATCCAAAATCATGGATACAAAGCACCAAATTGCAAAAACTAGATAAATATAAACACCTTCTAGAATACACTATAACAAAATCAGATAACATATACACCAAATTATTCAAATCAATAAAGAGGCTACTATAACAATTACAAAGGAGGCAGAGGCAAAGATAGGGGCAAAAGTTGCCACCTACTACAAATGTAGTAAATAGGGACATAATGCAAATGAGTGTTGGATGAATAAGTAAAAGGTATGTGCATTTTGTGGGAATCCATATGATGACCTATTTACATGTGAGAGAGAACAACAATACTTTAAAATGCTTCACCACATTCAAAAAGTGATGAACTCTCTAGTCCTAATGCACCTAAAAATGTAAGAATAATGTTAAAAGTCCCCAAGAACCCACCACAAGGGGCAAGGCATTGCCACAAAGAAGAAGGAAAGATAGAAAAATATAAGAATCCTTATATCTTAAGTGAAGAAGAAGAACTAGAAAAACAATATAAGAAGAAAAAGGAAAAATTAGGATAAAAGGCAATATTGGAACACAAAGGCAAAAATAATGTTGCGGTAGTTACAAGAGGGGGAAAAGATACTGCCAAAACTAGAATAGAAGAATCAGAAGATGATAATGATGATGATGATGAAGAAGAAGACTATTTCCCTACCAAATATAAGCATGACAAAATAGTCAAAGAAGCAAAAAAGACTATAATTTAGGAGCAACAAAAAGAACAATATTACAAATATCACTTTTTGGAACAAGAAGCTATGACATTAAAACAATTGACCTTGGTTGTGGAACAAAACAATCTAATTGAAAAACTAAAATAATTATCTAAGTACTAGAACAAGCAGACAATTCCAAAACCATGGGTCCAAAAAATGACCAAAGCATCTAGATGCTAGAAAGCCAAGCCACTAATGATAGATGCATGTATAAATCATAAAAAGATCAAACAAGTAATGGTTGATTTGGGTGCAGATGTCAACATGCTCCCTAGAAGACACTTAGGAAGGCCTAAATTATATGAAACTCCCTACAACATTAGCCTAGATGATGGCGTCAAATATAAGGAATACTGAGAGGGGGGGTGAATTAGTATTCCACAAAACCACTTCTTAACAAGTTTATTAATCCAATTTCCAAAATCAATAACATGAAAGAAGAATAAGTATAAGAACAACCATAAAGACATAACACATGGACACTGGGATTTTTACGTGAAAAACCCAAAAAGGGAAAAACCATGGCGAGTGTTAGGTCACAATATATTATGATAGCTTAATACCAGATTACAAGAAGGCTAACTGCCTTAGGGCTCACTGCCCTATGAAGAAGTGCTCACTGCATAAAGGCTCACTACCAAGAGAAAAAAAAGGAAAGAAGGAGATGGCTCGCTGCCAAAATGAACTGATTAGATTACATCTACACATGCATGAATGCAGCTTCAATGTATGCTCAAAATAATATCTCAAAACTTTTCATCTTGACTGCTTTATTTCACTGCTCTGCTTTTACATTAAACAAAATCTGTCTTCTACTTTTTGTCACCTACTCTATTGTTCACATTCTACACACATTCATATATGCATCATACACACCACAAATACCAATATCAATTCCATATATATATCCACAACTAACAAAATCTTCATATCAGGTCAGCCTAATAAAGTGTACCATGTAGTCATGCATTATGTGCTTTGTCAGAAAAATTTATTTCCCAAAATCTATGCCAGACCCAAACAATATTTGGAACACCATCACACATGTTAGCCTCAACTATTTTTCCACTTAAGATTAAGTTCCAAACACCAAAATGTTACCGCACACACATAATACTTATTATGTCGACCTTATTCATAGACTGTTTACTAGTTCAGTTCAACTGTCAGACAACATCTTCCACTGCGGACCATGAGACTTGCTCAAATCCATATTAGAGGCTCTTCACTCATCACATATCATATCTCCAGAACTGCAAGATAAATTATGCAACTGTGGAGAAATGCGGACCCTTTTTCTCAGACACTGTGTACTGCTCCTATCTTAGTTCTATTCACCCAGACTTAGATCAATCACTACTTAACTTCCAGAAGTCATAAAGACTTGTAATTTTGAACATAGTACCTCCAAAAAATCCTGAATAACATACCTGAACCGTATACCTTGACCATCAACTACGGAGGAATATCACTTGAGTTTCTGCTACTAACTCTATGTTGTCAGTACTTAGCCATTCTACCTTAGTCTTTTGTGTTTGGACCAGATCCTTGTATACAGACTGTTCCTAGTTGAGTTCCCAATCATCCTTAGCTCCATCATGCTCTATTTTACTTGTTGCCATCAATGACAACAATACCTAATCAGCAGTGTCTCTTGACTATGTTTCCAATAGATGGATCGTCAATAGGGACAATGGGAACCTTGAAGCATGCAGAGGTCAACATACTAGGGGTTAAATAAATTGTAGACTTTGAAATCATTGAGATAAAAGAACCCTTCAATACTTTCAACGAACATTTTAGATTGCAATGGTTTGTAAACTCTAATGGAATTATAGGCTTGAGGAAGGAAGAATTGTCTTTTGTAGATGATAATAAGATAGTAAATATACCTTTGGGTATAGATATTAGTAACACATATACAAAGGAGGTGGCATAGGAATAATATGATGATGAGGAATCCAAAATGCTTTACTCATTATTAAAATTGGCAAAATAGGAATTGGTTGAAGAACCTAACTTTGTAGGGGAGATATATGTTGATGATAGCACTAATGGTGAAGATGTACTAAATGCATGGTTAAGGTATTAACTAGAATTGCAATCTTGGAAGCTAAGGAGAGCAAGAAAAATTTATGCCTTATACATAATAGCGAAGAATATACCACATTCAACTACAGATGATAGTACACCACCGTAATTTACACTAGACTTATCTACTATTTACACTTCCCCTTACATCCAAAAATCTAGGCAAATAAATCATATTTCAATGGGCATATCTCATATTAAGTTACCAAAATACTTAGGAGTAGGTGACCTAAAAATACTTGGAGGATATGGAGAAAACTTTCAATAAAGAAGAATTAAGATTGAATGCACTACAACATACATTAATCTGTAGCATAGAAAGGTGGTGGAACACCCAGAAAGATAATATCCCTTTGTGGCAAGCATTGAAAATTATTATAAAAAAAAGGTACTTATTAAAAGAATGGGAATTCAAACAAATCCCAAAATATGATGGAACAATACTATTGCCACAACACCTAGACATCTGTATCACTACATGGAAGGCAAGAAATGAATATGACACAAGACTGTACATCTAGATATTTTATTGGACCCTTACGCCTATAGTACAAACTTGGTATTACAACCAAGGGAAGAGGGTAAAAACAAGAAAATGGGATGAACTACAAAGAGACTTTAGATATACATTCTCATTTCATAATCTTGATGACAATATCAATAATGTGCTATAAAAGATGAACAAAATCATATTCTTGCCTATAGAAGAAAATCGAATAGAAATATAGATAAGACAATAAACACCTACACCTCCAAGAGAGGAAGGAATATGGAAATTGATAAAATGGATGGACACACAAGAACAACATTTCAAGAAGAGATGCTACACAACACAACACAATGAAATAAAAAATGAGGAAGCCCTCTTGAATATAGAAATTAACCAGGGAGAAAGTACTATCACATCACATATTGCATGTAAGGAAAAATACTACAAGAAACCACTAAAATTAAGAGAAGAAATAATATCAAAAGGATGAAGTCATAAGCTTGTGAAAATAGGAGACTATTGGGAGGAAAAAGAAGTGATGCAAATTGTGGAAATCTTGATAGTGTACGAAGATCTATTTCCCTAGACATTCACAAACCTAAAAGGAATCAAATAAGAAGGAAATATAATGAAAACATAATTGAAAGAAGGGGTAAAACCATAGAAAAAGAGACATATAGATTGAATCCAAACATGAAAAAGAAGGTCAAAACTGAAATTGATAAATTGCTTGCGATAGGATCATTAAACTAGTAGAGGATGCAAAATGGATAAGCCCAATGGTAGTACAGAATAAAAAATAGGAGATATTAGGATATGTGTAGACTTTAGGGAGCTGAAAAATATTCCATCCATGATCCATTTCTAACACCATTCATAGAAGAAGTCTTGGAATCAGTGGCTGGAAGGGAAACTTACTCTTTTACTAATGGATTTTTTGATTATCATCAAGTCAAAATTTAGGAAGAGGACCAAGAAATAACTACATTTATGATAGAGTGGGGGTCCTTTATGTACACTATAATTCTCCTTTGGACTAAAGAATGTGTTAGATGTTTTTAGTAGAATTATAGTTAATGCATTTAAAGACTTCATCCATGACTTTCTCCAGAAGTCTATTTAGATGATTGGACAGTCTATGGATTGTTGAAAATTGTGTTCAAGTGCTCCACACAATGCTAGAAAGATGCAAAAGCCTACAAATTGCATTAAGCTTGAAGAAATGTATCTTTGCAGTACCATTTGGTATACTTTTAGTTTGCATAATATGCAAAGGACTTATTGTAGATCCACTAAAAGTGGCGCTGCTTATGAACTTACCACCACCAAAGACAATATCAGAGGTCAAAACCTTCTTAGATTATATTGGATATCACTGGAAATTTACTAGAGGATATGCTACCATAGCAATACCAATTGAAAAACTTTTTGAAGAAAAAAACAAATAAAACAATTGAGTGGAATGAGCAATTTCAACAATCATTTCACACAATCATTTGACACAATCAAACAAAAGATAGTAGAATCTCCCATAATAATCTTTTTGGATTGGAACACACCATTCCATGTCCACATAGATGCTTCTAGCATAGCAATTAGTATAGTACTAGCACAACCTAGAGCATCCAATAGCATTTGCAAGCCACAAACTTTCCGAAGCTAAGAAAAATTACACCACTATTATTTAAGTCCTATGCAAGTCAATATGGTGGCCAACATTTTTTAAGGATGCAAGTCAATATGTTAAGGAATGTGATATATGCTAAATAATGGGGAAACCCACTACAAAAGATGAGATGCCACTAAGAGCAGTCATATCCTAAATACCATTTGAGAAATGGGCCATATACTTTATTGGACCCATTGATCCACCAACCAAACACACAAAAGCCAAATTCATAATCATCAAAGTTGAGTATCTGACAAAATGGAATGAAGCAGAAGAAACCAAGAACTATACAACCAAAACCACCACAAAATTCCTATATGAAAATATAATACCAGGTTTGGCTATCCCTTAAGCATCATAAGTGACCAAGGAAAACACTTACAAATAAGACAATTGTGGTGGTCCTAAACAACTTCATGATCAATCAGAACAAAAATAATCCCTATCATCCTCAAGCCAATGGAGCAAGTGAAGCATTAAATAAGATTATAGGAACAACACTAATGTTATCCTTGAATTTCTCTTGCTCAATCCATGAGATAACCCCTATGAAACTTGTCTATTTCATAGCCCACATCCTCTAAGCATGCAAATCAACATGAATTTAAGAAGTCTCATGCATGGTCTGACCCCTCAAAAAATCATTTTGATTTGGTTCGTCATTTGTGTTTTTAAAATTTGCAAGAGTTTGTTTTTAGGACTTAGTCTTTTTTCCCCTAAGTGCAAATGTGTAGAATTTCTACACTTATGCATTTTTGTGTTCCTTAAGTGTAGTTGTGGAGAATTTCTCTACAACTACACCTATCATGTAGTTGTATAGAAATTCTCCACAACTACACTCCCATCCCTGCACACTCAGCCATTAATGGTCATTAATGGATGTGGTTCATATAGTTTTTACCTTTATTTCTTTTGTTTTTACTTTTATTTCTTACCATTTTGACTTTATTTTCACATCTCCTACCTCCTCCATGCCGTGTGTGATCAACCCCGAGTTCATGGATTTGGCCATCAAATTTCTGACTCATCATTCTCGGGTAAGTCTTGTCATTTGTTTTTTTTGTTTCATTTATTTTTTAGTTTTAAATGGTGTTTTCTCTCATATTTGGAAACCCTAGATCTAGTTTTTGATCTCTGGTTATAGGTTTTCTTTTTGTTTCATAGTTTTTCTATGTCGATTCATTTTATTTGTTTCTATCATGGTCATTCTAAAACATGAAAACCTCATTTGGCCTATGTTTACTCTGTCAATAGTCTTAGTAAGTTTTAGACCGATGTTGTTTGGAGGTAAAACTCCAAACAACATTATTTTTTGCACTACCTTTTAGAAGGTGTTGTGTGGAGAAATTTCTCTATACAACACCCTATGTTAAGGTGTTGTGCAAATAAATTTCCCCACACAACACCATATTTATCAAAACAGATCTAAGTTAAAGGTGTTGTGCAAAGAAAATACTCCTCACAACACCCAACATCCAAAACTTAGTTCTAAACCTTTGTAATACAAAGTGTTGTGCAGAGTTTTTTCTCTGCACAAAATCTTTTATTTCAAAGTGTTGTGTAGAGTTTTTTATCTACACAATATCTTTTATTTCAAAGTGTTTTGTAGAGAAAAAACCCTATACAACACTTACTATTTCATTCACCCAAAATACCAAGTATGAAAAATACTGTGTTCTGGTGCACTTCAAAGAATTTTCTCCAAAATGCACCACAAAGTCTTACCCCAGTGCACTTCAAATAATTTTCTCCAAAGTGCACCTTTTCATCTTTTGATCTACAACTAAGTGTATTTTAGAGAATTTTCTCTGAACTACACCCAAAAACCTTGTAAGTGTAACAATGGAGAATTTTTCTGACTTTACACCAAACACTGTCTTGAAGTGTAGAAGTGCAGAATTTTTCCACAACTGCATGAGGCTAGGAACTTGGAATTTTTTCTAACTCTGGAGGATGTCTAAACATTATTTTTTGTAGTCTATTGCCAAATGTCCAAGCCTTCTTTGAACAAGAAAAATATGAAGTACAAGTATCAAGGCATCATCTCGATGACTTCCATGGAGTCCAATGTGGATGATATTAAAGACATGGAGATTAGCCATGTTGATTGGTGTAGGAGCACCTATTCCATAGTGGCCTACTTGAGGCATTTAATTTTTTTAAGCTTGTTTTTATATTTTCAATAAGGTCTTATAAGACCAATGCAATGCAATAAGGTTAGCTTGGACCAATGCATGTTCAGTTAGTTGTATTTAGGGTTAGGTTGTAAGTTCCAAGATCATTTGCTAATCTGTAGTTTGTTAGGATAGCTAAGTTTGTTGGATCAAGGGAGGTAATTAGCTCTCCCATCCACTTGGAGATAAGTCTGTACTACTCCTTGAGAGTAGATAAATACCCCCAGATCGGGTCATTTTAGAAGGGCATACATACTGAGAAGTTACATTGTGCTGTTGGAAAATAGAGTACTGTAATCGTATATTTTGAAAGCTAATCAAGATTTTGTTGGTGTTTTAAATCATTTGATCTCACTGTGTAATTGAATCATTATTTTGATTGGCCAAATGGATTCTTCATCCCATTCCACCGATTGATTCCTGTAGAATCGGTGGAATGGTCATGTACAGTAGTTTAGGGTTTAGTTTGCATTTTCTATATGTTTGCAGGATCGCAGGCCAGAGATGTTGAAGAACACTAGCATGGGTATGTGCTAGGATATGCAGGGTAAATCAGGTCAGATAAACCCCCCTAGAAGCAAATCGGGCCATCTCTAGAGAACCGGCAGTACGATGTCAAGTAGTGTGAAGGTGAAGTTGTGGTTGCATCAGAGTGACAAGAGTATCAGCAGGAAACTTTAGGGATTCACTGATGACGAGAGTCATGGCGATGAGAATTATCATCGAGGCATTGGTGTAATGGCTACCAAGTGTATTGGTGTGAGGTTGGACATCGACAATGGGGTTCAAAGTTGGGCCGATGGTAGAAGTCTGGCTGACGGTGGAGTCCAACATTGGTAGTGTCAGGGAGACAAAGGAGATTGGCGAGAGGCTTAAGGTGTTTGCCAACAGCGAAGGTCCCACTGATAGGCAAAAAGGTGATTCTCCATCGGCAAGAGGATAGCGATCCGCAGAGGAAATAAAGGTGGTGCTGATGGGAGGATGTGTTGCCCATGGTCAATAAGTCAAGGGCGTCCATCGATATGACTAATACGATCGGATGGAATGGTTTTAGTGGCGCCGATGGGTTAAGTCTTGCCGATAGGCAACTTAATCGATAGAGGTGCATTGGCATAAGGTGGATGATCGGTGTAGGTCATGTTCGATTGGCCGATGGATAAATGTCTCACCGATAGGTAAGGAGAATAGCTTGATGCCGATAGAGAAGGCATATACAGTGGAAAATACATGTCAAGTGGTGCATGAACATACATTTAGGATTGTATGTTAGGGTTTTCGTAGAGGTTGGTTAGCCTCTGCATCATTGATATAATAGAATTTCTATAAAGAGTGAATAAACAACCTATTGTTGCATATGCAAACCATCCTCGATAGTAGCATCTATTTGGTTTCTGCCTTCCCAATGTTAGCTCAGAATCTAGAGTTTGTGTTGGCCATGGTAGTTAAGTTTGATAAGGAAAGTAAAATCATATCAAATGCAAATGGTAAAGTAGTGATCAAGTTGGATCCAAAATTCTTTGATAAGGTCTTCATGTGCCTTAACACTACTGATTATTCAGATCTCACCATAGAAGGAGCACAAGATCACTATGATTTAAGTATTTAGAGAAATGCAAGAAAATCATCAATATCCAATGGCTCAAGTCTCCTAGGCCCACAATTACAAGATGGCCAAAGAACATTCATCAGAGTGAGTTCATTAAGGAAGTGGGTGATCTTATTACCCTCTTAAGCAGAGTGAAATGGCTTCCTACATCCAATACTTTTCAAGAATGGATGTATCAATATATCTATGTCATTAAGAAGGGTAATCAAAATATATTTTGGGGAAAACAAATAAATGACTTGATTTGTGAGCAACTTTCTAGAGTGTCTACATCACTGAATTTTTATATGACTTCATACATAGTGTATGTTGCTACTTCAATGAAGCACTTTCCTGGTCTAACTTTAGAAGGTGATAGGAGAAACATTCAAGTGTATGAATACTACCCTCAGTTGACACTAAAAGAAAGCATCAAGCACTTTAGAAGGATAAATGATGCCTTCTTATACAATTACATTTGCATGCTTGAGAAGGAACTTGAGAAGGAAAGAATCTTTGATGAAGCTTGGGAGCAAGTAAAGAGGTTTGGATGTATTTTTTTGCAATTTCCTACCCTTACCTATATTAGAGTTGGTTGTTTCAATGGGCAGCCATATATGTTACCAAGATATCTAGGTGATAAGTTGATATTCATGGAGTTATGCAGACAAATCATGACTATGCATAACAAACAAGTAGAAGCCCATAGAGTTGGGTTCAAGTTTCCAGTTGCTATTGGTAGGCATTCAATTTCTACAACTCCAAAAGCCAAGGCAATGGAGACGGAGATGCAATGGTTGACGATGAAAAGGTATAAGAAAAGAAATGACTTTGATTACTTAGGTATGAAACACAAATTGAAAGGTAATTATACTAATGTTCATAAGATTGAGGATATATGAGTAGAATGCAGAAATGATGAGGATGTAAGGAAGCTAGACTTCAGTTGGCTTACCTTGGAACAAGTTAGGAATTTTGATCTAGCTAATATCCCAGAGGATATGCAAGAAGAAAATCACATCATGGGTGTTGCATATGCAGGAAATAAGGTTGCTAACACTCCTCTTCCACCAATTCAATGGTCAGAGAAGGAGATGACTTCAATGATAGAAAGGTTTCAACCTATTCTTGCAAACACAAATGCTTGGTTACAGAAGAAAGGGATAAAAATAGAACCCTTTAAAATAGGTTCAGAAGAAGAATAGATCAAGGGACCTTTCGGCAGGAGAGAAGAGTTGAGAATGAAGAACAAAGAAGACACTCCTCGTACCAGTAATAAACCAAGGTATATCTTCACTACAAAAGGAGACAAAGGCAAAAGGAAAGAAAAGGAGGGAAAATCTACTTAGGTAGATATTGAACAAGAAGAGATTACTGCTAAGGAGTTACAAGAACCTCCTGTTACTTCTCAACTAGAATCAACATAGGTAACACCTCCCCCTTCTCCTATAATTTTTGAAGTGCAAACCCCTACTCCACCGATTACTTCAAGTTCCCAACCATTGCCTACTATTTCTACTATTTCTGCTACACCCACTGTATCTTTGCATTATGTTCATTCATCTACTTCCACACCTACAAATGAACCATTGTTTGGAGGTCCTCAAGGAAACATAGAAGATGTGTTTGGCTCTCTTTCCTCTTTTCCTAGTTTATTAGATGTACCCTCATCTATGATTGACCCACTCACACAATCAAGCTTTGATAAGTTTATGTCTGCCTTCACAGCTAAAGTATCGATTAATGTCAATCCTACTACTGCTCAAACTCAGACTTCACCTATTGTCACTTTGACCCCACTTATGTCTACATCAGTACAAGATACTTCTATTCCACCTATTTCACAAATCATAGGTCCTACCCCATCCTCTCAAAATTTGGTGATAGAGACAGGAGGTAATTCTTTTTGTCTTCCCCCTTGGATAATGTCGTAAAAGTCAAAAAGAAAGAAGCAAGTAGTATCTCCTGGTGAATTTGGCTTTGGCCAATTGGTCCTAGAAAATCCCAAAGCAATTAAGAAGGGCAAAACCTTGTCTAAAGTTCTTGTTGCCCCATCTAGAAACAAATATGTTAAGGTAGTTGTCCCTCCACTAAATAAAAACATCCGTGAAGTTCAAGCTTCATACTACACTATCTCAAGAATAGAACTTGGCAAGGAAATACATGAAAATGCCAAGGAGGATTTATAAGCAACATTAGATGTGCTGCTTGAGAGATATGATAGAGATAAGTTGATCAAGGATCAACTTAAAGCACAAGTAGAGAAACTAACATATGTGGTACTCAGGATAGCCCAATCACTAGAGCAGGGATAACTTGATGAGGTAAGTATTAATGATGAAGCTGTTTAGAATGCTAAAAATATTAGGGCTCAAGGTCAGGTAGTTAGTGCTCGGATTGAAAGAATATTAGCCCAAGGCACTCAGTTGATAAAGTCTTCTATTTAAATTTACAACAATTTGGGCAAGGTAAAGAAAGATGTTGACCAGACACTTAAGATACTTTCTCAAGACATGTAGCTGATTAAACAAGATCTCAAAACATGGAACAAACTATGATATTTCAAGATGGAAGTACTGGTAGAACATGAGGTGATCCCCAATAGGAAGAGGTACATTGAATACAAGGAGGAAATGATAAACAAGGATGTTATCTAGAACCTGATTAAAGATTTAAAGGATGATGTGGAAAAGGACATAAACAAAGGTTTTGATATTTCAGATAAGCTTGCCAAATTTCCTCGTCATATGTTAGATGATGACCAACAAACACTCCATGTTGATACAATTGTCCAAGAATTCACCACCCTGATACATATAGAGATAGAGATAGAAGCTTTTTCATTGGCTTCGATTGACAAGTTGGTGGAGTTTCAGGTGATTCTGTATAGACTGCAAAATATTCTAAACAAGCACAAGAGTGGGCCTATGACCATAATAGACTCCATCACTAGAGTGCTCACCATCTCCAAGCATACATCAGGACCTGACAACAATGAAGTCCATGCATCTATGAATAGATACGAAGATTTTTTGGAGAATAATAAAGAGGAAAAAATTCATGTGTCTTCGAACACTTAGTCATTTTTCTATGCTTTTATTATGTAATTTGTAATTTCTAAATGACATTCACATGTTTTTTTGTAATATGCAATTACATGTAGGTGAAGTACAGAGTCCCAACTCAAATTGGAATCTATTCTTGAACAAGTCAAAGTAGTTATAGTTTTCCTATTTTTTCTCGTAGCCTCTCCCTATAAATAAAGAGGGGCACTTTTGTAAATATTCTCTTTTATCTATTGAAGCGAAATGCTGCCATTTTGAAGAGCAATTAAAAATTTGAGTTCATATTGTAAATCATTTTTCAATCAATATAAAAGAAAGCAAGTTGGCATCCAATATTTGTCTTGGATTAAGCTTGTAGTGCATTGGGATTGTTCTTAAGTCTTTCCTATTGCATTCTCTTGTGTATGTGATTGAATTGTGGCATGGAATCAAATATCTTAGTATGTTCTCTAAATCTGATTTTGTAGTCTTTGAGCTGCAATATCATATTTGGAATTATGTTTATCTTTGTAATTGGAAAGTAACTTGAAGACTTTGAGTTGCAAGTTATTGTCTAAGGTTGTTTGATCTTATAATGGCATACAATGAAGACTTTGGCTGCATCATAATCCATACTTTTTCATTTCCAATTGGCATAAGAAGTAACAAAAGAATTTGTACTTTTGTGGGTTTCTTGGTGTTAACACTTGTTGGTATCATTTCAGTAATTTTTTTGTTTAACTTAAGTGGATATTAGTTATTACTGCTCTAGTTAGTAGTTTGTAGTTCATTACATATTTTAAACATCACATGATTGTTGTTGTAAGTTTGTAAGAGAACATTTATTCTGAAATAAGAGAATTAGATGATATGGAAACACCTCATGGATAAGTTTTAGTGTAAATAAGCTTAGTTAATTACTAGCTGATTTTAACTAGCAATAAGAAGGGAGCCTCCCCTTTCTAAGAAGAGAGATTTAGCTCATCATATTGTGCTTGATATAACCATTTTGTCATTAGTTAGTTGATAACAAAATATTCACCCAACAATCTTTGGTGACTCTACTGGGGATCTGAACATGCAACCAAGTTCCTCATGCATTTGGTTAAAGTACACCAGGACCTCATTACCTGTAATTTTGTGGTTGTTGTTGTTGTTCTATCTTTTTTTATCAAGTTTGCAATATAGCATAACAAAGTTATACATGTGGCAGAAAAGTTCAAGGACTCATAGATCCTACATTTGAATTATTGTAAAAGCATAACTTTGATCTTTTGCCAGCACATACAAGGACACCTTCAGCGTACAAGGAGCTTTCCTCCTATCAACGCAAGGTCTCCTATACCAAATGAAGCTTCTAGTGCTCATAGGGTTCTTCCTATCACACCACTACAAAGGTTTGTTATTCCACCTTTCAACCCCAGCAGAATGGCTACTCAGGGTTCATGGGAGAATTCTTTTGGGACATTGAATTTGGTACCACCTTCACATGATCTTCCTCAAGGGTCGTGAAAGAATTTCCCCAATTTCTATGGGGATGGTAAATAATATCCAGATGAGCACATTGCCTCATTTTATATTGCATGTGGAGTCCTTGTAGTAGAGCATGAAGATGTGTCCATGAGGTTGTTTGTAGAAACACTCCAAGGTGTGGTTGCTAATTGGTTTTATCATCTTTGAACTAGAAGTATTACTAGTTGGGCTACACATCAAACCAAATTTGAAGAGAGGTTCAAACTAGTAGAAGATGTTCATGCTTTGTTGGCCCTAGCTCACTCAAATGAAAAAGGAACCCCATGATCCCATGCATGAGTTCATGGCCAAGTTTAATAAGCTAAAGAATAGAATATCTATTGTTACTCAACCCACAACTAAAAACTTGAAGTGTTTATTTATAAACACTCACCTATGGTGAGTTTTCTTCTATGAAGAGGAGCCCCAACTAATCTTGTAGCTGCTCAAAGTTTGGCTATTGAGGTGGAGGATGATTTAATCCTCGCGAGAAAATTGAGGAAAGATTCAAATAGGTCTAGGGGAAAACCCTCTTAGACCTCACCTTCTACTAGCACCACAAATCCTATGGTGCAAAAGCTAACTAATAAGTTGCTAGCTCTCAAGAAGCAGATGTCTCAAAGTTTGTCTATTCCTTCCTACAAGGACATTCTGAGGAGAACCTACCCAAATGCTTCTAATTATCCAAACAATGTTTCAAGAAATCAAAACCAGAATAGACTTCCCCCACCACAAGGAAGGCTCGCGTTGGAGGCACCACCTGTAAATGCAGTAGTGGGTTTTTATGAAACCAAACAAGATGATCTTCCACAATCAGAATATGTTTAAGAGGATGGTGCAAATCTCTTCACGGAGGATGAAGTAGAGATAGATAGTGAATCTAACATCAGGTTTCTAAATTATGAAGAAGAGGTTGGACAAGAAGAAAATGCATATAGTGAGTCTTATGTTGTTTTCACCTGCTCTCAAAATTAGTTGAATCATCCTCAGGATGTTGATAGAGCTAAGTCAAAGGATGATCCATGTTTGGTGATCTCATAATTGCCAAAAGGGGAACTCCTTTACTAGTTCAACCAAAGGACATAATGGGGAGCAAACAAGTAAGTACACCAAATCCTCCTGCCTCTCCTTCTATATCTAGACCCAATGCATCAAATCCAAAACCCCAAGATGAAAATCCTCTGTCTTCTTTAGCAAATCCTTACCAAGATTTTAATATTATAGACCATACTAAGAAGACTAAAATCCAAATGTCAAAGGTTGAGTATCTCCAAGCTAACCCCGAACAATTTGAGGGATTAGCCAAGTTTGTCAAAAGAAAAGGAGCCCATTCTGGTCAAGACTCTTCCAAAAATGTGTCTGTCACTCCTAAACCAAGGTCTGCACAAAGCAACCTTGTTGCAACTCCTTCATCTACTCCTAGTAAAATAAAGCCTTTCCATATTTCCTTACTTGTCAATGGCCATAAACTAAGTAATTGCGTCATTGATTCGGGTACCTCTGATAATGTGATGCCTACAAAAGTAGCTAATGCTTTGGGATTAACTTTGACAAAGACTTTTGGTAGTTGTTTCTCTATGGAAACTAAGAAAGTGCCCCTCATAGGGAAAATCAAAGATGCCCAATTTACATTTGCTACTTTTCTTGAGAAGAGGATCAAAATGGCAATTCTTGTAGAAGATGTCCTAGCTTCATATGGTATATTATTGCGGTGGAATTTTTGCAAGGATGTTGGTGGTGAGATCAACATGGATTGGTCAGAGGCTAGAATACTTGTCAAAGGTGTCATGCATAAACTTCATCCTGAAAGGGAGGCCAAATACACTGTGACAAAATTGAAAATCCAAAATCTTAGATTCTTTTTGAGTCTTCTGGTATGGGTACTTATTTCTTGACAATCGATGAATTTCTTGAGTCATCTGATGATGATTCAAATGAAAGTCAAGTAATTAAAGATTTATCCTCTTCAAGTGAAGAGATTCTAGGTTTTGAAACTGCCAAGGTAGGAAGTTTGAATGATGTTTGGACTTTGGAGTTCGATGGTAGTTGTTTTTCCACTAGATCTAGAGCAGGGGTAGTTCTCATATCCCCAGAAGGAAATATCTTCCCCTTTTCTTTCAAGTTGTAGTTTGACAAACTAACAACACCACTGAGTATGAAGCTTTGTTGTTAGGGATGGATGTTGCACACAAGAAAATAATAAATAATCTTCATGCACAAGGTGATGTCAAGATGATCATTTGTTAGGTAAGAAATCTATACCAGATAAAGAATGAAAGATTGAGGCATTACCACAATCATGTCTGGGATTACATACAAGATTTTGATGCCTTTAACATATCTATAGTCCCAAGGGAATACAATGACATGGTAGATTCTTTGGTTGTATCAGCTACTCTCATGGTTCTACATAAGGATTTCAATGGGAGTAAGTATACCATTGAGTTGGTTTTTTGACCTAGTGTTCCTGACAATTCTAGCCATTAGAAAATCTTCAATGATGATAACTAAATTATCACCTTTTTGGAGAAGGCAAAAAAATTTAATGAGTTGTACTTTGAAGGGAGTGATTCTCCTCCTCAAGAATCCATCTCTGAAGTGGATTAGGAAACTGGTGAAGAAGTATTACAGCTGAAAGGGAATAAGATTCCCAAAGGGTTGGTCTCTCTAGAAAAACTTTTTGATAAGCATGGTTGCTATATCAAACAGCAACAATAGTCTAGATCAGATTCATCAACAGAGGTTGCACAAATTAATCTGGGTACAAAAGGCAATCCCAAAATGGTGAATATTGGGAAATGTTGCACGTTAGAGGAAAGGAAAAAGTTTGTGATACTTTTGTGGCAGTACATTTGATCTGCTATCTTATTTATATGATGACTTGAAGTCTTTTCATTTGAAAGAAGTTCAACATGTGATTCTTCTCAAGTTAGGTTCTCTACCTCACAAGCAGAAACAAAGGCAGTACAACCCAAAAATCTCAGGTACCATTCTTGGTGAGATTCAAAAAATGTTGAATGCTAGAATTATTTTTACTATCCATCATTCCACATGGATAGATAATATTGTTCCAGTAAGAAAGAAGAATGGGGAAATCCGCATTTGTGTGGTTTTGCATAATCTAAATCAGTCATCACTGAAAGATAACTACCCACTACTGGTAATGGATCAAGTTCTACAAATGATGAAAGGTTCAGAAGTGTTTTCTATGTTAGATGGTTTCTTAGGATACAACCAAGTGGAAGTTAGTGAAGAAGATCAGCACAAGACCACCTTCACTACTCCATGGGGTACTTTTTCACATTGCAGAATGCCTTTCGGGTTGTTTTAACACAGGTTCCACTTTTCAAAGGGTGATGGACCTAGCTTTCTGTGATGAGATGGGTAAGTTTATTGTATTTTATCTTGATGATTTGACTATCTTTTCTAAGAATCATCAAGATCATTGTCATCATTTGCAGCAAATATTGGAAAGGTGTTGCCAGCATGGTATTTCACTCAATCCCAATATATCTATTTTTGGGGTTATAGAAGGAAATCTTCTTGGACATATCATGTCTAGGGAAGGTACCAAGATTGACTCTAAGTGGGTCAAATCCATCCAAAGTCTTACCCTACCTTCAAGTAAGTCAGCGGTACATTCCCTCTTTGGGAAGGTAAACTTCTTGCGAATATTTGTTCGAGATTTTGTAGAGAAGACTCATCATAGCATGGATATGATGAAGGGAAAATCCACTTTTTTTTGGAGTGTGAAAGGGAAAGCTACTTTCCATGATATAAAAGAGGCAATTGTGCATGCTTCGATCTTAGTCTGTGGACAGATTACACCGAAGACTTTATCATGTACAACTATGCTTCAAAGCATACTCTATCTGCCATCCTAATGTAACAAAACAAGGAAGGGATTGAATCTCCAATAGCTTTCATGAGTTTTCCTTTGAAGACTCATGAGCTTTAGTACTCACTAATGGAGAAACATGTTTATGTTATGGTAGAAGTAGTTAAGCATTTCAGGTATTATATTCTTAACTTGCATACTATTGCATTGGTGCCTAATTCAATGGTTAGGTCCATATTAACTCAGTAGGAATTTGGGAGTAAAAGAAGTAATTGGATTGCTAAGATCCAAGATTATGACATGGAGATTAGGCCAACCAAGCTAGTTCATTAGAAAGGTTTATGTCAGTTGATTGCTGACAACATACCAAAAGAGGTATCTGAAGATGAGGAAGCAAATACCAAGGGAGTTCCCACAATCTTGTTCATGAGCACAACATATGAGTTGTATTAAAACATTGCACACTTCCTCACATACGGAGAATGTCCCGAGCATTTGTCATACAAGGAGAAAAGGACAATCAAGCTTAAGGCCACAAACTTTGTTCTATGAGACAATGGTTTGTACAAAAGGAGCATTGATGGAATTTTTTTGGGATGTGTGGACAAAGCACAACAAGGCAAGTTGTTGGAATCTTTTCACAATTTAGCATGTGGAGGACATTTTCTAGCTCTAGTTATAGCTCACAAAATTTTGAGAGCTAGATACCATGGGACCACACTCTTTCAGGATGCATACAACTAGGTGTGTAAGTGCAAATTGTGCCAATAGTTTATGAGGAAACCCAAGTTGGTAGTGTTGGAAACAAGGCAGATAACTGAGAGGGGGGGGTGAATCAATTATCTCAAATTTCTTTAACTTTCTTTTCTTCTTTAATAATTAGTGCAGCATCAAAACATATAAGCATATGTGATCATAAGAACATAAATAAAATCAACAAACATAACACAAGGATTTTTACGTGGAAAACCCTGTTAAGGGAAAAACCATAGAGTGACTAACCCAAGATTGTATTCTTTGTTAAAAGAATAAAGGAGTACAAAATGGCACTTGCCAATTAGGGCTCATTGCCCAAGCACACTGCTCACAAGAGGCACACTGCCTACAAGAGACTCACTATCTAAAAAACTTACAGAAGGTAATCAGGTGTTTGAACTGATGAGAGGCATCTACAAATGCAAGAGTTCAGTTTTAGTTAGGCACAATACACTGATTTGATGCACTTCATTCTTTCTCTATTTTAATGTTGTTGCTCTGTCACATACCAAACTTGAATTGCTTCTTTCAAACTTATCCCTGCTTTTCTTCGCACTTTATTTCATCCCTTATACACCACACACACCTAAATACTGGAATCCATCTGATATATATATATCCGCATAAGGATTCTCATCAACTTTCTAGTTGGCAACAAGAACACTTCAAGATATTTGCAAGTTACTAATCTGTTGACAGAATCCATCAAAGAAAATATTATCTCAAGGTTTGGGGTGCCTAACAAGATAGTATTAGATAATGCTACTTGTTTTTCATCTCATAAGATAAGAAAGTTTGTTTTGAGTATGAGATCATCCTTGCACATTCTTCTGACTATTACCCCCAAGGGAATGATCAAGCCAAATCAAGAAATAAGAACCTAGTTACCATAATCATGAAGTTGGTTGATGAAAATAAGAGAACTTGGCCCAAGGCATTGTACAATGTGTTGTGGGTGGATCGTATCACTCCTAAACGAGCAATTGGCATGTCTCCATTTCAAATCTTGTATGGTTTGAATGTTGAGATACATATCACATTGGAGTTGCCTACTCTAAAGTTGGTTAAGGCAATTGAGGATGAAACTTTTGATAGTTCTATTGACAAGCATGTTATGTTTCTTGCTGAACTTGAGGAGAAATGCGTGAAGGTGGTAGATTGCATTGTAGAGCACCAAATTCAAGTAAAGAAGCTCTTTGACAAGAAAGTGAAATCCTGAGATTTCCCAATTAGAGATCAAGTTCTATTATGGGACAAGAGAAGAGAGTTGAAGGGGATGCATTGAAAATTTGATTCTTTGTGGAGAGGCCCTTTTGTGATTCACCAAATTTGTAGCAAAAATAGCTTTCTTCTAGCATATCAAGATGGAACACCTTTTCTACTGCCTCATAGTGGACAACATCTGAAGTTGTTCACCTAGTGAAGTGATAGATAAGTTTATACAATTTGTATAGTTTTGTTGTCTTTTCATTTTTGTTGATTTGTGTTGTGTTTGTCACCTGACTCTATAGCCCAATGGTTGGATGAAGGCACTTAGAGTTCTGGGATTCTTCTCCCTTCGATTATTTCAAAGAATGATCGAAGGAAGCTCCCCAGTTAGAGCTATCTATTATCCTTGAATTTTGCTTGCTCAATTCGTGGGATAACCCCTACAACACTTGTCCATTTTGTAGCCCATGTCCTCTAAGCACACAAATCGAGACAAATTTAAAAAGTCTCATGTGTGGTCTAACCCCTCAAAAAATTATTTTGATTTGGGTCATCATTTGTGTTTTAAAAATTTGTGAGAGTTTGTTTTTAGGACTTCGTCTTTTTTCCCCTAAGTGCAAATGTGTAGAATTTCTAACTTGCTCAATTCGTGGGATAACCCCTACAACACTTGTCTATTTCATAGCCCATGTCCTCTAAGGACACAAATTGATATGAATTTAAGAAGTCTCATGCATGGTCTAACCCCTCGAAAAATCATTTTGATTTGGGTCGTCATTTGTGTTTTGAAAATTTGTGAGAGTTTGTTTTTAGGACTTAGTCTTTTTTCCCCTAAGTGCAAATGTGCAAAATTTCTACACTTATGCATTTTTGTGTTCCTTGAGTGTAGTTGTGGGGAATTTCTCTGCAACTACACCTATCATGTAGTTGCAGAGAAATTCTCCACAATTACACTCCCATCCCTGCATGCTTGGCCATTAATAGTCATTAATGGTTGGGGTTCATGTATAGTTTTTACCTTCATTTCTTTTGTTTTTACTTTTATTTCTTACCATTTTACCTCATTTTTGCATCTCCTTCCTCCTCCATACCATGCATGACCAACCTTCAGTTCATAGATTCCACCATCAGATTTCTAACTCACCATTCCCCCCATAAGTCTTGTCATTTTCTTTGCTTTTGTTTCATTTATGTTTTAGTTTTAAATGTCATTTTCTCCCATATATGGAAACCCTAGATCTAGTTTTGAATCTTTGGTTTTAGGTTTTCTTTTAGTTTTCTTTTTGTTTCATATTTTTTTCCTTGTGTTTTTCTACCTTGTCAAGATGTCAGAGTTCGAGCTTCACCTCTTCACTGTGCCAAAGCCCAGAGTCTCGAACTCTGCCCCTTCCCCCTTGTAAAATGTTCTACATGTTTTATCATCAGAGGTTAGGGTTCTGCTCTTTTGTGTTCTTCTGTGGAATGTGGAAAGGTCAGAGACTAAGTTCCAACTCTTCCTTTTGTAAAACTAGTTAAGTGTGGAGGCTTTATGTTTGTCGGAGGTTGGAGTTTGGTCTTCTTGCCTTCTGTCTTCTTCATAAAAGGTGTAAGTTCAAAGGCCTAATGATCGACTCCTGATGGGCCATGTGGTGTGTTTTTGCCATTCTGTGAAGGATATTTTATTAAGAAAAAAGTGACTGTAGAACTACGGAATGAGGACAGGTGGCGATGACATCATCTAGGAGGAAAGATTTGAGGGCTCGAGTTCCATCCTTTTCCATTACAAATGTTTCTAAGTGTTCCAGAGTTTCAGACTTTGAGGTTTTCATCTTCCCTCTTCCTTTCTTTGGAAGGAGGAAGGTTGAAGGCTTGAACTCTGAACTCCGCCACTCTCAAAGGTTCTAAGGCCTTTTGCCATTCCGCTAGATTATTTTATTAAAGAAAAGGTTACGGTAGAATCGCGGGAAGTTGACACATGGCGCCTCGAGGCCAAAAAGACGTAAGTTCCAAGGCCCAATCTCTACTAAGGTAAAATCTTCTAAGTACAAAAGGTGGAGCGCGGGGTTTTGGTTTTCTTCCTTCTTTCTTCTACAAGTGATAAGGTGGAGGGTCGAAGGTCTAAACTCTGAAATTCTGATGGCTTCTTTCTTCAAAGAGAAAATGTGATTTGACTAGCCAGAGACCCTCCTAGTCACCATTAATGCTTCGTAATGGCCTATATTTGTGTAGTAGATGGTATTCCCACCTCCACATACCACTGTTCCTCATCTACATTGAATTTCATGTACACAGAGCATGGGCGAACCTCCTATTTCAGTAGATTTCCTAAGAAGAGCCATGTGGGCGTGCTTCAAAGGACACTAGTTTGAAGTTATTGTAGCATGGTCAACATCCCTTCTTGTTCACTTCTTATCTTCCATGCCATGGCTGCTACAGTGTGATTGTAAAAGCTACATATGCATGATTCATAGATGTATTTTGGGTTGTTGCTAGTTTTTTCTAGACTGTTATGCTAGGAAAATTCCTTTGTTACTTCCAGACCTTGTAATGCACTTATAGAATAGCTAGATTTGATGTATTGTGCTCATTTTTGAGCCTTTGATGTCTCTAGTCCATTGTTCAACCATGAATATATGTGATTATTTTGTGTCAATTGCTTTGTAACAAGTTATTTACTCTTTGTAATGGTCATTTGACCTTCATGATCAATATATCTCTAATATTTCACCTCTTGTGTACTTTGTCTCTATGTTTCACTTGAAGTTGTGATCTATCTTATGAGTAGATCAGCTGCTTCATAGATTATAGTCTTCTATCCGAAGCCTCTGTCAAGGTTTTAGGTTTATGTGAGTTCCTTCTAGGGTTGAGATGATTGTTATGTTCATTCAATTCAACTAATATACCTCATAACTCTAGTGCATCACCTTTTCTTTTCTTTATCCCTTCTATCCTTTTTCCCCTAGCAAGTTTAGCATTAGAGTTAGTTAATTTCTCTAAGCCTTAAGCTTAGAGTGAGGAACCAGCCTTCTCTAGAGGTCTAATCTCAAAATTGCAAGGTCCCACACCTTGAGATTATTCCCATTGTGTCATTAGAATGCTTGGAAGTCTCCAAGAAAAGACTATGCAATTCTAAGTGATAACTTTTACCCTATCAATAGTCTTAGTAAGTTTTAGGCCGATGTCGTTCAGAGATAAAACTCTAAACAACATTTTTTTTTGCACTACCTTTAAGAAGGTGTTGTGTGGAAAAATTTCTCCACACAACACCCTATGTTAGGTGTTGTATAGAGAAATTTCCTTGCACAACACCATAGTTACCAAAACACATCTAAGTTAAAGGTGTTGTTTGGATTTTTTAACTCCACACAACACCCGTTTTGTTTTAAAGGTGTTGTGCAGAGAAAATACTCCACACAACACCTAACATCCAAAACTTAGTTCTAAACCTTTGTAATACAAAGTGTTGTTTGGAGTTTTTTCTCTACACATCTTTTATTTCAAATTGTTTTACAGAGAAAAAACCTCAGTAAACACTTACTATTTCATTCAACAAAATTACCAAGTATGAACAATACTACATGTTTCGGTGTACTTCAGAGAATTTGCTCTGAAGTGTACCACAAAGTCTTACCCCAGTGCACTTCAAAGAATTTTCTTCGGACTGCACCTTTTCATGTTTCAATCTACAACTAAGTGTAGTTCAGAAAATTTTCTCCAAACTACACCCAAAACCGTTTTAAGTGTAACAGTGGAGAATTTTCCAACATTACAGCAAACACTGTCTTGAACTGTAGAAGTGCAGAATTTTTCCACAACTACATGAGGCTGGGAACTTGGAATTTTTTTAACTCTGGAGGATTTTTTAATATCATTTTTTGCAGTCTATTGCCAAATCTCTAAACCTTCTCCAAAGAAGATAAATATGAAGTACAAGTATCAAGGTGTCATCTCGATGACTTCCATGGAGTCCAATGTGGATGATATTCAAGACACAAAGATTGGGCATGTTGACATGATATAATTTTCAAAAAGAGTGAATAAACAACCTATCACTGCACATATGTAAACCATCCTCAACAATAGCACCCATTTGGTATATGCCTTCCCAGCGTCGGCTCAAAATCCAAAGTTCATGTTGTCCATGGCAATTAAGTTTGATAAGGAAAGCAAAAGCATATCAGATGTAGAGGGTAAAGTAGTGATCAAGTTGGATACATAATTCTTTGATAAGGTCTTCATGTGCCCTGACACTAATTATTATTCAGATCTCACCATAGAAAGAGCACAAGATCACTACAATAAATATTCAAAGAAATGCAGGAAAATCATCAACACCCGATGGCTCAAGACTCCTAGGCCCACAATTGCAAGATGGCCAAAGAACATTCATCGGAGTGAGTTCATTGAGGAGGTGGGTGATCTTATTACCCTCTTAAGTAAAGTGAAAGGGATTCCTACATCTAATAATTTTCAAGAATGGATGTATATGTAATGCTAGAAATTGTCCTCCTATATGGAATGGTACAATTTCCCTCAGTTTAGCTCCTCACTTTTGGTGGTCTCTCAACCTTTTTTCTTTCGGCCTCCCTAAAACCCTGATTGGCTTAGTCTAGGATCAGCTTATTCAGTTTTTGAGGTAACTGATTGATAGAACTCGGAAAGAGATTTGAGATTGGGGTCCCTTGGACCCCCAAAAATACAGATCTGAGCTGAAATTAGGGGCTTGGACTTGGACGCTTGCACCCTAGTCCTCCCCGGTTTCATGGGATTTTGAATTTTGGTAGGGTGTCGGTTCTTGCCGAGTGCCTCAGGATTCCATTTTCAAATTCTTAGTTTTTGCACGATATCTAGATGTTACTTTGAAATTTGAATTCCATAAAGCTTGATATAAAAAGACATTTACAAATCATTTTATCACACACAATTCTTATGCAAGCTTGATGCCAAAACTATGCTGCAATTGCCATTAAAGATCAGTGACTTGTTGAAGCTATTTGAAGTATTCTTTATTTGCTATCTTGGAGACAATGGATGAAGGTTAGGAATCAAGATCTTGAGTCTATCTTGCTCTTCCTAGGGTTTGTACAC
The DNA here is from genome assembly GCA_027924645.1 of Cunninghamia lanceolata. NCBI lineage: Eukaryota > Viridiplantae > Streptophyta > Pinopsida > Cupressales > Cupressaceae > Cunninghamia > Cunninghamia lanceolata. Next base: position 2,565,295 of record BSBN01000710.1, on the reverse strand, counting down.
CCTTTGCATGATTAGAAGAAAGGTTGAAGCCTCCAACAGCAAGCTTGGATATCCTCCATAGACATTGCTAAATCACCTTTTTGTTCACGCAAGTCTTCATTTGTTTCATCTCCTTGAGGTGAAGTTGTATGTGTTTATTGATGCAAAGCAAGTTGTTGATCTTCCCTTGATTGAGACATCTAGGGTTTGATTTTATGCATAACACATTTGTTAAGTTTGCACACACTTCTATAAATCTTTTCCTTTGGCTATTGTTGAGGTAGAGATATCGAAGACAGGGCTTGACTAAGGCAAGCTCCTATATAGCCACAATAATTTCCTTCTTTTGTATGTGCAAATCGTGTTTCACATGTTCCAGCAAAAAGAAGCAATAGGAAGAAGGATATTGCGGGTATAGTCATGACAGACTTTTAGATTTTCAAATTCTAAGACTTGCAGGACATTAGAGTGGGTGCCCTAGTCCAACCAAATGTTTCCTCCAAGATCTGGAAGCCATTTTACAGTCCCTGACACCCTATTCAAAAGATTTTCCTATCCAAAAATTTGTAGGACATTGGAGTGGGTGCCCAAGTCTAGGTAGCCCTCAAAATCTAGGTACCGTGTCTCTGGAACCTCTCCTCTGCACCTCTATAATTAGTTTTGCCAGTTGTTTCATCAGTTTCTGTATATTTTTTATATGAGGCATGATTAGGGTTTAACTTGGCTAGAAGGAAAACACTAGGTGAAATCTTGATTAGGGCCTTAGGTTTCATAACCATGCAAGCATAATAGGGGAGGCAAAGTGATTAGAAACCCGTTTCAAACCCAATGTTTGTCATCCCCAATGTTTAACTATGAGATTGTGGTATCTAACCTATAGTAAACAAGCTATCAAATTTCACAATAAACATTTTCGTGAACCTGAGCTTTAAAGAATTTGCATCCTTTTAAAACTTTAGATTTGAAACCATTTGCTATTCTAAAGAATAATTGGATTGGAAAACCTCTTTAGTGAAATTGCATATGTTAAATTGTGGATTACATTCTTTATCTTTTCACTAAAAGAGTTGGAAATTATCATTTATTGTTGGAAATTGTATTTCATTCAAAAAGACATCATTGTGCATTTAAATCTTGGTTTAAATAGAGCATGTTAGAATGTTAGATTATTTTTTGCAAGATTTTCATGCTTATGATGAACTATTTAGTCGTGATGACTTTGATATGTTAGATGAATCCCTTGAGGACTTTATCTCGATTGAACATTCCACTACGGCCTAAAAGTTGTCACTATTTCAAAGATTTGTGAATGTGATTTATGTTCCTAAACATAAAGAAGAAATTAAAAAACCAAAAATTGTGGTCACTATATGTGTAAATGTGGTTCAACCACCTTCTAAACCTGTGCTTGTTGTTAAAGGTCTTTCATCCTCTTCTCAATCTCGTGATCACATTTATGATTATGCAAAAGAAATAGCGAGAAAAAAATCACAAACTAATCATAATGTGGTTGCTCATACATATAACACTTGGAATAATAAAAAGAGTACACAACAAACAAATGTTCTGATATATTTACCAGCTTCTCAACCTATGCTTCCTCAAGCACCTCGTTTAACATATAAAGGTGGTAAAGACTATGATCTTGTAGAATAGCTCTATGCTACCCCCACAAAGATATCTGTTTGGGAACTTATACAAACTTCACCTACTTACCATGGAATGATACAAGAAGCTTTACAAAAGGTGATTGTTCCTCCTGCTATTAAACCAAATGATGTTGCCACTTTACTAGATTCTATGCATGTAACGAAAATAGATATTTTGTTCTAACAACATGAGTTACCATCTCTTGAGGTTCAAAAGCAGTACAATCCTTTGGTTATCTTTATTATGATCAACAAAACATTGGTTAAGAGAGTTATGATTGATAATGGGTCAGCCCTTAATGTTTGTGGCATTAATTTATTGCACAAGGTTAAAGTTGATATATCTACTGTCAAACTGGAATCATTAAGTATCCATTGCTTTGATAATGTTGGATGACAATCTATGGGCACTAGAACTTTACCTATACAAGTTGGACCTGTGATGGTGCCTACCTTGATTCATGTAATGCCTTGTTCTCTATCTTATAACATGATTCTAGGTAGACCTTGGATACATGCATTAGGAGAAGTTCCTTCTACTTTACACTATTCGATTAAGTTTATATTTAAAGGAAAATTGCATACTATCCATTAATTGTTTGCAAATGGAAGTGTACAAACATGTTGTTGGTCCTAAGATTTTAAACAATTTGAAAGATGAATGGTCAACTCCTCTTGCCTCTAGAAATGTTATGCAAGAGTCCAAACAATTGAATGTATTTGTTGGTGATGACTAGGGTTCATTAGATTTTGTATCCTCCTCGACAGGAGAGTATAAACTCAAAACTCCCGTCCCTGAGACATCAAATATCACATCGATCACATCACATGCTTTGAATGATAAACATAAGATCTCTCTGTTGACAATTAAGGATAATACTCGCGGTTATACTACTAATTATGAGACTTATGAAGCTCTACCTTCATCTAAAAAAATGATCTCTCTCTATGGCAAAGGATTCTGAATCCTTTACAAAAATTGTGACTATGTAGGTAATGTTTGTGGCATAAAACAATAGGGAATCAAAGTCCCTATAGAATCCACTTTGTAACATTACTCAAGTGGCATTGGATACAATCCTTTTAAGGAATCAAAAGCCCACAAACGTCCTACTCTAAATGTGAAAACCATATCAACACTCATTTTGATATACCCTAAGATCATTGATGTCAATTGTCCTCCAGGATCACTTCCTTTAGATATGTTTACAGCGGATGAAGTGATAATGGAATTCTTAGGTGCTTATGATGGTATTCCTTGTTATGACCATAAATGTGACCTACCTTATTGTTTAAACAATGATGCCTATTTTGGAGAGACTACTAGCACAATAACTGCTACAGTAGAGCATAATGAAGAAATTGAAGAATAATTACAATCCTACAATCCCCCTAACCATAGTACTCTCCTCAATGGAAAGACTATTGATGTTGTCATGGATAAGGATAATCTTGAAAAAGTTATCCCTATTGGTGATTGTTTGGATATTGAAGAAAAAGAAAAAATAACTAAATTGTTGAATGAATTCTTAGAATTGTTTGCTTGGAAATACTTAGACATGCCTGGTATAAATCCTTAGATTGTAATGCATAATATTGTGTTAAAGCTAGATGTTAAGCCATTCAAACAAAAGATTTGCAAGATGAATCCTAAGATTGATTTGATTGTTAAAGCTGAAATAAAAAAACTCCTACAAGCGCACTTTATTCAACCAATTGATTACTCTTTGTGGATCTCAAACATTGTCACCATCACTAAACTAGATGGTCATATAAGAATGTGCATAGATTTCTGAGATTTAAATTTGGCATCTTTTAAAGATGATTTTCTACTTCCTAATATCACTATGATTGTTGATTCCATAGCCGGACATGAGTTGCTATCTTTTATGGATGGATTTTCAGGATATAATCAAATCCTTATAAATCCTCTTGATCAGTATAAAACAGCCTTTATAACACCTTGGGGTACATTTTGTTGGGTAGTCATGCAGTTTGGACTTAAGAATGCAGGAGCTACTTAGTAACATGTGATGACTCTTATATTTCATGACTATATGCACAATATTCTAGAAGATTAGGTTGACGACATCCTAGCGAAGTCTATCCATCATAAGGATCACGTGACAAATCTTTGACAAATATTTCAGTGCATACGAAAATATAATATGCGATTGAATCCCCGTAAGTGTGTTTTTGGCATGGACAGTGGAAAGTTACTGGATTCATCATTTCAAATCAAGGAATGGAAGTTGACACAAAAAAGATAGATGCAATTGTTACTATGCCAATACCTAAGAACATATCTCAACTTCGTACCTTGTAGGGAAAGATACAGGCCATTCACTAATTTGTTTCACAACTTGCGAATAGGACTTGCCCCTTTACGTAGCTATTGAAGAAAGATTCACTTTCAATGGAATTCTGACTGTCAAAAAGCTTTTGATGATCTAAAGGATTACCTAGCTAATCGCCTGTTTTGCAACCTGCTATTTCTAATAAACCATTTTTGTTATACATTTCAGCATCTAACAATGCCCTAGCAGCACTGTTAGTGCAACATAATGATGCAGGAAAAGAATGCGATGTCTACTACATCAGTCATACTTTGCTTGATTATGAGGTGTGATACACAGTCATAGAAAAGCATTGCTTAGCTTTAGTGTTTTCCAAACAGAAGCTTAGACATTATCTCTTAAATGTTGAAGTGCATGTAATGGTAAAGTTTGACCCTTTGAAACATCTCTTCGTAAGAATAGATTTATCAAGTCATCTTGCTAAATGGGTTATGCTATTAATAGAATTTGACCATAAATTTATTTTACAAAAATTAATTAAACGGCAAGTAATAGCTGACCAGTTAGCTGAAGCTCCCTTACACTTTTCTATACAAAACATTGATGCTTTTCCTGATGAACAAATTCTAACAATCTCTACGGAAGAGAAATGGGAGTTATATTTCGATGGATCAAAATGTCGAACTAGCTCTAGAGCTGGTGTTATATTAATACCTCCCATGGGAAAGATGATTCCCTTATCTTACCGTTTAGATTTCTTATGCACAAACAACATAGCTGAATACAAAGCTCTTATAGCTGGACTTTCTACAGCTTTGGCTCTTAGTATCAAGAATATTACAATATACAAAGATTCTCAGTTAATTGTTAAGTAGATAACAAGATCATGTCAAACTAAGCATGATAAGCTATCTCAGTATCGTGAGTTTGCACTATCTCTCTTAAGAGAATTCAAATCATATACAATCGATACCATTCCTAGGAAAGATAATCAACATGTAGATGCAATGGTGAGCACAGCTTCACTTATATCCCCTTGTAGACACCCAAAATTAGCCTAATTATCATTAGCATTCAAACATTGCATTACACATCATCTGCATTTGTCTAACACACTTGAACAATATCCCTAACACATCTATTTCTTCTATTAATTAAATAAATTTCATATTTATTTAATTAATTCATTAGTTATTTCTTCTAAGTTATAATTAAACAATCTTTAATTATTTAATTATCTTCATTCTATCTATTTTTAATTAAATAAATTTTATTTATTTAATTAAAAATTCCTTTCACAAACCCACTTTCCAATTAATTAAATAAATTTTATTTATTTAATTAATTTATCTTATCATTTATCTCATGAGCCCACATGTGTGCCTCTTTCATTTAAAAAAGATAAGTGGTACTACATATTTTATATAATATCTTTCACATGTAGTACTCTTTTTATGTACACAAGCACACATAAGCCATATCTTCCCTCCACTTGTCATCTACACATTCACCTATGTCTATCATTCAATCTTAGCCATTCACATAGGCACCAAATCTCCACCGTTGATTGATTTTGGTTGAGTTCTATATAAACACCCTCGCATTCCATACTAAAGAGAATCCAGCATTCATATAACATCTACATTATCATCTTGAGCATATTGAGCACTTGAGTATTCATAGAATCCATTGAGCTTATTATCATTATCATCCATCCATCATGGTAGCTTTTATCTTCATAATTATTCATTGTTGAAGAAGCAATCCACATCATAAATAAGGAATCACACAATCTAGGTGATATTGTGCTTGAATTGCATGCTTTTGGTTTCATTTGGATTAGATTCTTTGATGATGGTAGGGTTAGGTTTTCATGGCTATGCTTGATCTTATTAACCTAATTTTTTACCTATCACATTTCTGGCATGCCCGGTGAGACTCACGTCCTTGATTAACTTTGCTATTTGAAGTTGTTTTTATGAAGATTAGATTTTCCAAGCACTTATGGCAAGTTCCAATCCCTTTTGAGTGAAAACCAGTCACTGTCTGAATATACGCATCACTTCTGAGCTGAAACCTGCTGCCTTTAACATTTTCCAGATCGCTTATGAGCGAACAATAGTCACTTTTTGTCTACTTTGCATCGCATTTATGCTAACAATGGTCGCTTATGCCTTTATCTGAATCACTTTTAATCTGACAGTGATCGCCTTTAGCCAATTGAATTGCTTCTTGCAAAACTAGGGTTTTTGTTGCATTCTATTTTTCTTGCAGAACTAAGTTGCTTATGATCTGAAACCAGTCACTTCCTACTTTTTTGCATCGCTTGTGAGCTTTATCAATCCACACCTAGCGCTCTCAACATCGCTTATGATCTGTAACATTTCACCTATTGCAGAATACAGGTTGCCTTTGATCAACAGTAGATCGCCTCTAGTAAACTATGTCGCTTTCAGTATGTATCTTTTGCAGTTTGTTTTTTTTTGCTACTAATTGGGTATTTGTCTAGCATCTTATCGATTATCCAAGAAAAAGAGGTTATCAAACTACTAACATATCTATTGCAGCTCCGATCGGTCCAAGACTTGTGGTTTTTCACTAAATTAGGAATATTTGGGCTTGGTGTTTAAAACGAATCATTGCTTGCTCCGTGCTTGATTTATCTTTTTTGATTGCTTGCATGTGATTGATTGTAACCCAAATTTAATAACAAAAATATCCTCTCCCCTTGCCTATCAAATGGATCTTGGGTGTATGAGAACTTGTTATTATCTTTAGAGGGGCTACCTTCCTAGTGTGAGAAGGGATACGACCCAAGTGGTAATGGGCTAAAGCTAAGTGCTTTCGAACTGCTATATAAGAAAAGTGTTTGTGTCAAAAGCCACAAACAATGGGTGTTTTTGTGTTATACTGATAGCCAACCTCCCCCAAACCCTCCAAGACATAAGCCTTGAAGGCTGGGAGACTCTACAATGGAGAGTAGTGTTGCCACACGTATAGCCACCCGAATGGATGCCCTTATTAGCAACCTTGTTTAGTAGCCAAAAACCTTCTATTTGTTGATGCAAAAGGTGGCACCTTTGAAGCTGCCCCAATTCACATGGTTCTTGGAAGAGATAGCATGGACAATCCTAAGGTTTGGTGAGGGACATGCCTTTTGGGAAACTTAGATCTTGGTATGCGTGAGAAGTGTGTGCCATGGAGAGAAGCTAGTGCTACCAAGATCCTGAAGCTATCCGCTTTGAATAAGCATGGCCAGGGGATTCAACAAATACATTCCTTTCCTAGCCTAGGTTGTACAAGTTTGTGATTGTTGTGAGTGTGAGTGACTACAATTACTATTTTCTTGTCAAAAAACACAAATCAGACATATTTCCTTACAAACACAGTCACTTTTGAGCTTAAACTGCCCACATACAGACAACTGAATCACTTTTAAACAATAGTTAGTCACTTTTTGCCTAAACTGAATCACTTTTAAATAGCAGTTGGCTACTTTTAGCCTAAATTAGATCACTTTTAAACAACAGTTTGTCACCTTTGGTCTAAACTGCGTTGCTTCTGATCAACAGTCAACTGCTTTTGAGTTAATATTAATCACCTATGGAAAATTGGATCACCTTTGGTTAACACTGTAACCTGCTATCAAAACTAAAACTAGCTCGTATTTAAGCTATTACCAGTCACCTTTGGCCTTTTTTGAATCACATTTGAGCTATTACTTGTCACTTGTGGTCTAATACCAGCAAATCTTAGTGACTCATTTGAATTAGCCACAAATCCAGCTTGCTCAGCCTCAGGATTAGCTTTTAGACCTGTCTCTAATCATTAGCAGATATCTAGACTTTGTCTCCTGCTTTGAGCTTACCAACCAATCGAATTTAATGAGCTTTTCATCTTCTTGAGATCCCAAACTAGCAAAATGAACATCAAATCAATTAGCAAAACATCATCTTCTGACTTTAGCTTCAGCAACATTAGCAACATAGCAACCCTTAGCAAACAACTTTTCCCTTGAGTGTGTGAGCTATTCTCTAGGGAAGTCCAACCAACAACAAAGCGCACAACCAACAACAAATCAACAACCAATCCAACCAATAACAAAGCAATCAGCAACTAACCAACCAGCAAACTATCATCTTTTTGGGTCTCAAAACCTTGACAAGCTAAAGTTTAGTTTTCAACATCATTCATCATGCCTCAAACTAGGAGTCAATATAGAGTTGAAATGGAAGCCAAACTGCAAGCTAAAATGGAAGCCAAATTGCAAGCTAAGATGGAAGGTAAGATGCAACAATCTAGATCAACACCTCTTAGAGACGTGACTCAATTTATGACTGGTATGCCTCCTCATATGTTTACTCCTCATGGGTATACCATTAGAGAGTCATCTTCACAACAAGTGCAATGTCAAACATTTTTGGAAACTTATGAGGAACAATCCCAAGAAGATTTATCAGAATTTCAAGATACACATGTGTGGGATCAAGTTGAGAGACTTATCTTATCCAAGCCTAATTGCTACTGCTTTCAACTTACTCGCATGGACGCTAAATCACCAAGAGATTTTGACATATCCACTATTAGAGAGCATGATCCAAACACTACCACTGTTGTTGCAAAGGGACCATCCACTATGGTCACACCATCCCCTATCATATCACAAGTTCCATCTTCCAATACATCTCTTTCACTACCTATTGTTACTTCATTTGATCCACCATGCTCAGAGTACACTCTAGAACCTTTGATAACGCCAACCAATGTGCTCCCTTTCATTTCACAAAATTTAAACATTCCACCTTTCCATGTTCCTCAACATACTCCTCCTACCATGACCATTTCCATGCCTCAAGTAACACAAGTTGTCCATGTGGCCCAAGCACAAATGCCCCAAACATCACAAGCTATCCCCATATCCCATAGTGTGCAAGCATCCCACACTATCCCAACAACACCAATGGTCCAAGCTTCATAAGCATCGCAACCCTCTATATCCCATGTGGATACCACATCTCATGTACCTATTGCTAATATGCTTTCCACTATCTCCATTAATCCATCCAATACATCATATAATCCCAATGTTAGTCTTATTGAAATGAGTGACCCTCCTATTGTTTCTCAAGCCAATCCTAGCACTACAGTCACTTATGTTGAGCAACTTGCATCCATTCCGTCATCTTCCTACAATCTTTCACAAACCATCAATCCATCTTATTCTACCCAATGTTTTCCTATTGTCACCCAACACATGACACATATAAATCCTCATGTTGTCCAAAATATAAATCCAAGTGTCCATCCTTCTTTCGCATCCACCAATCCTTCCATCACTTACCATGTCGCAAACCCAACTCCAAATTCCCAACCATTAACTGGTGTCAATCCATCTGCCACTTCTCATATGATGCAAAATCTTGGTGCCAATTTGCACAATATACCCAACCACCACTTGTGTCTCAAGGACAACACTCCTCAACCACATATGTGCCACATACTAATCCTTTGACATACGTTGTGACTACGCAACCTCAACAAACGGTCATGACTTCATATATGCCACAACAACAACCTCAATATACATCATACCATGTTTCACCCCCTTTGCAACAACAACAATTATCTCCAGCAGATGTTCAACAAATGATCAACCAAGCGGTAGGACAAGGCAAGAAGACTTTTTCTTTAGAAAACATATGCACTTATCCCTTTGACAAGTCACTTCATATGACACCTTTTCTGCCACATTTTGAAATTCCACAATTTGACAAGTACAAAGGAAAAGGAAATCCAGAAGACCATCTTAGAGCATTCTTTGTGGCATGTCTTGATGTTGCTCATGATGATACATATCTTTTGAGACTATTTCCTCGAAGCTTAGTAGGATAAGCTCTTGAATGGTTCTCTCATTTACCTCTGGGAATTAAGTCTTATGTGGAGTTAGCAAAAAAGTTTCAATCACACTTTGATTTTAACATTGAACATGAGGTAAACATGAATGACCTTGTCAACAATAAACAACGCAATGATGAAGCCTTTTCTTCATTTACTCAATGATGGTGTAATATGGCTAGCAAACTATCATGGGAAATACCTGAGAAGCAATAGCTTGATATCTTTGTTCAAAATCTTCATCCTGAGCTGTCGTTCCAACTACAATTGCAAAGTGCTAGCACCTTTGATGAACTTGTTTCCAAAGGAACCATCATTGAATGAGCTTTAATTGCTAAAGGAATTATCAAGATCTTTCACGATAACAAAGACTATCCTCAAAACTCCAATGATAAATCTCACTTTTGGAACAATCAAGATCTTTCACGATAACAAAGACTATCCTCAAAACTCCAATGATAAATCTCACTTTTGGAACAAAAATAAGAATGTTGTCAACGATGGTGTTGTGGACGCAAAGAACATACAAACTATGAAAGTTCCCATCAACATTCAAGCTGCTTCTACAACAACACAACCTTTTCAACGAATGTGACAATGACAAACTCCAAATCTATGCTGACAATTTACACCATTAGTGGAACCTATGGAAGTTGTCTTTCGAAAGATTCTCCAAGCGGGTGATATTATGTTATCGGATGGACCACCCAACGGTGAACCACTCTTCAAAGCTCCTTGGTACAAATAAAATGAGTCTTGCGATTACCATAGAGTTAAAGGACATAAAACAAATTGTTGTATGCACTTAAAACATGTTATCCAAGATTGCATCGATCAAGGTTTATTCAAAATTACACCTTCAACAACTCAACCTGCACAACAATCAACATTGAACTATCACCTAGATGCTTTCAAGAATCCACTTCCATCTCATGACAAATCAAGTAACCCTCATGTCGGGAATGCCATTCAATATAACTATAAATCATCTACCATTGGCCGCATTGACCATGCTCGCATTTCTACCATCACTATCCAAGGCAAAGCACCTGACTGCATTATAACCACTCAAAGAGGTCAAGTCACCATTCAAGGAACACCTATCCAACCTCCTCAACCATTCTCTAACTATAATATCCTAGATCACCTTGGCAAACCACCCACGCACATATCCATTCTTGAGTTGCTTCACATATCCCTTGCTCACAAAGCTATCCTTGACAAAGCCTTACAAGAATCTTTGGTGCCCAACAATATTGATATCACACAATTCCAATCTATGGTCGCTAGCATTGCAACCCCTTGTCATTTAACCTTCTCTAACAAAGATCTTTAGCCCTCCATTCACCCTTCACACAACGAAGCCCTCCACATTGAAGTGTTTGTTAAACAATGCCGTATCAAATGAATCTTGGTAGATGGTGGAGCTGGTCTTAATATTGTTCTTTGAAATTAATAAAACAATTGGGATATTCTAAGAAAGATGTTGACACCTCCAAGGTTATTACTATCAGAGCATATGATGATGTCAAGTGAGATACTAAAGGGATTATTTACCTACCTATCCAAGTTGGGCCAGTCACTACTGAAACCTGTTGTTAGGTTCTTGATATTGACCTTCCTTATAACATCATCCTTGGTCGTCCATGGATACATGCCCTCAAGGCAGTTCCTTCCACATACCATTAATGTCTCAAATTTCCACACAACGGTGTTGAGATTACTATCCATGCTGATCCCAATCCATTTGAATTTTGTCATGCCTTTCAAGCTAAATATCAAAGTCTAAACCACATTCCTATCAACACCGAAGCATATCCATCTTCATCCTATATAGACCCATCCAACCTACTCAAGCCATCATCTGGCAAAGCTGCTTCCAATCTCCATATCAAGTACACTGAGCATGGCCCTGGTGAGTACACATTGCAAAAACCTTCATCCATATCCATTTCTATTATAGAAGTTGGATCTTCTTTGGTAAGAGAGACTTCTAACTCTGATACCATCAACGATTCCTCCTTCCATCTCACCAACCTTTTTTCAGGATCCTCCATCTTCATGCTTTCTGCAACCCCTTCATCTCCATCTAACAAGGAAATCAAGTCTAGTTCTCCAAGCACTCCTAGTCCCAGTGTCAAATGCCAACCTCCCCAAGCTACAGATGTTGGTAATCTATCCATCCATCCTAAGACCACCATTTCCTATCAAAAACCCCATCCTAAATTCCAAAAGCATGTGACCGTACATCTTCTGCCATCCAATTTACCTCTGCTTCTTCCAACTCCTACACTCCTACCATCAACTTTACTTCCATATCCTCCATTTCCCACATCCCATAACTTGCAAAAGCATGTGACCGTCCATCTTCCACCATCCAATTTACCTCCACTACTTCCAACCCCTAATATCCCTCCATTTTCCTCACCTCCATTACTACCAACACCTAATTATCCATTTATCCATCATCACCATTATATTCCTAATCATGACCAACAAAATGCATATATCATCTAAGCATAAAGCTTCCATTCATTTCACTAACCCCGCTTCCACCATATCCATGGGATTCAAAAATAAAAATTTGGATGGCTTTACTTCTAAAACCAAAACTCCTACCAAGAATCCTAAAGATTCTCATGCCTTAGGGCATCAAAGCAAAGAATCACAGCCTAGCACATCTAAAAAGCTAGCTAAGCCTATAACTCCACAAGAAGAGCCTACGACCAAAATGGTCTGGGTCCCTAAGCAAACAAGCAAACAAGTTGATTGAGGCATCCTTATCCATCCTTAAAAAATCCCAACCATTTTCTCTCATTTCCATCCCATTCCATTTAACAATCCCACAAGCAAAGCAAAAATCATAAAAATACTATCTATGGGTTCCTAAATCACTCCATCACCCATCCCCTAAGCAAACATCCCCATTACTTCCTCCACCACCTTCCCATCAAAAGCTTCAATGTTTAGTGGCATGTGCAACTGTTGGTTATGATTTCCTTCATTCTGTAACATTTCCACATACCTCCATATCTCCATCCTTCATCCATTATCCTACATATCTCCCCTATCACCTTCCTATGGTCCATGCTTTTGCATAAGCCTTCCATATTCCACTATCCCATTCATCTATCCTTGCATGAGCCTTCCATCTATCCTTGTGTGAACCTTCAATCATCCTTATCCTAATCCATCTCTCATCCACGCAATCCCTTATCAACATCTATGAGCATAACAACATGGTCCATGCAATGATATCCATCTCTAACGGGACTACCAACATTTATAGCACTAGACACTTGAGTCTCTCCTATCCATTACCATGGTGAAAACCTGGCAAATAGGCACCATGTGTAATCAACTATCCTAAAAAAAAAAATCCATCCAATAGTGAAAACCACTTTGTGGTGCTTTGGATAACAAAAAAATAATATAAGATAAATAATCCATCCTCTGGTGAAAACCTAGTAAACAGGTGCCTTGGATAAGTACCATAGTGAAAACCTAGCAAATAGGTGCTATTTGTAGTGACCAACCTCCATTATCTACTTGGTTTGTTTGATCACCACTCTTCCTTGCATATTTCGCCATCCTATCCCACATAATCCATATCATAATCCACATGTCATTGCAATAAACAACTTTTCCATCTTCACCTCTGTCAATGCTAGCTATCATACTTGAGACATTGTTGTGATAACTATCTCTTCTGGCACCTTAGCATCTTGACCACACGCATTCTCCATTGTTGCTCCTTCATAATAAACCTCATCCCGCACTGGGGGCATTTGTTGAGTCTTATTTGGAAGTGGATACCACTATCTCTAGCTCATAACAAATCAAACACTTTAGCTCACAACATAGTAAACTTTCAACATCAACCATAGCCTTCATCAAATGACAAACATGGCAAAAACCTTGCAACCAGGATTCATATCTTTGTAATCAGTTCATGCTCATCTGACATCCAAAAATAGAAAAACATCGTCAATGCAAACATTCAAGCAATCAGTTGATTCTTTCAACATCACTCACCAGCGTAATAAGTAAGAACTACATCCTAGCTCTATCATTAAAGCCTTGATCCCATGGATGTAGGGTATGTAGGCAATCTAAGATGCAAAGGAAGCACTCTGATTCAGGCTAAGATGATAGCCCCTTCTCTTCATAATCCACCTTTCATCTTTCTTCTAATCATCCTTAAATCTTTCATCTCACATTCTTCTATTTTTTCATCACACAAATCATTAATAAAACCTAGAATTACATATTCAACATGTCTCATCTTCATCATAAATGTGCTTTGATCCCATGGATACAGGGTATGTAGGTAGTCTAGAATACGAAGGAAGTTTCCAATGCTCAAGTACAGATGATCCACCCCATCTTCTTCATCTTCTCTTCATCTTCCATTTTCTTCTCTTTGATCAGCTCAAGCAGGAAGCAAACTATGTGTATATTGAAAGCTCAAGCACTTTAACCAATCAAGAATAAGCCAGAAGCTATTTTTCTGCATGCCTTAAGCCAACATTTGCTATAGCATTTTATCAACATCTTTAGCCTTCAATAGGATGTAGCTTTCCTCTCAACAAGGCCCCAGCTTAAATCCATCTAAGAGCACCTAAATTTGGCAAGAGAATGTGATGATAGTATCTTTTGATTTATCTTTTGTCCCTTTTCTATGCCTAATTAAGATTGCCTTGATCTATCTATATCTTGGTATGTTGCAATGAAGTAAGGAATGGGGCATGGTCACATTGCTTTCATATGCTGTGTTTACGGGATGATCTTATTCTCTTCCTAAGCGTATTGGTATCTTGTACATGTTGGGATTAGCATCTTACATATCAATATCTCTAGCATCTGAGAAGCTAAATAGTCTCTTATGCACTTGAGACCATACTATGTCAAGACTAGCGCCATACATATAACCAGCAAGCTATCACTATGCATAGTGGAGATAAGCTCAAACCATTGCTTGTAGCATCAAAGTCCACCTCGAAACACTAGCAATTACTTAAAAAACTTCCTATTGTACCATCTATTCATCTTCTTATTTGTCTATATCGTCCTCAACCAAGATCAATCATCTCCATCGTCCTTCTACCACATCTCTTATCCTACAAAACAAGTGTGTTAGACATACATAAGTCCATCACATATCATCTCCTTACCATCTATATATATGCATAAGTCCATATCATATCATTACCATTTACATATTTGCATTATCATACATTTCCATCCGTTTCATTTGCATAAACATCCATACATAATCCATGAAAATATAAATACAACATGCATAACCATCATAATACCAACAATACATCCATTGCATCATCATGTAGGTAAGAAATATGCCATCATATATATATACATGTGTCAATATACAAGTGTCTACATATACAAGCTGAGCCATAAAGAATGTATGTACAATCGGCTGTAGGCCTCATCATGATACAACACAAACAAGGTAGCCCTAGTGACTACTAGTAGTTCCCTCGCCTTGACCACCACCACTAGGTCCTGTACCTGTCCCCCTATCTCTCGATGGCCCCATCATTGAGGCTATAGATTGAGATCCACCTATCCTTCGTGAACCTGAAGCTCCTAATCTGCTCCTGAAGCTAGGCTACCTCTACTCTGTTGGCACAACCCCATAGTATAAACCTCTATAGTACTCCACCTCACCCTGTATTCTCTGCAGCTCTGCATATACCTGTGTCAACTGTGTGGCCAAATACATCATAGCCCCATATGTACCCAATGCATTCACTGCTCTATCCCACTCACTAGTCATCCCCTATAGCTACTGCACAGTCGTATCCCTCTCTACCCGCAGACCATCTCTCTCCACCCTCATCACCTGCATCTACTATATAGCAGTATCTCGCTCTAACCTCATCATCTGCTCACTCTGTCTAGTTGCATCTCTTTCTCCTGTTACTCTAGCAAGTGCACCATCATCCTACCCATCCCCAGCCTGCACTCTCACCTGTAACTGAGCCTGGTATGTTTGAGCCTGAGCCCTAGCATGCCACAAGCCAATCACCACCTAGTGTCTATCCAACTCCACTCTCCTCAATCTCATCTACACCTACTACCTCCATCTCCTCTCCTCTCTAATCCTCTTCTGCAGCTGTTGAATCCCAACATGTAGTGCCCCTCATCTCGTCGTCCATCATATTGATGTTTGCTTAGACTTTATGATAGTGTCTTAGACCGTAGATGATGGATCTCTTGTTATCTTGTTACTTCATTATGGACCTAATAAGTATAGTAACAATTGTTGATGTTAGAATAGGTTATTTTATGCTTTAGAATTTGAAAAATAAACTAGATGTTACAGATGTTTGATGTTAATTGCGATATTGGATTGTAAGAGGATTGAATGTTTTATGTTGTTGATTAATATCAAATACCTTGTTCAACATAGTTAATTGTTTATTCATAAACGTGAATGGAACAGTGTCGTATTACTCGCTCTCGAGTACCCTACCCCACTGCGATTTCCATTCACTATAGGACTGTATGTGGATATATATCTTGAATGTTTAACCGTGCGTTGTTGCAGGAATGCATGTACTAGGCATCGACTCCACCTGATTACCAGGTCTGAGCGTGCCTTCGCCAATGGATTAGTTGTTTGGAGTTAACGTGAGGTCCCATGTCAGTGTTGTCTGGTTGTCAATTTATCCCTTTGGTCATTGTCTGTCATTTGATCATGATTTGCAGACAAGTAATATTACACCTTGGAGTCTAACTAGGTTAGAAAGTGTCTAAGTGTGTAAGGTGTCGTTGTGCTTTAATTAGAATCATATTACGGAAAGTATAATGTTGATAATTAACTGTATTGATAAAAGATAATATTGGGTATAATGTCGATAATTGTTGATTATTGTTGTAAATAAATTATTATTTTATTAGAAGTATAGTTGTTAAAGATTGTAAGAAATTTTGTATTATTTAATATAATATTAATTACAATAAATATTTAAATAAATAAAATAGTTGTAAGTTATGTTGTAATTAGTGATTTACAACTAAATTAATAAAATAAATTAATATATAGTTGTACAATTAAAGATTGTTGTAATGTTATAACTTTATTAAATGCAATTTGGTTGGTCGGCTCTAAAGTAATTAAATTTTGTCGGAATTGTGTGTTAATATTTAAAAAAGAGTAACCTCTTGGGATCATTAAATTAAATAAAAGTATATCTCAAGGAGGGAGATGCACGGGATCGCGTGCCGAGTTCCTTGGATGATAGAAGGGATTGTGTTATAAAAGAAAAGCTTGTAGAGGCAAGGAGGACAGCATTGCAGGTAGAAGAACAGGAAATAAGACAAGGAAAAGCTTGGACTGCAGCAGTTGGAACGGTATTGTCGAATCAACATCGTAGCCAGGTTCCACTAAATGCCTAATTTCTGAATCTTATTCTAAATCTGCAAATGTCATTGTTGGTTGGTTATTTTATTCCAAATGGATTGTTTGGGTTAAATTTCTGCTTAAAGATATACTTCAAGCTGTAATCAGCTTGTATTCTGAGTTTTCGTCATCAAATCTTAGTGCTCATGTCTGTAGATTGTCCTCTCTACGTTTAAACCGTAACATCTTTTAGGGTTTTAAATCATTTTTCTGCTCAAGGAGTTCATTGTTCAAAATTATCTTCCTTCCACTGCATTTGCCGAATCATTCTATCATTCCTGCAATAATTCATTTCGATGGTCTTCTTCATATCGTTGAGGATGTATTTTGGCAATTTCTCCTTTATGCAATCTTAGACTGGCGTATGATTGATAGGGTTTGAAGATTCAAGGTAATGTTTCCTTAAGACCTCTCAGACCTCTCTTGGTAAACTTCTTGCACATATTCAATTATGTATTGTTTTCTGCAAATCCCGTGTCCTCTCAGACAATTAGTTGTTCTGTCAACATCCATTTGGCACGGCCATCATCAGCAATTGATTTGGAAATGGCAGCAATGCAAGGATCGAGTGTTGCAATCTGTACTTGTGTAATCGCAGTTAAAAGCCAGTATCATGCAATCGACCCATTCCATGAAATATTGTCTCATTCTTAAATGGTAAATCATTGCGTCTACTATCCTAGCGTCCGTGGTATCCTTCATGAAGCGTTGAGTATATCCTTTAAACATAGTGTCAACACAGTTTTAACGGGTATCTTAATGATAAGGGTTAGAGTTATGCCAAGAAATAGGGGCATGCATTTGAGCCCTGAGCTTCACCGGCCCAAAATCAAAAAAACCAAGAATGCATCATTAATGCCACCAGAAATTAATGATTTAATAGTATTAGACTGGAATACCTTATTTAACATTAAAGTGAGCTTGCATAATTTGCATAGCGTTACAAGTTTGACTCATGATTATTTTAATGGTAATGAATTAAAAATTGGGTGTGAAAATGATACTAGAAAGGAAAACAAAATAAAAGATAAAAACTTTCCCACAACGGATTCAGTCCACAATTTTGCTTGCCAAGCATTACAAGTTTTCAAAGTAAAATATTTGAGTGTCATAACAGCTTTTCAGATATTTAACAAAGTTTAAATTGATTTGGGAATGCATCAATCCCCATTGGCTTAGATGAGTGTTCCAAGCATATCTCCACACTTATCAAACGTGTTTCTATCAATAACGGATTGCAACCTGATAATCATATACAAAATCCCCTGATAAGTTAAGAAGAAAGGCTATTGTTTAGTACCGTATAATGTATTTGGCCTTAGATTGTGATATTGTAGTTGTAATTAGTACTCACCATCTAAAGATCTATATTACCTAGCTTACATGTTTAATGAAACAGGTATCAATAATGAAGCCTAACCTGGTCTCTAGAGGCTATCAAAACATTTTGATTTTCATTGGAAGTGTAAAAATTATTTTGATTTTTTTTTAAAAGGGTTTAGTTCTTCTGGATTTTGAATCGCCTTCGGGGTCATGTTTAGCAGGGTTTCGTAGTTATTGTTTATTCTTCTTAATTAATGAATACATCAGCCATCCAGGGTTTTGGCTGAAAAGTATCTGACAAAATTGGTTTGATGTGGTCAGGAGTTCATTTTTCATGGATTTAAAAGTAACTGTTGCACCCTGTTTGACACGTTTTCTGATTTATTAATTTTCAGTCCCACTGTGTTTTTGGTTGAAGAGTTATGTAGTATATTACCTGCACAAATTGCTTTCATGTGGTTAGGAATTGAACTTTTATGACGAGTATTGGATCAACCTTTAGATTTCTGTTTGACAGGGTTTTTAAATTGTTTATATTTATTTTCCTGAATTTGTAAGCTCTTCAGCATCTTACGGTTTTTGGTGTAAGAATTATTTGCTCATTATGCATAAAACTGGTTTAATGTTGTAGAAATTCAGTGCTTAGGGATTTGAATTATACGGGTAGTCATGTTTGGCAGCGTTTTCTATTCCTTATCTACCTTGCTGAATTTATTAATTATTTAGCCCCTTACTATTTTTGATTGAAGAATTATACTCTCATTATCTGTAAAAATTGCTTTAATTTGTTAAGGAGTTTGATTCTTATAGATTTTGAATCACTTTGAGGAGCCCTGTTTGCCAGGATTTCATGCTTGTTTATTTTGCTGGTTTTATAATTCTCAGCCCCTTAGTGCCTCTGGTCAAAGGGTTGTCTGTGTTATATGTCGGGTTTATAGGATTTCTAGTATAGCTAATACACTGTCAGGTTTTTTTTAAGTTATTTAAGTCAGAGAATTTTATTTCATCTAATGTATAAGCATGGATTTGTACTAGTGTGTTGCCAATGGAATTTGTCACCAATGGACTATACATAGGAAACACATTTTATAATACATTTCTTTGGAGTAAGGAAGCAGGTTACAGAAAGAGTGATTTTTCTTTTATAGCTCCATTCCCAGGTTGTTGGTTGATTGTATTAAATTTGAATATGAATTACATAGTTGTCAGCCGAGTGCTTGCTAGAAAGAAAGAAAGAAAAACGATAGAAAAGGTAAGGGGAATCTTTGTTATTCACTATCTCGCACCAGTAGTATATTATTCAGTTATACATAAACTTGAGACATTTTGAGCATATTTATTAGTGTCAATTATGACAGACATGGCACCTCTTAAATGCCTGGACTTTATTGGATTGTTCTGTCTTAAAGGTTAGAGTATTGTGTTACTTTGATATTTACTTAATCTCTTGTAAGAGTTTTGTATTGTTTTGATACTTACCTAAGTCTCTTTTAAGTGCTTTGATTGTAATGAGCTTTATGGGCCCGCTAAGCTTGCATAATATGGGTTCATTGGCAAGGGACTTTATAAACTTTTAAGCAAATGCAGTTTATAGGTTTAAGACTAATCTACAACCATCTTGATAGGTAGAATGTACTTTGTCAGTATGCATAATAACTGCACAGAATCTGATGCACTTCACTGAGAAGAGGTCACATTTTGGAGGCAGAAACAGAGTTTTCTTATTTACTTTCCGTACATTAAGATTTATCGTTTCAATTCTAGTCTGCAGAAACCCGTCATTGTACTCTAGGGTAGTTGTGCTTTCTTGTATGCATTTCATTTGATTGGCTTAGATTAACCCTAAGGAATGTTTATTTTCTTTACAATGTGTTTGAATGCATGTGTGTATTAATAGTAGTACTATTAATATCAATGTTATTATTAGTATCATTATTATAATTATAATTATTATTATTATTATCATTTCAAAAGTATAGTTAACTATTTAAAAGCCAAATTAAATTGGGAATTTAGAATAATGTTGCCAATATTTATTTGATTAAAAGAAAATCGTTGTGATTACATATATTATGGTTAATGAAATTTAATTTAGATTGACATTGGTTTTAATATGGTTTCTTCATTTTGTCAAGATAATGGTTTAAGGATTAGGTATATAATTATTGTATTGGAAATTTGATTTAAAGGTATTAGATAATTAGTTAGTGTGAATTGAAATTGTATGAAATGGTCAAAGTGTAAGTTGTCAAGGGTTCATTTCCAGAGGCCAAGGTTGTTGTGTTTCGACTTCATGTAATGTGTTGATAAGTGTCCTGAGTTATTGAAGTCATGTCGCCTTTTGTCATGTATAAAGAATTTGGTTATGGTGTAGTGGAAGAATGTAAATATTCTGAATGCATCTTGTTGTGTAGAAAGGCTCTTCATGAATGTTGTGATTGATTTATTTATTTGTTTGGGATGTTGTGTTGGATTAGACAATGGGGAGACGTCGGTATTCATGAAAAAGTATTTTTCTTATGAGTTACTTCATTGGAAGTCATGAAAAATGTATTAAGAGTATGTCCTTGTAATTGAGATGATATGCAAGAAGGTAAATGCCTTGCATTATTACATGTATATGTTCATATCAGAATAATGGTTATGCAAGATGGTTAATGCCTTGCATGGTTTATGTATCATTGTCGTCATGATGATGTTTGCTATGTTTGTTGAGTAGGGTCTTCTAGATGCAGGTAGGGGAGTGGCTTTCAATGTGGGGCCAGTGCCCAAAGTGGCAGTCAGGATAACCCGTTGGAAGTAGATTAATCAAGTGATAACCTAAATAATGAATTAGGGGGTTGGGTAGTTAAATACACTAAACAAGATAAGTGGATGCCTCACTCATGGCTCAAGTGCTTGTTTAGGCTTGAGATGAGATGAGAAGGCCTGGAATGGCAAGACCAACTACCTTGTCCTCATGAAAGGTATGTTGATTCCGCATGAGCATTGTATGGGGGCCGGGAGTCGGGAGAGGCTCGCAGGACAACCCAAGATAGGGGGTCGGGGCCTAGGAAGGCTTACCAAGACAACCCATGACAAGCCATGTGATGACACTTCTCCCTACTACAACCTAGCATTCCCTAGTTGTACTCTCCCCATTCGTTATGTGTTGCCTCTGGAAGATAAGTCGTGTTGTGTTGTTTATGTTATTGCCATGTGTTGTATTGGCATTTGGTCGTCCTTTGTTCATGTTAGTCTTGTCTACCTAGTTGTTATTGTTTGGGACCTCATGTTAACTCTTAGCTCGGGGGGTGGACCTCAGGGTTCCACATGGTCAGGTGGAAGAGCTATTTTATCCATTGGTTATTCCTTGTCAAGTTCATATGCAGAAAAGATCTGTTCTAGTTGTACTTGTCCCAGTTGATGAAGATGTATGTGTATTATCTTGTATCAGATTTGTGTAATAGATCAATCATAAAGTATGTGATTCTGATGTAGTCTGAAAAGGGCAATGTAATGATGTACTTAGGAGTAAGGAAAGCATTTCAGTTATGTACTTAATTATGTAGATTGTATTACATTATTTGACGATATGTAATGAATTTGAATCAGTTATTCAATTGTGCATTGGATTTAGATCAGTTACTGATGAATGTTAAATTATGTTAGTTGGTTTGTAAAGTAATGTAGCCTTGTATCCTTAGAGAATATGTCGTAATTAGTTATGTTAACATTTCTTTGATATCTTAATCATTTAAAAAAAAAATTTCTGTTTCATATAGCATAAGAGTGTATTTCTTTAAGGTGTACAAGGCGGGCGTTACACAACATCATCACCTCCTAATATCTGCCCCTAAGGCTGTGCAAGTATCTGAGGCTGTCCTTGCACCTGTCCCTATATCTGTATCTTTGGTGCTGTTGGTACAATAGCCTGTGTTGGTGGATCCCATCATCGCCTCCTCCTAACTAGTCTCTCCATCCCTATCTCTCCTATCTCTCCAACCTGCATCAACCGCGTCGGTCTTGCTATCACCTAGTATGCATCATAATTCGGTAGTGTGCCTAGATCTGTAGGACCCTGTCCCCACTACCATACAACTGGTTGTAGCCCCTCTCTCTTCACCAAAATTGTATCAACCACAACCTCTGACCCCCAATCAAACACCTCATCTCTAGTCCTCCCAAAAATGGCATCACCAACTGGTACTACTTTTGGTAACCCAAACTATCTCAAAACCCTCTTAGGCAAATAGAGCTCTATAATGTATATCCCACATCCAAAAATATATCTCTCCTACCTAGCATAGACAAGCTCAGTATCCTCCTCATCCCATCTCTCACATCCCAGCCATGGCCTCCATATAAATCTATCTACCTCATCCAACATCATTCACCGGTACACTAGTCCTCTGCGCTGCTAGTATGTCAAAGCTCCTCTATACATCCTAGCATAAGGCTCTCCTACTGCTCTAGCCACCCATCCCTCTGGTCTCGTCACTAGAATATGCTCATATGCCCACACATGCAAAACTATAACTCCTGCCAACATACTTGCCCCAAACATATATGCACAATCATGCAAGAAATGATAGATCTATCCCACACACACTCCACCCATGCATATCTCATCCCATAGGAGAACATCCCCTCCATCACTATCCCCCATCCTACCGGAAACCCTCTTGCTTGTCTATCTCCCACTAGCCATCTGATAATCGCTACTAGCACTCGCTATAGTCTATCACATAACTCCTCCATCCTAGCCAGAGGAATCTTTGAGCCCTCTACTCCAATGTCTGGTGTCCTGAACAATCTCCTGAATGCAACTAGACCCATATCAAGATCATAATCTACTCGGTCCCCATCTATAGGAATCTGTATAATCTGAAACACATCCTCTAGTGTGATCATTATTGCAAGTATGGGCCTAACTGGTGTTTTCATTGATGTCAACATACTTCTATTGCATTAATGATAAGGATTGGATGAGCTGTGTACTGAGGATATTGAGAAAATTAGTCTCAATCAGGAACAGTGAAGAACAGTGATAACAGTAAGGTAATAGTCCAAGATAGGAAGAAGATCAGGAGATGCGGATTAAAGGGTTTTTAGATATGTAGCTTGAGATTGTCCAGTAGAGATTTCAAAGGTCCACATGAAGATCTGAAGAAGTTGTGGCCACCCAAGTAAAACTGGTTCCGGTAGGTGTCTAGAGGTGACAGAGTATTATAGAAAGGTCCGGTGAGATCTAGAAATGCATTATCTTGTTTTGCGGATTTCAGGGAGTGTTTAGGAAGTCTGTCTGAAGTATCAACTCAATTGGTTTGTGGTCTAGAGATCTGGAAGCATCTATTCCTTTGTGACAGTGGTGATAGACTGTGTTCTTGAGCTTTCGGATGAAGGAGAGAAGGATTTTAGTATGTAGATGAAGTGTGGATGTTCTTGGTGATTTAAGAAATCTTGTGGAGATCTTTGGATCGTATTTAGATCATGTGGATGGTCCGCATCGAAGTTGTAGCTTGTAATTGAAAGATAACCTCTAGGTGAAGGTGTTATTCCTGAGACTGGCTGACCGGATGAGTTACACATCCTGTGGATGTTCTTGTTGATGTTTACCGACTTAGATGATCATTCCTAAGTTGATGTCTTGTATAAATAAGGGATTGTGAAGTCATTTCAAAGTAGTCCCTATGGAGATGAGTGTGTGGTAGTGAAGAGGAGAGCGAAAGACAGAGAAGAAGTATTGGGCTTAAATGGAACTAATTCAGGCATGATGAAGATGCTATTCTCCAGTTCAAGTATGTGGTACTTATTCTTTTGTAGATAGTGAGTCTCTTGTAGGCAGCGAGCCTCTTGTGAGTAGTGTGCTTGGGCAGTGAGCCCTAATTGGCATGTGCCATTTTGTTCTTTCTATTCTTCTAATAGAGAATACAATCTTGGGTTAATCACCTTGTGGTTTTTCCCTTAACCGGGTTTTCCACGTCAAAATCTTGGTGTCTAATGTGTTGATGTGTTTCTACTCTTGACTTGTTGCATTGTGTTTCCATGATTGATTTATTATTATATTGCTGAATTGCAAAGTGAAGTTAAGTGTTTAATTGGAAGAAAGTTTTTACACAACTAATTCACCCCCCTGTCTCAGTTGTGTGCCCTAAGTCTAACAATTGGTATCAGAGCTAGGTTCCTCTAAAAGGAGCTTAACTGCTTGAGGAGATCCAGGATGTCATCTTACAAGAAGGATAGTCTGAAGTTTGATGGAACCAATTTTAATCTTTGGAAAGGTCACATGAAATGTCACTTGCAATGTATGGGAATGGCGTAGTGGACCATGGCTACAACTCAGTATGTACCTCTACAGGGTGGTCTAAAAACCCTAAATGAAATCACAAATGCTGAGAACAATCTGCAGACTATAGAGGCTCTTCTAAGCACTTTATCTGATTCAAAACTCTCAAATGTTATTGATCTACCAACTGCTTTTGAAATTTGGCAAAAACTGGAACTTCTGCATGAAGGAGACAAATATGTTAAATGTGCAAGGTTACAGAGTCTGAAAGGGAAATTTGAAAATCTGAAGATGAGAGAAGATGAAAATATCACATCTTTTATGCCAATAGTAAATGAGATTGTTTGTGGAATTAGAAATGCTGGTGGAGTCTTGAATGAAGATGAGATTGTTGGCAAAGTTCTCAGATCCCTTCCTGCTTCTTATAAAATCAAGGCTGCTGTAATTGAAGAATTCAGAGCTCACACAACCATCACAAGAGATCAATTGGTTGGTAAATTGGCTACATTTGAAATGGCCGAGTTTGGAGATGAACCCCCAAAGACTGAATCTACATTCAAAGCTAGTGCCTCTGTAAAAGGTAAACAAAGGTTTAATCTGGGAGAGAACTCTTCAAGGAAACTATCATGGTATGAAAAAGCAAGAAAAGACCTGGAAGAAGAAGAAGCTAAAACTACTCACCTTGAAGCTCTTATTGCAAAAAGACTGCCAAGAGGATCTAGTAAGTATGAGGGGAAATTGCCTTTTAAGTGTTTCAACTGCAATAAGATTGGTCATTTTGCCTCAAAGTGTCCGGAAAGATTTTCAAGCCAAATTCTAACAGATCAAGATTCCAAAAGAATTATTACTATGCTCATGAAGGAGATGATGAAGGAATAATAGATGATGAATCAGAAATAGGAGACAAATCCAGAAGTGATTGGGTGTTCATTGCCATCAAGGAAGAAGATCCAATGCCCTCGAAATCTGTCAATCATAAAGTTGTAGAAAGAGCTCTGGCTGCTCAAGTTGAAGAAAAGGATGATTGGGTCATTGACAGTGGATGCTCTCACCATATGATAGGTGACAAAAATAAGTTCATTGATTTGGAAAGGTATGAAGGAGGAGTGGTAAAGTTTGGTGATAATTCTACTAGTAGAATCAGAGCTAGAGGAATTATTTCTTTTGATGGAAGGAACAAAACTAGTAATGTTTTGTATGTTGAAGGATTGAAGCACAATCTTCTCAGTGTTGGACAATTGGTGGGCAAGGGCTTTGACCTCCAATTCAAGAATGGAAAGTGGAAGATCTTTGAAAGTTCCAGAACAGAGATTGCATTCGGTACTCAGACTAAAGGTAATATCTTCCATCTAGTTGGTACTTGTAAAAGTTGCTTATTTGTTCAAGTTGATTAGAGTTGGTTGTGGCATAGGAGAATGTGTCATGTGAATTTTGATAATATCATCAAGATAAGAAATACTCGGGCTGTAAGAGATCTTCCTAAGCTGGTGAAACCTACAAACAGTTTGTGCAAAGAATGTCAATTGGGAAAACAAGGCAGACTCTCATTTAAAAGCAAGGAACAATCCTCTACCAGATTATTGGACTTAGTTCATACTGATCTTTGTGGTCCGGCAAGAATCAGAAGTGTGCAAGGTGATAGATACTTCATGTTACTAATTGATGACTATTCCTAGATGATGTGGGTAACTTTTCTAAAAGAGAAATCAAAAGCTCTTGAGAAATTCAAAATATTCAAGGCTATGGTAGAGAATGAAACCAGATTAAAACTAAAATGTCTGAGGTCTGATAGAGGTGGAGAATTCACATCCGGTGAGTTCATAGAATTCTATGAGAAACATGGAATAAAGAGACAGTTGTCTGCTCCTAGGACTCCACAGTAGAATGGAGTAGTTGAAAGAAAGAACCAGACCATCCAAGAAGCATCTAGAACCATGATGATGGAAGCAAATGTTCCTCTGATCTATTGGAGAGAAGTTGTCAGCACTGCAGCCTATACTCTCAATCGAGTTCAAATCAGAAGCAATATCGGTAAGACTCCTTATGAACTTTGGTTTGGCATCACTCCTACTATGAGGTATTTCAGAGTGTTTGGTAGCAAATGTTACATTAAAAGAGATGAAGATCTAGGAGAGTTTGATGCTAGAAGTGATGAAGGAATATTCTTGGGTTACTCCACTCAAAGCAAAGCATACCAGTGTTATAACAAGAGACTGAGAAAGATCATAGAAAGTACAAATGTAAAGGTTGATGAGGGAATTGAGAAACCCTCAAGGTTTTATGAATATGATGAAGATGATCATAATGGTGTTCTGATTCAAGGAGCCCAAACCTCTTTTGGAAGTCAAATTCAAATTGATCCGATAAATCAGGAAGAAGAGATAAGTTTGAATGAGCCTGATCAAGGAGCAGAAGTGTAAGAAACTCCCAAAGTGCCTAGGTATGTAAGATTGAACCACTCTGAAGATCAGATCATAGGTGATAAAAGCAAAGGTGTACAAACAAGAAGGAAAATTGCTCAAAATTCAAATGAATATTGTCTGATTTCAAAGATTGAACCTAGGACTGTGAATGAAGCTTGCAATGATGAAAACTGGACTAAAGCAAGGGAGGAAGAGTTGATGCAAATTGAGAAAAATCACACTTGGGATCTTGTTCCCAGACCTAGAAACAAGAATGTGATTGGAACCAAATGGGTCTTCTAGAACAAACTGAATGAAGTTGGTGAAGTAATCAGGAATAAAGCCAAATTGGTCTGCAAGGGCTATTCTCAAAGATTTCAAGGTATATCAGATGGATGTCAAGTCTGCCTTCCTGAATGGTGACTTGGAAGAAGAAGTGTACATAGAGCAACTAGATGGATTTCAATTGTCTGATCATGATGATATGGTCTGCAAGTTGAAGAAAGCACTGTATGGACTGAAGCAAGCCCCAAGAGCCTGGTATGAAAGATTGGATAAGCATCTTTTGAAGATTGGTTTTAACAAAGGTACTGCTGATAGTAATTTGTATTTCAAAATTGATCATGAAAACATCTTGATTGTTGAAGTGTTTGTTGATGATATCATTTTTGGAGGAAGAGATAGTATGTGTAAAACTTTTGCAAATCAAATGAAAAGTGAATTTGAGATGTCCATGCTTGGTGAAATGAATTTCTTCTTGGGTCTGCAAATCACTCAAACAAAGAAAGGAATCTTCATTTCTCAGACCAAATATGTGAAAGAATTGTTGAAGAAATTTGGGATGGAAGACTCTAAACCAATGAACACTCGCATGGCAACCGAATGTAAGTTAAGCAAATATGATGACTCTCCTACGGTTGATCAAACAAAGTATAGATCAATGATTGGAGGATTGTTGTTTCTCACTCAAACTAGACTAGACATTATGCAGGCTGTTGGTCTTGTTGCTAGATTCCAAGTTGATCCTAGAGAATCTCATGTCATGGCAATTAAGAGGATTTTTAGATATCTAAAAAGGACAGTTGAGTATAGTCTATGGTATCCTAGAGATCATGATTTCTCTCTTCATGCATATACAGATACTGATTAGGCAGGAGATGTGGATGACCAGAAGAGTACTAGTGGTGGAGCATTCTTTTTGGGAAAGAGATTGGTTTCTTGGCTAAGCAAGAAACAAGAGGCAATATCTCTATCTACAACTGAAGCAAAATATATTGCAGCAGCAGGTAGTTACACTCAAGACTTGTGGATGAAGCAGATGCTAAGAGATATCAAAGTGGAATATGAGGAGCCTATCACAATTTTCTGTGATAATTCAAGTGCAATAAACATATCTAAAAATCTGGTGTTGCATTCAAAGACTAAACATATATCCATCAAGTTTCACTTTTTGAGAGAGCAAGTGAATAAGGATGAAGTCAGATTGGAGTTTGTGCCTTCCAAGGATCAGATTGCAGACATCTTTACTAAACCTCTTCCTAAGGACTCTTTTGAGTATCTCAAGGAGAAGTTAGGGGTTATTGCCACTCTGGTGATGAACTAAGGTACACTGATGTGCATCAGTCCGGTGGATATCATAGTCACATCTTATGGTCTGGATTGATGATGGGGAGCTGCTACTCAGGGGGAGTAGCAGGTATGATTCTAAAGTGGTGAAATTACAAGTATGTGCCCTTTGCCATTAATGTCAAAGGGGGAGAGAAGACGTGTGAAAAACAAGTGGTTGTTGATCAAAGGGGGAGTAGTAAAGGGAGAGAAGACATGTGAATGGTTGTTGTTGATAGGGGGAGTTGTAATAGTAAGGTGAAGTTCTTATCTTGATGGTCAAAATAGTTTTTCACATCATATGTTGCCATCAATGACAAAGGGGGAGATTGTTGCAAGTATAGGCCTAACCGGTGTTTTCATTGATGTCAATATACTTTTGTTGCATTAATGATAAGGATTGGATGAGCTGTGTGCTGAGGATATTGAGAAAATTAGTCTCAATTAGGAACAGTGAATAATAGTGATAACAGTAAGGTAATAGTCCAAGATAGGAAGAAGATCAGGAGATATAGATTAAAGGGTTTTTAGATATGTAGCTTGAGATTGTCCAGTAGAGATTTTAGAGGTCCACATGGAGATCTGAAGAAGTTGTGGCCGCCCAAGTAAAACTAATTCCGGTAGGTGGTTAGAGGTGATAGAGTGTTACAGAAAGGTCCGATGAGATCCGAAAAATGCATTGTCTTGTTCTGCGGATTTGAGGAAGTGTTCAAGAAGTCTATCTGAAGTATCAACTTGATTGGTTTGTGGTCTGGAGGTTCAGAATCATCTATTCCTTTGTGACAGTGGTGATAGACTGTGTTCTTCAGGTTCCAGATGAAGGAGAGAAGGATTTCAGTATGCAGATGAAGTGTGGATGTTCTTGGTGATTCAAGAAATCTTGTGGAGGTCTTTGGATCGTATTCGGATCATATGGATGGTCAGCATTGAAGTTGTAGGTCGCAATTGATGGATAACCTCTGGGTGAAGGTGTTCTTCCTGAGACTGGCCGACCAGATGAGTTACACATCCTACGGATGTTCTTGTTGATGTTTGCCGACTTAGATGATCATTCCTAAGTTGATGGCTTGTATAAATAAGGGATTATGAAGTCATTTCAAATTAGTCCTTATGGAGATGAGTGTGTGGTAGTGAAGAGGAGAGCGAAAGATAGAGAAGAAGTATTGGGCTTAAATGGAACTGATTCAGGCATGGTGAAGATGTTATTCTCCAGTTCAAATATGTGGTACATATTCTTTTGTAGACAGTGAGTCTCTTGTAGGCAGTGAGCCTCTTGTGAGCAGTGTTCTCAGGCAGTGAGCCCTAATTGGCATGTGCCATCTTGTTCTTTCTATTCTTCTAATAGAGAATACAATCTTGGGTTAATCATCCCATGGTTTTTCCCTTAACTAGGTTTTCCACGTCAAAATCTTGGTGTCTCATGTGTTGATGTGTTTCTGCTCTTGACCTGTTGCATTGTGTTTCCATGATTGATTTATTATTATACTACTGAATTGCAAAGTGAGGTTAAGTGTTTAATTGGAAGAAAGTTTTTGCACAACTGATTCACCCCCCTCTCAGTTGTGTGCCCTAAGTCTAATAATCATCGCCTCTCCTTTCAGCAACAAGAAAGAACTATGCTCTCTCCTCCATCACTCCACCATCGCCATCATCAATCCTTGATGTGTCTACACCGGCTCCAATCTAGACACATACTCTAACCCAAGGATCTCTAACACTAGCAGCTCCTCTGCATCCAACAATCTCACTAATCGCAAATCCCTAGGATGTGGCTCTCATGATAACAAAGGCGGTATTATATCCTGCATCATTTTATTCATCATGTCAGTTCCTTGTGCTACATACAACTGCTATAAAATTGGATCGTTTACTGCTATACTAACTTTTCTCTACTATAAGTGACTCATTTTTCCATATACACCTATCTGTTGATCACAAGTGACCTATTTTACTACATGCGCTTATTTCTCACCCATATGTGACCTATTTTACCTATGTAACTTCTTTTTGACTAAGTGTGAGCTATATTTCTATATGCATCTACCTTGAGCCTATAAGCGATTTATAACCTACAAGCGCACATCTTTTCTTTACAAGCAAGCTGAACCTATATATGTGCCTATTTTTAGCCCATAAGCAACTTGCTTTTACCTATATGAGTATTTTTTCTATGTTTTCCTAGCCATTTAAAGTGACCTGTTATTTCCATATGCGACCAAGTTGCACCTAAAAGTGACCTTAACTACCTTAAGCACCTTGTTTCTCCTCCTAAGTGACCTGAACTGCCTATCCTAAGACCTAGTCGCTTATGGTGATGTGTGTGCATTTATGATGCTTCTAGGCTCTCAAAATCACTCTTTTAGCAAACATTTTGATACATACCAGTACACCTGCTCCCTCTGGTCGTCCATGTGTCCTCACTCGCTCAGCACGATGATCTCTACGTGGAATCACCATCCTGATAGCTCTTTAACTCTTGTCACACACCAACTCTAAGGAGCTCTAGATCTCTATAGCTTTTTGAACCCAAATGAGCCTATTTTCCCTTGAAGAACCTACTTATAGCCCTATCCAAACCCTAATTCTTCTATGCCAAAGCCTCTTTTCTTCTGCCTCATCCCATTTTTTCCCACCCAACCCCTTTTTTCTTTGTGTCAACCTTGTGTCTTAGCTCTTTCTTCTATCGCGAGCCAACCCAGTCCTTCCTAGTTACTCTGGTTTACCTCTGGAGGGGGCATCACCTACTAGTTACACTGGGGCATAACTTTGTTTATCGAACGAATATCATATCTTCTTTGACACAACGCTCCATCGAACATTGTATCAAAGAGGGGCAAAATGTAGACACCCAAAATTGACCTAATTATCATTAGCATTCAAACATTGTATTACACATCATCTACATTTGTCTAACACACTTGAACAATAGCTCTAACACATCTATTTCTTCTATTAATTAAATAAATTTTATATTTATTTAATTAATTCATTAGTTATTTCTTCTAAGCTATAATTAAACAATCTTTAATTATTTAATTATCTTCATTCTATCTATTTTTAATTAAATAAATTTTATTTATTTAATTAATTTATCTTATCATTTATCTCATGAGCCCACATGTGTGCCTCTTTCATTTAAAAAAGATAAGTGGTACTACATATTTTATTTAATATCTTTCGCATGTAGTGCTCTTTTTATGTACACAAGCACACATAAGCCCTATCTTCCCTCCACTTGTCATCTACACATTCACCTATGTCTATCAATCAATATTAGCTATTCACATAGGCACTGAATCTCCACCGTTGATTGATTTTTGTTGAGTTCTATATAAACACCCTCTCATTCCATACTACAGAGAATCCAGCATTCATATAGTGTTTACATTATCATCTTGAGCATAGTGAGCACTTGAGTATTCATAACATCCATTGAGCTTATTATCATTATCATCCATCCATCATGGCATCTTATATCTTCATAATTGTTCATTGTTGAAGAAGTAATCCACATCATAAACAAGGAATCACACAATCTAGGTGATATTGTGCTTGAATTGCATGCTTTTGGTTTCATTTGGATTAGATTCTTTGATGATGGTAGGGTTAGGTTTTCATGGCTATGCTTGATCTTATTAACCTAATTTTTTACCTATCACACCCCTGACAGTTCACTTGAGGAATTTACCTTCGTTGTTCATAATCTTAAGACACCGGTAATTGAAAGCCCTATAGTGACGAATGCATAACTCTGTGGTAATACATACACCGATGAATGGTTCTCCTATATATTCAACTATTTACATGATGGAACCATTCTGGACTCGACATCTAAGAATGTCTGAATTCGTTTACACAAACTAGTAGTGCGATACATTATATTATCGAATGTCTTGTATCGATGAATTTATAATGGTGTTTTACTCCAATGTCTAAGTAATGCAGAGATTTCAATAGCTTTAGAAGAAGCTCACTCTGGTGCCTGTGGAGGGCATTTTGGTAGAAAATCATTGGTGCAAAAATTATTACGTATGGGGTACTATTGGCAACATATGGAACAAGATTCCTTTGCTTACATCAAGAGATGCCCACAATGTCAACAACATAAACACCTAATCCATGCTCCTACTCAAGAGATTCATGCCCAGGTGTCACCATGGCCTTTTTCTATTTGAAGCTTGGATCTTGTTGGTAAGATTTCCCCGCCCTCCTCTCAAGGACATACATTTATCATTACTGCCACTGATTATTTTACAAAATTGGTCTAAGCGGTCCCTTTGTGATCCACAACCGCTGATGTAATTTGTCGATTCATACAAGATAACATAATTTCTCAATTTGGAATACCTTCCTCAGTGTCAGACAGTGGTACACCATTCAAGAACAAGGACATGAAAAAGTTCCTCAAAAAATATCATAGACAACATTAGTTCTCTACGCCTTATTATCCTCAATCAAATGGCCAAGTAGAAGCTTTAAACAAAATTATTGGACAGATTCTAAGGAAAACTATTAATAAACATCAAAAAGATTGGCATACGCAATTATCCTATGCACTATGGGCTTACAGAACAAGTATTCGAATGGCTACTGGTAACACACCATATAATTTTGTCTATGACGCAAACACAATAATGCCCTTGGAGTTAGAAATTCCTTCCTTGTGAATTTCCCTAAGAGACATCATGGATGATGACATAGAACAAGATAAAAGATTACAGGAACTTGAGATACTTGATGAAAGATGTGTTAATGCTCTTGAACATCTCAAGGCTTATCAAAAAGGAATACAATGAGCCTATAATGCACAAGTCATACAATGTTCATTTAATGTTGGAGGTTCTTTATGAAAAC
Organism: Cunninghamia lanceolata; assembly: GCA_027924645.1. Classification (NCBI taxonomy): domain Eukaryota; kingdom Viridiplantae; phylum Streptophyta; class Pinopsida; order Cupressales; family Cupressaceae; genus Cunninghamia; species Cunninghamia lanceolata. The sequence goes on along the minus strand of BSBN01000710.1, from coordinate 2,531,594 downwards.
CAACACAATGTAAACACACTGCCTAGTGAAAAAGGTAAGTTCAACCCTAATTGGCTTGGACCATATATAATCACTAAAAACTTTGGATCTAGAGCATATAAATTAGTTGATGAGCAAGGTACACCACTTAAAGAACCTATTAATGCAGCGTACCTCAAAAGATTTTATGCTCAAAGATTTAATGTTAAATGTTTATAAGCTTAGTACATAGATTAGCTTCAATTTCGACAAGCTATTACTGTTTTGTCTTAATTCATTTTGCATTATATCTTTGTTCAGTTAGTCATTGTTGCATCGTGTTTAAGTAATCAGTGCTTAGATTACTTTTGTATTAACTGAATATAGCATGAAAGTTAAAGTTATGTGTAAAATAATTAATCATTGTGTTTGTACTACATGTTCTTTTTAGAATTGTTAGTATATCACTATAGCATTAGTTATAGCATTTAGACATCATCACTAGTTACATTTTACAAGAATCACATATGATAGATCAAAATCCATTACACAAAAAGAAATAATCGTATATTTATCTCAGTTTCATGTATACATTTGAGTTGACTATCTCTCAAAACAAAATAGGATGTCGTAGTGCTTAATGTCTAGAAATCACATAGTAGAACCTTAATCTCCAGTACCCTCAGGCCCTCGTGGTGTGTGAGTGATATAAGCCAGACCATGTGTGGCTACAGATTGTGAATGTAGAGATGCTTCATGATCGCAACCCCTTGATCTTGCATCTCATCTCTATCATCTGCTCATGTGCCTCCTGGTACATCCTTTGGTATCAGTCTCTCTTGGCCCGAACACTGTCTCTATCAACTCTCGCCTACTAGAATTCTCACAAAAAGAACTCACTAACAACTGGCTCTCCCTTCGGTGTAGGAACCACTACCGTCTGCTCTTGCTATACCCCGAGCTCAACCTCGGCACTCTCAGCTCTCTATCAAAACTCCTCTCTCTCTCTCGTATAGACTGCTCTAGCATGGCCTCTATAGCAATCCTATATCTGATGACAGGCATAAATAACTCAGCATGCCACCCAGTGGATGATTGTGGCAAATGATCTGCCTGTACCCGCTGCTCTGAGGCATCTGTTGGTAATATGTCTCCTATGACATGACTCACAAAGTCTCACCATGCGTCTATCCCAACTACATGATAGAGAGTGAGATAGGTGTTAGATTCCCATATAAAAATCATAAATAATAAACTATACCAAAAACACATAAAATAATAAATCAAACCTACCTGGATCTCCATCTCACCAGGATGGATCACGGATTGCCGATGGTGTGACGAGCTCTGCTATCTAATCTACAGCTAGGGGCATAGTCCTGCTACTCTCCCCTCGCTCTGTCTGACTAGGCCTCACATCATCTGTAGGAATAGGACCACGAGCATTGGACCGTGGCCTTGACTCGGTCTCCTCATTAGTGTCCCCCTCTTGCTGGCTCTGTCATTATCTCAGTCTAAAGACGTACTGTGATGGGACATATGGACTCATCCTCGTCCTCCTCCATACCCTCCTTGAGATTGTAGTATCCTGTGAAGTCGCTGATGTCGTCCTCCACCCCTATGTCAATAGCATGACCGACCCACAGTCGGGCATCTCCTGTAGGATGCCTGGGTGGAAAGATAGGTGCAGGCCATGCTGTGTGCCACTAAGTCTGATATGCTCAGGTACACCTAACATCATCTGTACCTGACACTGGCTCTGCATCCTTAGGACCCTCGTTGTCGCTAAGTGGTACGTCTGCTATAGTCAGTCATCAGATAGTATTGGCTGACTGCACTCTGAGCTGTATGTGCATAGCTTGGATGAACTGCAAGAACATCCTGTACCTGTCTGAACTGTTGTGCCACCCTATCATAGTAAAACCAAGATACAGCATAATTAAGGGCACCGGCCATCAGCCAATCCCTCTACATCTGAGCTAACTACCTTTGCTCACTAGGCCATCTGATGAAGCCACGATATGGTCTCCAGATGATGTCACTAGGCTGCAATCTGTCAAATACCACTCTCCAGTATAGTAGATTGTCATGCCTCCAACACTTGACTAGTGGGTAGGCATAGACACGCGGATGTGTGAACGCTACCTCTATGGGATAACCCATCGGTTGTGTGCACCTGATATGTTCAAAGGCCCAAACCTGTAATAATGTGCAAACCATCAAACTCTGCATCTCATAGTGGACATATCACCCTAAGGCATGATATAGGTGTGCAAGTATACTGCACCCCCATTCATAGATAGTCTGATGTGTCTCCATTGCTCTAATAGTATGAATGAGACCCCCGTGAAGGTGAGTTCCTCATCCATCTGGTGTGATAGCTAGTGTGACAGTGACATTCATGATCCTCCGTAGTAAATGTCTCTGCATCCCTGCTCTAGTAAATGGAGCTAAATGTGTCCTCACTCTGCCTGTGACATAGTACAACCCAAGAAGTATAATTGACTCTCCCGAGTATACTCCTCTGAGCGATGTCCAACAACCCTAACTGTCTCTCCTCAGATTGGTAGTTGAAGGATCCTGAATGCATCCTCCAGTGTGATGGTAATCTCGCCATTCAGTAAATGGAATGTGGAAGTATCTACATACCATCTCTCCATTAGTGTCATAAGCATCACGTAGTGGAATCTAAGTATGCTCATCTCAAACACCCACCATAGGCCCACCGTCTATAAGTGCTCTCTCTCTACAGCTGTCAAAGTACTAGTGCGCTCTCGCAAAAGTGCCATCAGATGACCACCTGTGTGCTCCCGCATCTCAGGGACATCTTGCAAATCATAAAGAAAGTAAGAGTATCATAATCCCCACTAGAAACCAAAATAAGCTATCAAAAACTAAATAGATTGCCTGTGTCCTCTATGGACCAGGGTGTCCCAGGAAGACTAGGGTGCCCTAAAGGGACACTAGCACCCCTGTGGGACTAGGGCACCCCAGAGAGACTCTGGCACCCTAGGTGGACCTAGGCACCTTTGACTGGGAACCCTATCCACCCTCCCCTCTTGGCACATACATTGATAAACGTGAAAGAAAAACATTACAAAAGACAACAGAAGGATGGAATTAGGACCCTACCTCAGCCTCGAAGTGTCTCTTTGCCACATGGGCTCGAAGCATCTCTAATTGTGGTGGATGGTATGGATGTCAGCTGGGCATAGTCGTTCTCCTATTCTCCTTCTCTCTCTCTTTCTACAAAATAACAAGAAACAAGAATGAAGTAAGTGATAAGTGACAACTCCTTTTACATAAAGTAAGTGAGAAATCCTATTCCTAACTAGGTGCAAACGTGTGCTCTTTCACTCTAGAGCCCTTTTTTGTTTGAGCTGTCAAACTCTGATCTTCATGCCATTTGTTGCATTGGAATCTTAGTTTCACTCTTTTTCTTACCTAATGTGTTGTATTGAGCATTGTCCCTTCAAATAACCCTCACAACACATTTCCCTTGAAATCGATGCATGATATCTCCTTGTTTCTACTCTCAGACTAAGCAACCAAAAACAAGGGGATCATATATCTCCTTTGATTTCTTCCCTCACCATGTTCCATCACTCAACCCCCCTTAGCATTTTGATACTGACTCATTGATGGTGGTTGCAGGTTGATTTGGTTTTGACTTCTAACAAGTGTTCCTTTGCAGGATTGTAGACTTGGGAAATTCTTCCTTCTTGGCGACAACACTGCGGCTTCCTCTACAGTATCCTTTTGGGTATCCTTTTCATGATTGATGTATTTACTTTCCTTTAGTTGCATATGCACATAGTGTCATATGGCCACTAAAGTGGGGGCTAAATGTAATGTCAGAAATTGTCCTCCTATATGGAATGGTACAATTTCCCTTAGTTTAGCTCCTCACTCTTGGTGGTCTCTCAACCTTTTCTCTTTTGGCCTCCCCAAAACCTTGATTGGCTTAGACAAGGAGTAGCTTATTCACTTTTTGAGGTAACTGATTGATAGAACCCAAAAAGAGATTTGAGATTGGGGTCCCTTGGACCCCCAAAAATGCAGATCTGAGCTAAAATTGGGGGCTTGGACTTGGGCACCCACACCCTAGTCCTCCTTGGTTTCACGGGATTTTAAATTTTGGTGGGGTGTCGGTTCCCGCCGAGTGCCTCGAGATTCCATTTTCAAATTCTCAATTTTCACGTGATATCAAGATGTTACTTCGACATTTGAATTCCCTAAAGCTTGATATAAAAAGACATTTGCAAATCATTTTATCACACAAAATTCTTTTTCAAGATTGATGCCAAAACTCTGCCACAATTTCCATTGAAGATCAGTGACTTGTTGAAGCTATTTGAAGTATTGTTTATTTTCTATCTTGGAGACAATAGATGAAGGTTAGGAATCAAGATCTTGAGTCTATCTTGCTCTTCCTAGGGTTTGTACACCCTTTACATGATCGAGAGAAGGGTTGAAGCCTCCAACAGTAAGCTTGGAGATCCTCCATGGACATTGCTGATTCACCTCCTTGTTCATGCAAGTCTTCATTTATTTCATCTCCTTGAGATGAAGTTGTATGTGTTTATTGATGCAAAGCAAGCTATGGATCTTCCCTTGATTGAGACATCTAGGGTTTGATTTTATGCATAACACATTTGTTAAGTTTACACACACTTTTGCAAATCTTTTCCTTTGGCTATTGTTGAGGTAGAGATACTGAAGATAGTGCTTGAGTAAGGCAAGCTCCTATATAGCCTCAACAATTTCCTTCTTTTGTATATGCAGATCATGTTTCGCAGGTTCCAGCAAAAAGAAGCTACAGGAAGAAGGATATTGCAGGTACAGTCATGACAAACTTTTAGATTTTCAAATTCTGAGACTTGCGGGACATTGGAGCGGGTACCCTAGTCCAACCAGGTGTTTCCTCCTAGATCTGGAAGCCATTTTACAATCCCTAACACCGTGTTCAAAAATTTTCCTATCTAAAAATTTCTAGGACATTGGAGTAGGCACCCTAGTCCAAGTAGCCCTCAAAATCTAGGTATTGTGTTTCTGGAACCTCTCCTCTACACCTCTGTAATAAGTTTTTCTAGTTGTTTCATCAATTTCTGTATATTGTTGATATGAGGAATGATTAGGGTTTAACTTGGATAGAAGGAAAACACTACGTGAAATCTTGATTAGGGCCTTAGGTTTCATAATGATGCGATCATAAAAGGGGAGGCAAAGTGATTAGAAACCCATTTCAAACCCAATCTTTGTCATCCCCAATGTTTAACTGTGAGATTGTGGTATCTAACCTAAAGTAAACAAGGTATCAAATTTCACATTAAACAGTATCAATATATCTATGTCATTAAGAAGGGTAATCAAAAGATATTTTGGGAAAAACAAATTAGTGACTCAATTTGTGGGCAACTTTCTAGAGTATCTACATCACTAAAGTTTTATATGAATTCATACTTAGTGTATGTTGCTGCTTCAATGAAGCACCTTCCTAGTCTGACTTTAGAAGGTGATAGGAGAAACATTCCAGTGTACAAATACTACCCTCAGTTGACACTAAAAGAAAGTGTCAAGAACTCAAGAAGAGTAAATGATGTCATCTTCTACAATTACATTTTCATCCTTGAGAAGGAACTTGAGAAGAAAAGAATCTTTGATGAAGCTTGGGAGTAAGGAAATAGGTTTGGATGTATTTTTCTGTAATTTCCTAACTTTACATATATCAAAGTTGGTTGTTTAAATGGGTAGACATATATTTTACCAAGATATCCAGATGATAAGTTGATATTGATGAAGTTATGCAAACATATCATGACTATGCATAACAAAAAGTAGAAGCCCATAGAGTTGGGTTCAAGTTTCCAGTTGCTATTGGTACGTATTTAATTTCTACAACTCAAAAAGCCAAAGCAATGGAGACTAAGATGTAGTGGGTGAGAATGAAAAGGTATAAGAAAAGAAATGACTTTGATTACTGAGGTATCAAAGACAAATTTAAAGGTAATTATACTCATGTTCATAAGATTGAGGATATATGGGCAGAATGCAAAAATGATTAGGATGTAAGCAAGATATACTTCAGTTGGCTTACCTTGGAACAAGTCAGGAACTTTGATCTACCCGATATCCCAGAGGACATGCAAGAAGAAAATGACATCGTGGGTGCTACGTATGAAGGAAATAAGGTTGTTGACAGTCCTCTTCCACCAATTTAGTGGTCACAGAATGAGATGACTTCAGTGAGAGAAAGGTTTCAACCTAGTCTTGCAAACACAAATGTTTGGTTACAGAAGAAAGGGATAAAAATAAAACTGTTTAAAACAAGTTCAGAAGAAGAACAAACTGAGGAACCTTCTGGCGGGAGAGAAGAGCTAAGAATGAAGAACAAATAATACCCTCTTGACCAGTACCAGTAAGAAGCCAAGGTATATCTTCACTACAAAAGGAGACAAATGAAAAAGGAAAGAAAAGGAGGGAAAATCTACTCAGGTAGATGTTGAACAAGAATAAATTGTTTCCGAGGAGTTACGAGAACCTCTCATTACTTCTCAATAAGAATCAACACAAGTAACACCTCCCCCTTCTCCTCCTATAATTTTTGAAGTGCAAACCCATAGTCTTCCAGTTACTTCAAGTGCCAAACCATTGCCTACTATTTCTACTATTTTTGCTACACCCACTATATCTATGCATTATGTTCATTCATATCTTTCCACACCTACCAATGAACCATTGTTTGGAAGCCCTCAAGGCAACACAGAAGATGTGTTTGGCTCTCTCTCCTCTTTCCTAGTTTATTAGATGTACCCTCATCTATGATTGACCCACTCACACAATTAGACTTTGATAAGTTTATTTCTACTTCCACAGCTAAAGTGTAAATTGATGTCAATCCTATTGTTGTTCAAACTCAGACTTTACCCATTGTCACTTTGACCCCACTTGTGTTTACATCAATACAAGATACTTCTATTCCTCTTGTTTCACAAACCATAGGTCCTACCCTATCCTCTCAAAATATGGTGACAGAGACGGGAGGTGATTCTTTTGTTCTTCCCCCTTGGCTAATGTCACAAAAGCCAAAAAGAAAGAACCAAGTAGTATCTCCTAATGAATTTGACTTTGGCCAATTGGTCCTAACAAAGACCAAAGCAACTAAGAAGGCCAAAACCTTGTCTAGAGTGCTTGTTGACCCATCTAGAAAAAAATATGTTGAGGTAGTTGTGCCTCCACTGAAAAAATTAGTGAAGTTCAAGCTTCAGACTACACTATCTCAAGGACATAACTTGGCAAGAAAACACATGAAAGTGCCAAGGAGGATTTGCAAGAAACATTGGCTACATTGCTTGAGAGATATGATAGAGATAATTTGATCAAGGATTAACTTAAAGCACAAGTAGAGCAGCTAACATCTTTGCTACCTAGGATAGCCCAATCATCAAAGCAGGAAGAACCTATTGAGGTAAGTGTTGATGATGGAGACATTCATAAGGCTGAAAAGATTAGGGCTCAAGGCACTTAGTTGATAAAGTCTTGAATTGAACTTTACAAAAATCTGGGTGAGGTAAAGAAAGAGGTTGACTAGACACTTGAGATACTTGCTCAAGACATGGGGTGCTACCACAATAATGGGTTAGACTTTCTGGGACATCCTAATTTTTGTCGAAATCACATATTTTTAGAAAATATAATGATTTAAGCCTTGAAAGGTTCCATTTAAAGAATTTGAAGAGGGTTTGATCAAGCCCCCTTAGATTCAAACCCCCTTGGATATAACCCCACTAGTTTTAAACCATACCTATAATGAAGTCTCCTCTACACCTATCAAAATACTGATAAAAAATCACTTTTAATTTACCTTTTGGGGGATTAAATGAATTCATTTAAAATTTATGTTTTGTAAGTATGTAGTCTTAACTATAAGCTTCCCAAAAAGAATAATTTTAAATATATTTAATTTGATTATTATATTTATTTTTATTTCTTGTGAGTGTAGGTTTTTTACTGAACATTAAGTTCTCTATTCTACACACATGGAAAATTAGTAAATTAGTGAAAAAAATTCTAAAAAATATCTATGCCCTAGGTATTGATGTCCTTGTTTCAACAACAAAAAAGAATTTCGATACATACAAAAAAAGTTATGTTTTACAGAATACGCCTATGTCTAAATTACAATTGGTTTGACTTCAAAACTTAATTAAAAAAAATCAACAAAACATTGTAAAATGAAATGCATGCCCTATATATTAGTGTTACCAATCTAAATTCAAAAGAATCAAAATTTTATCCTTTGTAGAAAAACAATTATGTGCTACAGAATACACATCACTTTAAAAAAATGTTGTTTACTATTAAAAACTAGTTATCAAAGGAGAAGCAAAAATTTTATAATTTAACTCAAAATTTTTTTAAAAATATATATTTAGAATCTACAAACAAAATCTCACAAATCACTAGTTCACATCATCTTCAAATTACTAACGGTTTAGCAGCTATAGGTTTAAGAAAGTGAAGATTTAGTTCAAAATGTTGATTTCAATGTCAAGTTTGGCCAAAAAGTGTAACCCATTATTGTGAGATGACACCATGCAGCTGATTGAACAAGATCTTGAAGCATGGAACAAACTATGAGATTTCAAGATGGAAGTGTTGGTCGAACATGGGGTGATCCCCAATAGGAAGAGGTATGTTGAATACAGGGAGGCAATGATAAACAAGAAAGATGTTATTGAGAACCTAATCAAAGACTTAAAGGATGATTTGGAAAAGGGCATAGACAAAGGTTTTGATATTTTAGATAAGCTTTCCAAACTTCCTTGTCATATGCTAGATGATGATCAACAAACACTCCCTATTGATATAGTCGTCTAACAATTCACCACCTTGATACATACAAAGATAGAGACATAAGCTTTTTCATTGGCTTCTATTGACAATTTGGTGGAGTTTCAAGTGATTCTGGATAGATGGAAAAATATTCTGAACAAGCACAAGAGTGGGCATGTCACCATAGCAGACTCTATCAATAGAGTTCTCACCATCTCCAAGCATACACCGGGACTTGACAACAATGAAGTCTAAACCACCATGAAGAGATATGAAGATTTTCTAGAGAAGGATAAAGAGGAAGAAATTCATGTGTCTTTGGAAACTTAGTCATTTTTCTATGCTTTTATTATGTAATTTGTAATTTCTAAATGACATTCTACATGTCTTTTTTTATTATGTAATTACATGTAGGTGAAGTACAGAGTCCCAACTCAAATTAGACTCTATTTTTGAATAAGTCAAAGTAGTTATAGATTTCCTATTTTTTCTCATAGCCTCTCCCTATAAATAAAGAGGGGCTCTTTTGTAAATATTATCTTTTATCTATTGAAGCGAAGTGCTTCCATTTTGAAGAGAAAATTGAAACTTTGAGTTCATAGTGTAAATCATTTTTCAATCAATATTTAAAGAAAGCAATTTGTCATCCAATCTTTGTGTTGGATTAACCTTGTAGTGCATTAGGATTGTTCTTAAGTCTTTCCTATTGCATTCTCTTGTGTATGTGATTGAATTGTGGCATGGAATCAAATATCTTAGAAGGTTCTCTAAATCTGATTTTGTAGTCTTTGAGCTATGATATCATATTTGGAATTGTGTTTATGTTTGTGATTGGAAAGTAACTTGAAGACTTTGAGCTGCAAGTTATTGTCTAAGGTTGTTTGATCTTAGTGTGGTATACAGTGAAGACTTTGGGTTGCATCATATTCCATACTCTTTCATTTCCTATTGGCGTAAGAAGAAACAAAAGACTTTGTGCTTTTGTGGGTTTCTTGGTGTTAACACTTGCTAGTATCATTTTAGTTATTCTTTTGTGTCACTTAATTGGATATTGATTATTATTGCTCCATTTAGTAGTTTGTAGTTCATTACATGTAAACATAACATGATTGTTTTTGTAATTTTGTAAGAGAACATCTATTCTAAAATAATATAAATAGATGATATGAAAACACCCCATGGATAAGTTTTAGTGTAAATAAGCTTAGTTAATTACTAGTTTATCTTAGTTAGCAATAAGAAGGGAGCCTCCCCTTTCTCAGAGGAGAGATTTATCTCATCATACTATGGTTGATATAACCATTTTGTCATCAGTTAGAACTTTAGTAACAAAATATTCACCCAAAAACTAACAAAGATATCCAATGGAAACACAATAGACTCAAATGTCAAAATTCTAGCACTACTATGGGCATACAAGGCAATGTACAAGACAACAACCAAATTTTCACCATTTGAACAAGTATATGGTGTAGATGCCACATTACCTATAAACTTTATTGTGCCAAACTTACGCACTGCCCTCACTTTGTGGTTGGATGAAGAAGAGTCACTACAACAAAGAATAGAAGATCTCATCAAATTAGATGAAAATACGCTACTAGCAGAACATAATCAAAGCTTAGAATGTAAAATAAAAAACCCTGGCATGATAAAAACTTAAGGCATAAAATATTCAACAAAGGGGATATAGTTTTACTCTATGATAGCAGGTTTTAAAAGAAAAGGAAATTTAAAGTTAGATGGTTAGGACCCTACTACATTGAAGAGATCTCAAAATTCAAAGCAATGAGACTGAAAACATTAGAAGGAAAACTTCTAGAAGGATACATAAATGATGCAAGACTCAAACATTACCATCAACATACCAGTTAAAAAAATGAAAAAATAAAAATTTGTATTATATCTAACATATGTACAACATAAATTGAAAATTGGTAGGAAAAAAGGCAAACCCACGAAAAACCAACAACTACAAAAGCGTGCCAAACCTTGAATGGTTAGAAGCATTAAATGAAAATTTCACTGTTAGGGTTATAAAACAAGACTCCAAACAATCATTCAACACTAATGCATACAAAGAAGAATCATGATCTCAAGAATAATCTCTACAAAACCAAGTCAATCTAAAAGAAAAAAATAAATAAAAAATGTCGAGTCCCACCTTGGTCAATATCTCTGAGAAGCCATGACCAAAATACAAGAAGTTTCCATATAAAGTAATGGAGGTCGACCTAGATGGGACATTCTCTATCATCTCAACTGATGTCATCTACATTGAGGATGTGAGGAAGTACATCCACACACCTTTATAAAAGATAGACTACACAAAGTTTGAAGAGCTTCAGAAAACACTATTACAACCAAATCAAATGCAATACATGCTACAATATCAAGAAATAGAGAACAATAAGTTGGATGTGTGGAATGACTTCCCTAACTTCTCTGTAGAGAATTGATAGATCAAAGTAGTTCTAAGCTTGATCCATGATGAGTATATTTTGTTTGGTGTGGAGACTGATCAATCTCCAAGTGGGAGATTGTTGGTATGTAGCGATTGATCATGTAAGTACTGATTATGAATTGTGTATGAGAAGGAATTTAATCTTTGTGGGACAACTGGGTAGTGAAGGCTATATAGTTACCTTTATAGACAAAGTATAGAAGGTCACTAAAGGTGAAAACGTAAGCACATTGTACTTGTGTACTGGTAATACTTATTCTACCTTACCTGCTATAGAAGCAGCTACTACTGAGATAGTGTTGATGGCGATGTTAGTCACAACTAAACACTAAACAAAAAGTTATACAACAACCTTTATTTATCTTGAAAGATATGATGAATTCAAAGAATTCATGATCCCAAGTCTCCGTTGATTAGTTCATAATCTACTAATGTTACTCAGTGGTTGATGTGTGTTGTTGTTTTCCATTCAGGGGCATTACATTCATCAGTAAATTTCTGCCTTTACACTATGAACTTACTCAAATAATGTGTCTATAGATTGACATTTGCATGATTTCTACCATTATTTGCAAGTCTTTGCATGATATTTTCAACACTACATGCAGTTAGCTCAAATATGCTAATGATATTCAGTTATCTACGGGATGTCAGCATATTTCTCTATTCTGCTTGTTATTTGTCATGATATTGCAGTTATGGAAGTGATTTCAGTGAAATTAAAAAAAAAAGAAAATAACAAAGATAAGGTTTAAAGGATGAGATTCCCAAAATTACTTGACTGAGATCACTGATTCACATACATATTCCCATACAACAATGAAGAGAAGAAAACTAGAATCATACTTTGCTAGGACATTCCACAAACCCGCATGATCCAGTGCAAATCTTCAATGGAAAAGTTGACAACAACATGCAATAAAATGAAAGCGCTTCCAATTGAACACAACATTCACTATTACATATCCAGAAATTAACTTGAAGATTATGTAAAGTTTACAATCAGGATGTAATCTGAAGCTTCATCTCCATTCAATATATTTAAGAACAAGTACATTTACAATGATCTAAAGAAAGAACCTTGATGTTTCAATAGTTTAGTCCTCATTAGTCTTAGTAATCCGATCTCCTACATGAAATTGCTACAGGTCCAATTTTTTGAATGATTGACCTCCCTCTCAAAATAAAAATGGGCTCAATATATATGGCTCTGATTATCCCCAAAATAGTGTCCAAGAAACCCTAACTAATTGATGGTCTGCATTCATCTAGTGTAGCACCAGACGGTGGAAAGCGAATCCTACCAAAATTCTGAGTAGCATGCCCATACTGAGCGCCGCTCCAACAATAATGTTCCCACCTGCAATTTCCTCTGCATTGAAAGCCTTTGCTTCTCCTTATGCGCTTGCAATCTCTTGGGATCTGATCTGCCACCTGGGATGTCCTCGCCATTAAAGCCTCATCTTTATTTCCACCTGCACACCACCACTATGTTTTCAATTCTGTGACTTCAGCTACCTCAAAATAGCTCTAGCATCCTGCAACAAACAACCAAGAATTAAGCATCGTCATTTAATAAACCAGTAGGAAGATTTAAACATTACATTAAATCAGGCTCTAAAATGTGCAAACACGGCCATCAAGCCATGAAACCATGAAAATCGTGTCCCCAAACACATATACGGCATTAAAAACATCTGAGTCAACCATCGTTGACCAAAAACATGCATCAGGCTCTAAAATGGATTCAAAAAAATCCATCACTCTGCTTTCCCACCTTTTCGCCTGCTTAAATCCTTGTATATTATGAATGCATGTTTCCTTTGTATATCGGGCTTGTATGTCGTGACATACAAGCACCAAAATATACAAAGAGTTTACTATTTTTAAGCTTCTATTTAGGTCCGAGTTGCACCTCTAACTTGCACTTTTCCTCTTGCATCTATCACTTGTATGTAGAGATGCGCATTGCAATTTATACAAGTCGATACATACAAACTCCTTTGTATGTCCCTGTCGGATTCTAACTCTTCATAAACTGCAGTCCATTCTCTTTCGATTCCACAATGTATAAAACATAATGCATCTTTTGATATACAATTGGATGCAATGCATTGTATTAACCAGATTTAAATTCTTCTGAGTTCTGGCTTGTATATCGGCGATGTATATAATGCAATGTATCTCTTAGTATATATTCGTGATTTGATACATTGCATACATTAGACTCTAATTCCATTTGAAATCTGGTGCTTGTTTGTATAAATTGCAATGTATGTTCCGGAACATACATACAAGGCACGGAGCTATACAAGCATTAAACTTACCTTCATAATATTTGGTTTCCGCAATGTATATAAAGTGTTGTATATCCGCAATGTATGTAAGATACATATAAGCCGGAAACATACAACAATTTTACCGCATTCCATAAATGTTTCGGGTCCGTCCAATGTATGTACCAATGTATGTTCTACTTATATGTTTTAACTATACAAACACCAAATATACAACCAGCGGATTTAACAAAATACTCATTTCAACTCATAACAGCGTCGGGTCCAACCTGCATGTACAAATAGAATATTAGCAAATGCATACAAGTAAAGAACATACAAACAACTTTGCATGTAGACCCGATATACAAAACCCCTTGTATGTGCAACATACAATGACCTAACATACAAAGACCATTGTATATGTAACCTGATGACCCATGCGATTATGTATAAAAATGACTTTGTATATACAAACTACTTTGTATATGGAAAGTGATATACAAAGTACTTTGTATGCAAGTGAACTTGTATACAAAGGGCCTTGTATATGCAATCCGATATACAAAAGACATTGTATATGCAACAGCAAACCCTTCCCTTGTACATTTTACCAAAATACTCATAACTTGCAAAATACTTGGAATTTTAATATGGTTCAAAAAGCAACCCTAGCTCATTTTTCACAAGGAATTCACCCATATTCTACCTTGGTACTGAAATGCATTTCTTCTCTAGTTTTAACAAAGTTTGCAATTTTCACTCTCTTTTCCCTTTACCACCAAACAGAACAACACACACAAGCAAAAGCAACAAGCCATAGCAGGGGTCCTTATTTTTCCTAGGAGTAAAATGGGGCGTGTTGTGAACATCACAACAACTAGCAACCAAACAAAAGAATCAAATTAAAACCATTAAAGGAAACTGAATGAAATAAATTCATAACTTCCAACTATCTTTTCTGCAAATCATCATTTAACTTGAGACTCAATGTATTCAATAAGGTGCATGAATTTTCATTTCAGTTTAAGTGGGTGCACATGATTAATAATCCTCATCTTGAAGATCAGTTGAACAAACCAGTGACCAATATTAGCCTATGTAGGTGAGGATATTCCCTCATAGCCAACCGGATAGAGCCCTGCTACCAGCAGGCATCCATAGCCCGACAAGGTTATCGTTATAATTCTCCTAAGTAGAGCCCCACTGTCAGTGAGTGTCTATTGCCCCGGTAGAGTTACTTAGATGGCTTAATCTAGATTTTTAGTATAATCCATTTTATTTATTTATTTATTTTTTGTATTTGATAGAACTTCATAAGATATTGCGTTTGTAACTTCATGATGCAAGGAGTGGTCACTTGCTAAAATTAAGCTGAGAATTGTAATGGTAGCAAGGGTGACCTCTAATTTTTCACCTAATACCTACACTAGTAAGTTCAACAAACCCAAGGATTTTAGGTGTGTCATTGTGAGAAACCTTCCTTGAATACTCAACCCATTCTTATTGAATACAAAATTTCACAAAGTTAAACAACTCTCTACATTTATGACAGTCACAACAAGTTATGCATAAATTTCAAATAGATAACCTGAATGTTCTGAATTCCACATTATTTTCAATGATTGTTAGTCTGCTCCTTCATACTCTAAATCAAAATAAAGATACCTGTTGAGGCAACAAAGCAAACAAACAAAACAAACAGACTGTACAAACAACTATACAAAAATGTACACTATGATACACATGACTGTCATGGCACCACTTCAGGCTTGGAAGTAATGTTTGAGAAACTATCCATTGACTAGTAATGGAACATCTTCACCGGTTAAGGTTTGAAGCCTATAGGTGTTGTCTCCTAAAATCTCAAAAATTTGAAAGGGACCTATCCAGAGTTTATCAAACTTGCCATGATCACCTTTCCTTTCATGTGCTTTGTCCCACATTAGGACTAGGTCTGAGATTCTGAAAGCTTTAATTCTGGCTCTTTTGTCAAACCAGCATTTGACAACAGCCTGATGTTTAGCAAATTGTTTGATTGCTTTACTTATTTTTTCTTCTAGGTTCATCAATTGAAGCAACCTGACCTCTTGTTTATTATCTATGCCCAGGTATTCTTGTGCAAAATGTAATGTAGGAATCCTTAGGTTAACAGGAAGGGTAGGATCCACCCCATATACAAGATGAAAAGGAGAATTTCCTAATGCAGCCTTATTCCTGGTTCCATCTACCCACAAGGCATATTTCAGTAAGGTATTCCACTCCCTTGGGTTCTTTTCTATTAATTTCTTAATGATGTTCAATAGGTTCTTATTTGTGGATTTTGCTAATCCATTCCCTTGGGGATAGTAATTTGAGGAGAATTTTAGGATAATCCCATAGTCAAAAGCCCAACTTGATAACTTAATTGAAGCAAAGGTAGGTCCATTATCACATACCAAAGTGTAGGGAACTCCATACCTAGTTACTATATTACTTTCCAAAAATTTAATGACATCCTCAGCATTGCATGTCTTACTGCTGACAGCTTCAGTCCACCTAGTACAGTAATCAGTAATAGTTAAAACATACCTATGGCTTGAAGATGATGGAGGATTGATTGGTCCTATGAAGTCCATTCCACATTGAGCAAATGGGCGCATCTCCATCACTGGCTACAGAGGTTGAGCAACATATTCTTCTTTGTTTGCAGCAACTTGACACATATGACAGCATTTGATATGTTCAGCGGTGTCTTTAAAAATTGTGGGCCAGTAATACCCTACCCTGAGGATAGCATGAGTGGTGGTTAAGGGTGATCCATGTGTAGTCCCAAATTTATCATGCAATTCTGCTAGCACCTTATCTGCTTCTGATCGTTCTAGGCACCTTAGGTATATCCCCTCATAGTTTTTCTTGAAAAGGACTCCTCCTTTTATCATATACCTCTATGACCTTATTTTCAAGGCTCTCCTCTGTGAGGGCTGCAGTCTTGAGGGACATCTTCCAATAATCAGGATGTGTCTGATGTCTAAGTGCCATTCTCCATCTATCTTTGCATTCACAACATACTGTTGGCTCATGATATTAGGATCAATCTCTAATATTATCTGGCTTAACGCCTATCCTCTAACTAACTTCATGGGCGTAATGTCCATATCATACTCTTGGAGGACAGTGATCTATTTAGCTCTTTTCTCACTTGGTTCACTTTGCATTAACAATATTTTCACTGTTGTATTAGGTACTACAACAATCACTTTACTTCTCATAATGTAATGCCTAAATTTCTTAACTGCTCGAACCAGAGTAAGTGCTTGCATTTCAATGTCCATGTATCTAAGCTCTGCATCTTTGAATGGGCAGCTCATGAAGGCTATAGGTTTTTCTTCTTTTTCCTCATTTCTCTATGTCAACATGGCTACAGAAGTATGCTCTAAAAAAATGAGTAAATGTAAAAGTCCCTGGTATAGTTTGGACTGATCAAAACTAGAGCATTTGATATGGCCTTTTTAATATCTTCAAATGCTACTCTAGATTCAGGTGTCCACTCAATCTTAGCATCCTTCTTGAGCATGGCATTCAGGGGTCTGACTATTTCCGCAAAGTCGGTGATAAATTTCCTAACAAAATTGATCTTACCAAAGTAAGATTTGAGCTCCCTCTTGCTTCCAGGAAGTTGTATCTTCATGATCGATTCCACCCTATTAGGGTCAATGATGACCCCATTTTCTGTTATTAGGTGGCCCAATAATTTTCCTGTGGTAACCCCAAATATGCATTTCTTGGGGTTCAGGGATATCCTGTATTGCTCGCACTTCCTCAGCACCTTTCTCAGGTCCTCTATATGGTTTGCTCTATCTTTAGAGAAAATAGTTAAGTCATCCATGTATATGACTATGCATTTACCAATCAAGCCTATGAAGGCTATGTCCATTGCTCGCTAAAATGTGGCTCCAACATTTATTAACCCAAATGGCATGCGCCTGTAGGCGAATATTCCCCATTTTGTGGTAAACGCAGTTTTTAGTCTATCAATTTTGTCCACCATTACCTAGTTATAACCAGAGAAACCATCTAAGAATGACATCATCTTGGCACCATTCACAATTTGCAAGACTTCATCCAGAGAGGGCAAAGGATAATATCCTTTTTAGAAGCTCGATTTAAGTTTCTGAAGTCCACGCACAATCTGATGTCACCATTCTTTTTCCTTACTAGGACCAGGTTTTTAACCCAAGTGGAATGTCTCACAGGAAATATGGTCCTGGCCTCGAGCAGTCTTTTAACCTCTTCAAAAATGACAGGCTCCAGTAAAGCATTAACGGGTCTTTGTTTCTACCGAAAAGGCTTGACGTCTGGCTTCAAAGGTATTGTGTGAGTGATGACTGATGTGTCGTAAGTTTTCAGTTCATCATATGTCTAGGCAATGACATGGATATAATCTTTGAGAGATGGGTTATTCCCTCCAACTCTTCCTCTGTATAGACCTTCCTAATTAGAATGTTCCTTTTCTCATCGTCTTTTCCAATATTGACCTGAGAGTACTGTCCTCCATCCACTTTTGGGAAATCCTTCTATTTTAGCATATTGTTGAGATCAAACTCTCTTTCTATCTCTATCATTCCCTTAGGAATCTTGTTACTAGGCAGCTCCAGGATTTCTTCCTCTTCCTAGATGTGGTCTTCTATATTTGCTTCATCTATGATATGTGCCTCAAAGATATCTCTACTGGAAATAAAGTCCAGTATATGTTGATCATCATCAAATACTTGGAGATTAGTTACATTATCAGGTATAGAAGGTATTGATACCAATTTGACTAAGAATCTTTTTAAACTAGATATGGATAGAGGTTCCAGAGTACTCGCAGCCTGGGCTAAGGCATCCACCCTATGATTTTGCTCTCTGGGTACATGTGTGATGTTGAACGCATCAAAATCCTCTATTAAGTCCCATACCCTATGTCTATAATTAGACAGCCTTTTGAAATTGCAAGAGCATATACCTCTTACCTGCCTCACAACTAATTCTGAGTCTCCATAGACATGCAAAATTTTTACTTTCTTTCTTAATGCAAACAATATTCCATGAATTAGAGCTTCGTACTCCGTCACATTGTTTGTACATGGGAACTGCAATCTATATGCTGCCAAGTAGGATATTTCAAATGGATCAATGAGATCTATCCCTACTACAGCTCCTTGTTTTGACTTGGATCCATTAAATCTAAGGATCCATGACCTATCTTCATCTAAAGGCTTGTATGGGCCTTCTTTCTTCCTTTTAGCTTTGGCAACTGCACCATTTGATATCCATTTTAATTTTGGTGTCTCAGCTTTCTCAGACTTCTCCTTATCTGCCTTATGTGAAGCTGACATTTCTTCTTTCTCTTTACCATTAGAAGGAATATCTTCTGGACTAGGCAACGTCTACCTTTTCAGAATATGCAGACGCAATGAACAAGTAGTTTCTAAATGTGGTGCTTCATGTAACCTGCACCATCCCTCAATCAAAACATCCTGTGGGGATCTTTGTTATTGTGTCATCCTTTGAATTTATTTTGATAGGAACTCTTCAAACTTGGACAAATCACTGCGCCTATCTTCATCAGATAACTCATAATCTGATTCTACCAAACAATCACTCCCTGGGGTGATTTTCTTCTTGTTCTTATCTGATGGTGATATGTTGTCATTGATGTCAAAAGTGTGTTTAGTTGTTGATGATGCAGATTTGGTAGGATGTGTTTAACATTTGTTCAGGATGTGTTCTCATACTCAAGGATGTGTTTGGTGATGTTTCAAGATGGATGGATACTGCTAGATATACTTATTTCTAGATCAATTTGGTTACATATTGTTTCTTTCTCTTTGTCATGTTTGTTCATAGGTTGATCACTTGGGTTAAATACAGATGTTATTTAGGGTAATGCAGATGCTTGGTGGGTTTCATATCTACCTCAGATGGAGATGGTCACATGACAGGTTGATTAGTGCTTTATGTATCATGCTCATGTTGTAGTTCACATCATGCCTAATGAGGTCATAACAGGTTGTTAAGATCAGATGTGAGGTCATGAAGAATAACTTAGAGATCAGAACATAAGGTTGGTTGTGCTCAAGATAAGACATATGATGTGATCTTCATTCTTGGTTTACTTGATGCAAAGATTGTTGTCATAGAAGAAGCAAGGTGTTCATAAGATGACATATTTGTAAAGTCAGTTTGTGGTCATATATTCTCCATGCTTCAAGTCTGATTTGAGAAAGGGTTTGTGATGTAATGGGATATCAAGGTCTCCTCATGTTTAAAGTCATTCACATAAGTATCTTTATACTTCTTGTTGTTGTCCTAGAATGTCCTTTTAGTTGATAAAGAATACTTCCTCTATGTTGAAAGATGAGATCAGTAAGTAAAATATTAAACTTAATATTTGTTAAAGAAGAAAAGAAACCTAAAAAATTAGGTTGTAGTCCTAAAAGTTTAAAGCCCTAAAATGTCTTTTAAATATCCTAATTTGATTCCTCTCTGCCCATTATCTTGCAATGTTGCTTTTGTTATATTAGGATGTTGACCTTTCGAGCAGGTCATATGCCACTTAAGTGGCATAAAGGAAGGGTCGACCAACATGGAAAACCGGCCGTCTTTCCTAACAAAACCGATACCACAAGTTTCCTTTTGAAAACTTTGAGCGC
Organism: Cunninghamia lanceolata; assembly: GCA_027924645.1. Taxonomy (NCBI): domain Eukaryota; kingdom Viridiplantae; phylum Streptophyta; class Pinopsida; order Cupressales; family Cupressaceae; genus Cunninghamia; species Cunninghamia lanceolata. Next base: position 2,511,384 of record BSBN01000710.1, on the reverse strand, counting down.
TAAAAAAATCAACGGTCTTATTTGAAATGTATTTGGGCGCGCTGTTAGAAATCAGTGGATAGAATTTGAAGTAAGGAATCAACTTACGAGGTTGAAATTTGAAGTTCAATTAACCATCGAGACTGCAGAGAATTGCTTTTCTAAAGATATTTTTAGCATTTTTTTGTGGCAGTTAGTGGAGACTAAAAACATAATTTTTTAGAAGGATTTTATTTCCTTCTATTTTCTCCCGGGGCAGTTGAGATAATTGTGGAGAGTTTTATTTCTAAGAAAGCATTTTTTAAAAATAAACTCAATTGGAAGAAAAATTTGGGCAATTTTTTTAAAGTCATTTACACAAGGATTATAAAGAGATTTTCTTGTGAGAAGATTCAAATTTTTTTTTGGAGAGACTTTTTATTTTTTAGAGATGGATGAAAGATATTTTGAAGATATAAAGGTTGAAGGACATTCAATGCAAAGGCAAAATAATTTTTGAAGTCTTGTTGAAAAGAATTGAAGGGTTTGAAGAAGATGAAAGAAATTTTGTTTAGATATATTATGATTTTGTTTGAAGATGGATTTTTCTGTGAGATATTTACAGGTATTTTGTTGAGATAAATTGATTTATTGAAAAATAAATTGTTGAAGACATTTAATCTAAAAATTGAAAAGAAGATGAAAGGTTTTGAAAAGAAGATTAGAGAGAAATATGAAAAGAAAAGACTGAGGAATATTTTCTTGCAGGTGAAATTATGAGGAGTGTGAAGAGAAATAAAAATGAAAGATCAATTGATTGCAGGGTTATTGTGAAATGTTTTCTTTATAACAGATTGATTTTATTTTTGACAGTGGTAATATTGAAAATCACTGAATTATCTTGTGGAGAATCTGAAGGGTCATTTGCAGAGAAAATGAAATATTGTAATTTTTGCTATGTGAAGTTTTTGAAAAGAATTTCTAGGTGCTTCAACAAGACTGAGGAAGATGGAATAATATGTTTTAGATGCAAAGTCAAATTAACTTTGTTACACGGGATTGATTTTCTTTTGAAGAATATGAAAGGTCATATGAAAATGATTTTGCAGATTGTTGAGAGGTATTTTTATATTAATTGGCTTCACATTGACAAAATAGTGTGGGTGTGGAATTGAATAGAGAAATGAAGACATTTTCTAATAAATCCTTTTGAAGAGAAAAGAATAATGATAAGATGATACTAGGTTTGTAATGCAGAGATAATTAGCTGAATTGTTATGCAGGTGTGAAGGAATTGAGAATTGAATGGAAACAGAGTATCCCTCTGATTTGGTTTATAACTTCTATTGGTGATTTGGTTTACCAGTGAGGCTTATAGGTCAGTGTGACCTTAATATTTGTCAGTGAGACAATTTGTATTGCCAGTGAGGCATGTTTTTTCAGTTAAGCCAGTGAGGCAATTGTGGAGTGGTTTTTCTACCCCTGGAGGGTTTTCCACTCATGCAATTCTTGTGTCTTGATCTTCTTTATGTGTTTGTATGTTTCACTCATGAGTTTTTGTTTTTCATTCTCAGTTATGTGCACATGTATTTCAGAAATCAATGATAGCTCTCTCTCCTTGTACTCTACAAGTTAAAGTTTTTAAAAAGATTAGAAATTTCACACAACACTGATTCACCCCCCCTCTCAGTGTTGCCTTGACTCCTACAATTGGTATCAGAGCCAGTTTCCCTTTTGTAGCTTAATCAGCTTGGGTAGGTCCTATGTGTGGAGTTCAATGGGTAAGTACAGGAGAAATAAGAACATGAGAAATGTTAAGATTCTTTTTGATCGGAAGACACAAAAGACATTATCAAATCCAGATGTTGATATAAAGTCAGTTGATAAAGATGTTCTCCATGTTAAGTCTGATATTATCTTAGAAGAAAAGGTTTCAGATGTTCCTCAGTTTGATGGTTCAAAATTTTCAGTTTGGTATGTTAGAATGCAAGTATATTTATCCTCCTTAGGATATGATGTTTTAATGTCGGTTGAAAATGGTAATTCTGCAAATAACAAAGAAGTTCTTGAATATAATGATATTGCAAAGAAGGCTATATTATCTGCTCTATCCAATGATGTTATTTGTAAGGTTATGGATTGTGTTACAGCTCGGGATATGTGGAGGAGATTGAAAAGGATTTATCAAGATAATGATAAGGGGACACTTTGGTGTGTGAAGAAAGTAGCAATGAAAAGAGACTTTCAAATGAAGGAGTTGAAGTTCAATCCCAATCAAATTCAGAAGAAGCTAGCATCACAAGTGGTGATGATCAGAGTGATGATGATCAGGATTATAATGAACAAGATTGTGAGATTGATTTGGAAGGAGAGCTCATATATGCTCTGAGTGAGCTCAAGAATTATAAGAAGGAGAACAATAAATTAATGATGCAGTTGCAGCAAGAAAGAGATTTAAAAGATAAAACTCTTACAGGTCTTGAAGATGCTAGAAACCTAATTGTAGACTTGAAGAATCAAGCAAGTGAATCAAATAAATTGATTGTCAGTTTAAAATTAGAAATTGTTGAAGCTAAGAGGATAGCTGATGTCTCAATTTCTAATCTTGAAGTTTCAAGGATTGAGAATCTAAAACTGGAAGGTGAAATTATCAATCTGAGAAAAGAGTATGATGGTCTTAAGAAGTATAAGGAATTTGAAGAAAGCACAAGCAAGCTACAAGAGATGCTTGGTAAACAAAAAACTATATGGAGACACTACTGAACTTAGTTTTGAAGAAGGAGAATGTTCAAAAGCTAGACAGACACCTAAAAGGAAAATTGATTTAAGTCATGTTGCCACAGAAGGAAAAAGGAAGAGTGAAGCTGAACAAAAAATGAGAGATGAATTTGTGCACAATCAAAGAAGAAATTTCAGAAAACCTGCATCTATAAGACAAGCTTACATGTACAGGTATAACTATTCATTTAATGGTTACTGTTATACTTGTAATCATTTTGGGCATAAAGTAGTTGATTGTAGAAGGAATACTAACCTTGTATGTTACAAGTGCAATAATGCTGGTCACATTCAAAGAAACTACAAAATGAATAGAAGGTATGATACTGCTTGGAAGCATAATATAAATACTCAATCATTTGATTATGATTACAAAATAATTTGTTATAATTGCAATTCTCCTAGTCACAAAGCATTTAGTTGCAGAAAAGTATCACCTAATTTGATAGGTTGGAAATGCAAAGAGGCAGAAAAGGTTTGGAGGAAGAAAGCACCTGTGAAAATTTGGAAGCAGAAAGAAGGCAAAAAGAAGTCAGAATCTAAGCCTGTGCATCTTGCACAAGTCATTTCATCTGTTGCATAACAGATAACATGAAGTAAGGGGGAGTTGTTCATGTGTTATCAATTGACCCCAAGAAGTTTCAGGAAGGAGATCATTTGAATGGTGATCTTGTCTTGTTTATCATATTTTCCAATCTTGTGAGATAGTTGTTGAAGATGCTGCTAACTATGTTGATTTTTAGTATATATCAGTGATGCAGGAAGAGCTTATTAATGCAGTTGGTATGCAAAATTGATGGATTGGATGCTCATATGGAAGTGCTCTTGATTAAAGGTGTTCTCAAGGAACTCTCCTTAGATGTTTGGATATGATGGCTAAGGAGGTTGATTAGAATGATAAATTCAAGAGGTAGGAGTTCTTGTTAAGATGTGTTTATGTATATATCAGAATTGACATTTTGGTGTGAAAAATGTCTTGTACAGAACAGGAGGATAGTCTTCATTTATTAAGATGGTCTTTAGTCTTTGTCATGTCAGAAAAGGTGTTAGAATAGTTTGGTTTGACAGTCATATCAACTACCTTGTTGTGTAATGTTTTTATTGCATAAGTATTGAAACTTTCAGGTGATTTGGAGATAGTGTTTCACTTGTTTCATTGATGATCTTCCATGTTTCAGACAGAGTTCTTCAAGCTATGACATTGATGGTGATATCCTGCATTTCATCAGAAGAAGTTAAAATCAGCAATAGCAGATGGTTGATATGTTGCTTCAGGACTAATTCAGAAAGTGGGTCAGTGCTGAGTTGGATTGAGTTATGTTGATTATTTTTGTCAGTATTTACTAGAGATGTTTTCCAGAAATATTTATGAGCAGTGATTTGTTTGTGAAGTCTATCACAGTGGAAGCAAATAGATTCATTGGAGATTTGTCATGTGGGTCAAAAAATGTTGATTACAGAAGAATTGTTTATTTTGGAAGTTTGTTTCACATATGATGTCATCAGGAGTGTGTCAGTCTTCATCTTCATAGTGATATTGTAATTGTTATGATCATGCTATAACATCTTTTCAATGGAATTGTTCTCAGGGGGAGTTATTTCAGGCTTTGCCATCATATGTCAAAAAGGGGGAGAAAGATAAATTGTATCAGGTGGTTTTGCCATCAATGACAAAGGGGGAGATTGATGGTGACATGTTGTCATTGATGTCAAAAGTGTGTTTAGTTGTTGATGATACAGATTTGGTAGGATGTGTTTAACATTTGTTCAGGATGTGTTCTCATACTCAAGGATGTGTTTGGTGATGTTTCAGGATGGATGGATACTGCTATATATACTTATATCTAGATCAATTTGGTTACTTATTGTTTCTTGCTCTTTGTCATGTTTGTTCATAGGTTGATCACTTGGGTCAAATACAGATGTCATTCAGGGTAATGCAGATGCTTGGTGGGTTTCATATCTACCTAAGATGGAGATGGTTACTTGACAGGTTGATTAGTGCTTTATGTATCATGCTCATGTTGTAGTTCACATCATACCTAATGAGGTCATAACAAGTTGTTAAGATCAGATGTGAGGTCATGAAGAATAACTCAGAGATCAGAACATAAGGTTGGTTGTGCTCAAGATAAGAGATATGATGTGATCTTCATTCTTGGTTTACTTGATGCAAAGATTGTTGTCATAGAAGAAGCAAGGTGTTCATAAGATGACATATTTGTGAAGTCAGTTTGTGGTCATATATTCTCCATGCTTCAAGTCTGATTTGAGAAAGGGTTTGTGATGTAATGGGATATCAAGGTCTCCTCATGTTTAAAGTCATTCACATAAGTATCTTTATACTTCTTGTTGTTGTCCTAGAATGTCCTTTTAGTTGATAAAGAATACTTCCTCTATGCTGAAAGATGAGATCACTAAGTAAAATATTAAACTTAATATTTGTCAAAGAAGAAAAGAAACCTAAAAAATTAGGTTGTAGTCCTAAAAGTTTAAAGCCCTAAAATGTCTTTTAAATATCCTAATTTGAGCCCTCTCTGCCCATTGTCTTGCAATGTTGCTTTTGTTATATTAGGATGTTGACCTTTTGAGCAGGTTATATGCCACTTAAGTGGCAAAAAGGAAGGGTCGACCAGCATGGGCAACCGACCCTCTTTCCTAACAAAACCGATACCACAAGTTTCCTTTTGAAAACTTTGAGCACTAAAAACAATCAACGGTCTTATTTGAAATGTATTTGGGCATGCTGTTAGAAATCAATGGATAGAATTTGAAGTAAGGAATCAACTTATGAGGTTGAAATTTGAAGTTCAATTAACCATCGAGACTGCAGAGAATTGCTTTTCTAAAGCTATTTTTAGCATTTTTTTGTGGCAGTTAGTGGAGACTAAAAACATAATTTTTTAGAAGGATTTTATTTCCTTCTATTTTCTCTCGGGGTAGTTGAGATAATTGTGGAGAGTTTTATTTCTAAGAAAGCATTTTTTTAAAATAAACTCAATTGGAAGAAAAATTTGGGCAATTTTTTTTAAGTCATTTACAGAAGGATTATAAAGAGATTTTCTTGTGAGAAGATTCAAATTTTTTTTTGGAGAGACTTTTTATTTTTTGGAGATGGATGAAAGATATTTTGCAGATAAAAAGGTTGAAGGACATTCAATGTAAAGGCAAAATAATTTTTGAAGTCTTGTTGAAAAGAATTGAAGGGTTTGAAGAAGATGAAAGAAATTTTGTTTAGATATATTATGATTTTGTTTGAAGATGGATTTTTCTGTGAGATGTTTACAGGTATTTTGTTGAGATAAATTGATTTATTGAAAAATAAATTGTTGAAGACATTTAATCTAAAAATTGAAAAGAAGATGAAAGGTTTTGAAAAGAAGATTAGAGAGAAATATGAAAAGAAAAGACTGAGGAATATTTTCTTACAGGTGAAATTATGAGGAGTGTGAAGAGAAATAAAAATGAAAGATCAATTAATTGCAAGGTTATTGTGAAATGTTTTCTTCATAACAGATTGATTTTATTTTTGACAGTGGTAATATTGAAAATCACTGAATTATCTTGTGTAGAATCTGAAGGGTCATTTGCAAAGAAAATGAAATATTGTAATTTTTGCTATGTGAAGTTTTTGAAAAGAATTTCTAGGTGCTTCAACAAGACTGAGGAAGATGGAATAATATGTTTCAGATGCAAAGTCAAATTAACTTTGTTACACAGGATTGATTTTCTTTTGAAGAATATGAAAGGTCATATGAAAATGATTTTGTAGATTGTTGAGAGGTATTTTTATATTAATTGGCTTCACATTGACAAAATAGTGTGGGTGTGGAATTGAACAGAGAAATGAAGACATTTTCTAATAAATCATTTTGAAGAGAAAAGAATAATGATAAGATGATACTGGGTTTGTAATGCAGAGATAATTAGCTGAATTGTTATGCAGGTGTGAAGGAATTGAGAATTGAATGGAAATTGAGTATCCCTCTGATTTGGTTTATAACTTCTATTGGTGATTTGGTTTGCCAGTGAGGCATTGTATTAGCCAGTGAGGCTTATAGGTCAGTGTGACCTTAATATTTGTTAGTGAGACAATTTGTATTGCCAGTGAGGCATGTTTTTTCAGTTAAGCTAGTGAGGCAATTCTGGAGTGGTTTTTCTACCCCTGGAGGGTTTTCGACTCGTGCAATTCTTGTGCCTTGATCTTCTTTCTATGTTTGTATGTTTTACTCATGAGTTTTTGTTTTTCATTCTCAGTTATGTGCACATGTATTTTAGAAATCAATGATAGCTCTCTCTCCTTGTACTCTGCAAGTTAAAGTTTTTAAAAAGATTAGAAATTTCACACAACACTGATTCACCCCCCTCTCAGTGTTGCCTTGACTCCTACATTATCATTACTCCTGTTGCATACTAGTATCTCTTTTGTCGTCTGAATAGAACTCTCATCTTGTTGTGTGCACTCTCCTATTCCTATAGAAGACAAATATAAATCAGTATCATTGTCACTATTTGTAGAACCTCCCTCTGGTGATGATGAAGATGCCTCATTGTATGCTTGTTCCAACTCCAACATGTCTAAACAGGTGTCACAAGTCTTTTCAGAATGTGCCTCATCATGCAACCTGCACCATCCATCAATTAGAATACTTTGAATAGGCATTTTCAACAAGTGACATCGCTGCACCTCTTTAAACAAATGCATCTCAAAATCCTTGAAATGATCTACGTCTATTTCATTCTTAGGATTATAGTCAGATTCCAAAGTTATTCTACCATTTTGAGGATCATCATCATGATTATGGAAGTCAACATCAGGATCTCCTCTATGCTGATAGTCTGGGATCTGATGGAATAGACTCTGGGTTCTACATCCACATACATGATTTCATTGGTTTTGTTATATTCAATGATCATGTGTTTCATGCAAGGTTCAACATCTATTCTTATTTGATTTGGTATCCCTCTCCAAGGCAACCACATATGACTAAAATTAGTTGACATGCATCCATTAAGGGTTTTTGACCAGTCTCTACTGAGTAACATCCCATATGTATCAAGTATATCAACTACCTGAATATCAATATAGTGTTGCATTCTAGGATCTGATGCTAACTACATGTGAATGTGAGTTAGTTCTCCTACCACGCTCACCTTTGTTTTGTCTAATTGTGTTACTTTCTTTAATGATTTAGCAGGATGCAACCCTAAAGCATTGCATATGGATAGGGGAATTACATTGGTAGATGCTCCTAAGTCCACTAAGCAGTTGTGCAAATTGTTACCAAACATCCTTATGGTAAGGAGGAAAGGAGGTGACTCACTCCTGTCTTTGTATAGGGCCATGTGGGAAGTCTTTGCAGCTTGAACAGTAGCTAAGGTTTTATGTTTAACATTAACATCCCTAGCAACATGATCTTTATTTCCAAACTGGCCTGAGGTATGACTATCTTCCTTTTGAGCAGGATCATCTAATGATTTCATGAAAGCTCTCTTGATAGTAGGGGTTTTAAGAAATTCTAACAATGGTAAGCTAATTTTGATCTTTTTCATTTCATCGGTTAGATAAGTGACCAACTTGTCAGAATCAGGAGGCAGAGTTGTAGCTTTGGGTGTTGTATTCTGTGGTGCCAAATATTGAGCATTAACCTTGGGAAACCCAGGGTTATAACTTGCCTTGGGATCGGGTGGAGTGTTGAAATTGTTTGGAGGCAAGGATGTGGTCAAAGGATCAGTAGATCTATTTGAGTTATTTCTCAAGATGTAATTATGCCTACCCTGAGGCTGCTATTGATAAGCATTGACTTCCTCAAGTTCAATTGATGGTTCATTCTTATCCTCAAATGGAAAAAGATAGTTGGACTCAAAAGCCATGGTTGATTCCTCACATGCTGAGGTGTAACCCTGATGAGATGAAATTGTCTGCCGACAAGGATGATGCATGAAGCTTTCTAGTACTAAGGTAGAATCATATTCATAGGGGACAATTTCATTTCCCTCTACATAAGGTGGATTTCCTGAGGTATTGGACACTTTAGCTTGGAAAATACTAGTAGCAATCCTGAACTGAGGATAGTCTATCTCTGCATGAGCATTGGTGTTATGTATTCTGCACCAATTTGTAAGTGTAGCCTCCGCAAGGTTTACTTTAATGGTCTATCTGGGTTCATTATGAGGCTGATTGTCTAAGGGTGATGGCAAGGAACCATTGTTTGGCCTAGTGTTCCACACTCTAGGCTGTCTAGGAGGATTATTGTTGCCATTGTTATTGTGATTATTGTTATACCCCCTATTAGGATAACTAGGTCTGTCATTGGCATAACCTCTATTCTGATTAGGCTATAAATAGAAGTTATGACTCCTCAGTTGAGTGACCTCAGTGGTAAGTTTTCTTAGCTATACTGATATCTCCTTAATTTCTTCTTTCTCTTCTTGAACCTTGGCCACTACATTCTCTGTTTGAGGCTTGAAAAAGGAAGATCCATTGTTATTATTGGATTGTTCCACAACTTGAGGCACTTGTGTTTGTCCAGGATATTGTAACATTTGGCCATTTCTATTTGGCAGTGGCATGATACTGAGTGGAGGTATTTGTAAAGGGGTTGGCATCACAGCTGAAGATATCATGGCTCCATTGGTCTATTGGTGAATAGGATGTGTAGAATAACTAGGAAGTGTAGGGAAGGCAATATTTGGTGTGGGAGCAGGAGCCAATTGCTGACTGACTTGGATAGCTTCTGCAAAAGCTCCTGCCAAAGTTGTTACACCAGGATGTGCTCTCCTAACAAACATGGAAGTCAAAGGATTTAAAGCTGAATAATAAATGCTCCTAGCAGCTTCATCTGCTACAGCATAAGGTGCTACTACCTTTGAGAGCATTTTCTGGAATCTTGCATTGAAGTTAGCAATAGGTTCTCCTTCAAATCTCTTGATTGTGGAAAAAAAATGATAGTTCATTGAAGGATCTATAGGTGTTCTGAACCTATCCTTAAAGGATTTTTCTAAGGCATCCCATGAATCGACTAAACCTTGACCAAGACTAGTATACCAGTTATATGCCTCTTCCCCTAAGGAAAATGGGAATAGCCTGCATACAACATCTTGATGCTCAATTCTAGCCCTACAACAAGCTTCCTTGAAAGTTCTGATATGATCATCAGCATCCTGATATGGATGATACTTAGGATAGATTTTATCAGGATTCTTAGGCAGAGCATGATATGCATTAAAAGTCAGAGGTGACTCTGCAGCAAAGAATGACATTGCAACTGGTGGAGGTTGAACCTGAGGTATGATAGGTTGAGGCTGGACCTGAGGCGTGACAGGTGTTCTTGTAGGCATTTGAAATATGAGAGGAGTTATAGGAGCATGTTCTGGTGAAGCTTCTGATGCACTAGAATTAGGAGTGTGATGAATGTCTACAGTTCTAGGTCTAAATCCCCTGATAGGTAATTCTTCAAAGAGTCCACTAGATCTAGGCCTAGTATTTGGCTTGGGAACCAGGATTTCTTAAATTTTAAAGAAGATTTGGCTGGTTTAATGTAAGGATCAGTTGAAACTCCCTAGCCAAGGCTGTATTTATGCTTAATTTGAAAACTTCACAAATGGTTAGCGTGCACAAGCTTAAAGCAGGAAATCTTTGCATACAACTTGAAATGCAGAGATACTTGAGTGTTACCTTTCTGTCTGCATTATCAAATTAGACAAAAAATTACTCATGATGAGAGGCCCTCCTTCTAGTACTAGTTTTTTGTTGATGGTGATGTTAGTCACAACCAAACACTAAACAAAAGTTATACAACAACCTTTATTTATCTTGAAAGATATGATGAATTCAAAGAATTCATGATCCCAAGTCTCCATTGATTAGTTCATAATCTACTAACATTACTCAGTGGTTGATGTGTGTTGTTGTTTTCCATTCAGGGGCCTTACATTCATCAGTAAATTTCTGCCTTTACACTATGAACTTACTCAAATAATGTGTCTATAGATTGACATTTGCATGATTTCTACCATTATTTGCAAGTCTTTGCATGATATTTTCAACACTACATGCATTTAGCTCAAATATGCTAATGATATTCAGTTATCTATGGGATGTTAGCATATTTCTCTATTCTACTTGTTATTTATCATGATATTGCAGTTATGGAAGTGATTTCAATGAAATTAAAAAAAAAAAAAGAAAATAACAAAGATAAGGTTTAAAGGATGAGATTCACAAAATTACTTGACTGAGATCACTGATCCACATACATATTCCCATACAACAATGAAGAGAAGAAAACTAAAATCATACTTTGCCAGGACATTCCACAAACTCGCATGATCCAATGCAAATCTTTAATGGAAAAGTTGACAACAACATGCAATAAAATGAAAGCGCTTCCAGTTGAACACAATATTCACTATTACTTATCCAGAAATCAACTTGAAGATTACGTAAAGTTTACAATTAGGATGTAATCTGAAGCTTCATCTCCATTCAGTATGTTTAAGAACAAGTACATTTACAATAATCTGAAGAAAGAACCTTGATGTTTCAATAGTTCAGTCCTCATTAGTCTCAGTAATCCGATCTCGTACATGAAATTGCTACAGGTCCAATTTTTTGAATGATTGATCTCCCTCTCAAAATAAAAATGGGATCAATATATATGGTTCTAATTATCCCCAAAACAGTGTCCAAGAAACCCTAACTAATCGACAGTTTGCATTCATCTACTACAACACCAGATGGTGGAAAGCGAATGCCACCAATATTCTAAGCAGCATGCCCATGCCAAGCGCCGCTCCAACAATAATGTTCCCATCTGCAATTTCCTCTACATTGAAAGCCTTTGCTTCTCCTTATGCACTTGCAATCTCTTAGGATTTGATCTGCCACCTGGGATGTCCTCGCCATTAAAGCCTCATCTTTATTTCCACCTGCATGCTGCCACTATATTTTCAATTCTGTGACTTTAGCTACCTTGAAATAGCTCCAGCATCCTACAACAAATAGCCAAGAATTAAGCATTGTCATTTAATAAACCAGTAGGAAGATTTAAACATTACATTAAATCAGGCTCTAAAGTGTGCAAACACGGCCATTGAGCCATGAAACCATGAAAATCGTGTCCCCAAATGCATATATAGCGTTAAAAACATCTGAGTCAACCATCGTTGACCAAAAACATGCATCGGGCTCTAAAATGGATTCAAAAAATCCATCGCTCTACTTTCCCACCTTTTCGCCTACTTAAATCCTTGTATATTGTGAATGCATGTTTCCTTTGTATATCGGGCTTGTATGTCGTGACATACAAGAACCAAAACATACAAAGATTTTACTATTTTTAAGCTTCTATTCGGGTCTGAGTTGCACCTCTAACTTGCACTTTTCCTCTTGCATCTATCGCTTGTATGTAGAGATGTGCATTGCAATTTATACAAGTTGATACATACAAACTCCTTTGTATGTCCCTGTCGGACTCCAACTCTTCATAAACCACAGTCCATTCTCTTTTGATTCCACAATGTATAAAACACAATGCATCTTTTGATATACAATTGGATGCAATGCATTGTATTAACCAGATTTAAATTCTTCTGAGTTCCAGCTTTTATATCGGCGATGTATATAATTCAATGTATCTCTTCGTATACATTCAGGATTTGATACATTGCATACATCAGACTCTTATTCCATTTGAAATCTAGTGCTTGTATGTATAAATTGCAATGTATGTTCCACAACATACATACAAGGCACAGAGCTATACAAGCATTAAACTTACCTTCATAATATTTGGGTTCCGCAATGTATATAAAGTGTTGTATATCCGCAATGTATGTAAGATACATACAAGCTGGAAACATACAACGATTTTACCACATTCCATAAATGTTTCAGGTCCGTCCAATGTATGTAGCAATATATGTTCCGCTTGTATGTTTTAAATATACAAACACCAAATATACAACCGGCGGATTTATAAAAATACTCATTTCAACTCATAACTGCGTCGGGTCCAACCTGCATGTACAAATAGAATATTAGCAAATGCATACAAGTAAAGAACATACAAACAACTTTGCATGTAGACCCAATATACAAAACCCCTTGTATGTGCAACATACAATGACCTAATATACAAAGACCATTGTATATGCAACCTGACGACCCATGCGATTATGTATAAAAATGACTTTGTATATGGAAAGTGATATACAAAGTACTTTGTATGAAGCGAACTTGTATACAAAGGGCCTTGTATATACAACCCGATATACAAAAGACATTGTATATGCAACAACAAACCCTTCCCTTGTACATTTTACCAAAATACTCATAACTTGCAAAATACTTGGAATTTTAATATGGTTCAAAAAGCAACCCTAGCTCATTTTTCACAAGGAATTCACCCATATTCTGCCCTGGTACTAAAATGCATTTCTTCTCTAGTTTTAACAAAGTTTGCAATTTTCACTCTCTTTTCCCTTTACCACCAAACAGAACAGCACACACAAGCAAAAGCAACAAGCCACAGCAGGGGTCCTTATTTTTCCTAGGAGTAAAATGGGGCATGCTGTGAACATCACAACAGATAGTTATAGTACTTTCTATAGGGACAGAAACAAAATTGTGGCACCATAGACTTGGGAACATGAGTGAGAAAGGGATGAAGATCCTTCACTTCAGAAATTTGTTACCAGGTTTGAAGCAGATTGACTTGGATTTTTGTGAAAATTGTGTTTATGGGAAAAAGAGAAGAGTCTAATTTCTCAAAGTTGGGAAAGAGAAGAAGAGTGATAAATTAGATCTTGTGCATTCAGATGTATGGGGACTAGCTCAAGTATCTTCTCTTGTTGGCTCTTGCTATTATGTTACTTTTATTGATGATGCAACTAGGAAAACATGGGTGTATTTCCTAACATAAAAATTAGGATTATTTGAAACTTTTAAAAAGTGGAAAGCTTTGGTTGAGAATGAGATAGGAAAAAATTTGAAGTGTCTCAGATCTAATAATGGAGGTGAGTATTACAGTAGAGAATTTAAGAATTATTGTTCATATAATGGAATCCATAAGCAAAAAATAGTTCCTAGAATCCCATGAGAAAATGGTGTGTCTGAGAGGATGAATACGACCATTATGGGGAGTGTAAAGAGCATGATATTGTATGTTGGACTAGCCTTACATTTTTGGGTAGATGTTATGCATACCATTATTTATTTAATAAACAGGGGACCTTCAAATCTTTTGGATGGTGGAATTCTAGAGGAGGCATGGATGGGTAAAAAGGTAAACTATTTATTTCTAAAAACCTTTGGTTGTGAATCTTTTGTCCATGTTGATATCGAAAATAGAACCAAGCTTGAGGCTAAGTCTAAAAAAGTACCTTCATTAGATATGGAGTAGATGAATTTGGTTATCAGTTATGGGATTATGAAAATCATAAAATCATTAGGAGTAGAGATGTTATATTCAATGAGAAGGTCATGTATAAGGATCAACTGTAGGAAAAGAAGCATGAATAGGCCAAAAAGGAATATGTGGTGCTAGATGAGATTCTAGAAAATAAAATGCCAGTGGCACCTGATGCTCAACAACAAGAAGTTATCCCACAGACTCTTGCAAGTGTTAGACGTTCTACAAGGATAAGTAGACCTCCAAAAAAAAATCTCCATTATTATATTCTATATTATTAATTGATTCTAGTGAACCTTAAGGTTATGAAGAAGCAATGTAGGCAGATACCAAAAAACAGTGGGAGCTAGGCATGAAAGAGGAAATGGATTCCTTGCTGCAGAATCAAACTTGGGACTTAGTCCAATTGCTTGCAGGTAAATGAGCAATGCCAAATAAATGGGTTTATATGTTGAAGGAAGAAGATGGAGGCAAGAAAAGGTATAAGGCTAGACTCATGGTAAAAGGTTTTGCACATTAAAAAGGTATAGATTTTGATGAAATATTTTCTTGAGTTGTAAAGATGACTTCTATTAGAACTATTCTAAGTCTTGTGGTTGTAGAAGACTTGCATCTTGAATAGCTAGATGTGAAAATAGCTTTTCTCCATGGGGATTTGGAAGAGAAAATATACATGCACAACAACCACAGGGATATGAGGTCAAGGGTAAGGAGGATTTTGTGTGCAGGTTAAAGAAGAATTTGTATGGCCTAAAGCAAGCACCATAGCAATGGTATTTGAAATTTCATAGTTTTATGGCTGAACAAGGTTATAAAAGATGTCATTCTGATTATTGTGTTTATTTTAAGAAATTGGTTAATGGTAGCTATATTATCCTATTGCTTTATGTTGATGACATGCTTGTTGTTGGGTCTAACATGAAGCATATTAATGAACTTAAGCATAAATTAGCAAATTCATTTGCTATGAAGGATTTGGGTGTAGAAAAACAAATCCTTGGTATGAGGATCACACAGGACAGGACAAACAAAAAATTATTTTTGTCTCAAAGTGAGTATGTAGAGAAGGTGTTGAAAAGGTTTAACATGCATAATGCAAAAGTAGTTAGTACACATTTGCCTAGTCATTTTAAGTTGACTAAGGAGATGTGTCCAAAGACATAAGAGGATGAAGACAAAATTTCTAAGACACCATATGCATTAGCAGTTGGCAGCTTGATGTATGCAATGGTATGCACAAGGCTAGATATTGTACATGCAGTGGGAGTTGTGAGCAAGTATATGAGTAATCCAGGAATGAAACATTAGAATGCGGTAAAATGGATTCTTTGATATTTGAGAGGCACTACTTCAAAGAAACTATATTTTGGAGGAACAAATTATGTTCTAAAAGGATATGTTGACTCTGATCTAGCAGGTGATATTGATAGCAAGAGGATCGTACTATAGGGTATGTTTTTATTATAGGAGGTATTGTGGTCAGTTGGATTTCAAGGATGCAAAAGGTTGTGCTTTCAACCACTAAAGCTGAGTATGTTGCTGCTACAGAAGCTAGCAAGGAGATGATTTGGTTACAACATTTTCTGAAGGAATTGGGACAACAAAAAGAAGATAGCCCTTTGTACACTGATATCTAGAATGTCATTCATCTTGCTAAGAATTTAGCTCTACATTCAAAAACTAAGCACATACAACTCATATACCACTTCATCTGGTCAGTTTTGGAGGACGGATAGTAGAAGCTGGAGAAAATTCACATAAGTGAGAATCCTGGAGATATGTTCACAAAGGTAGTTACATGGAAGAAATATATTTCCTCATCAGTTTCTGTTGGTCTTCATGACTAACAATGGTGGATATAAGAAACTAGCTAGGCTTGTAATCTAGTGGGAACTACAAGTGCAACGGTGTCATCTAAGATCAATCTCCAAGTGGGAGATTGTTTGGTGTGGAACCTGATCAGTCTCCAAGTGGGAGATTGTTTGGTGTGGAGTTTGATCAGTCTCCAAGTGGGAGATTTTTGGTATGTGGTGATTGATCATGCAAGTAGTGTACACTCGTAACATATCCTTACTAGGGTTTGGGACTAGGTTGGGCCTCGAGTGGGGGTTCAGGGGTGCAGCCCCCAAAATTTTTTCCCTCTCTTTTTCCCATTCAGAGTCAGCTGTTAAATTTTTGTTAACCAAGCAAAGAAAAATGAAATTATAAAACCCTAATTCTAAAAGCTTCCAAAAAGTTTGTTATAAGCAGCTGGGATGTATGTTGCGGTATGGGATTTGCGAGACTATAATCTATTTTATAGTAGATAATAAAATCATTGGATGGCTGAGTTTCTGTGGATGTATCTCATTTTGGGTGAACCACATTAAATTTTTGTGTTGATCTCTTTTGTGTTGTTCTTCATTGTTATATTTGGGTTATTTAATCTACATACAAGTGTCAGCATTTATTGCTTCAATCTGCCCTAACCCTAACATATTTATCTTGACAAACCCTACCACATAACAAAGAAATCTATCCGTGTGGTAATGGAGTTGTGCGTAATGAGAGAGATGCCTTCCAAAAAAATAAAAAACATGAAAAAGTCAAGGAGTTGATAGGAGCCACATACAACAGAAGGAGTCTAAATGTCACAAAACTCACAAATCTAGCCATGCAACATTGCCATAATGGGTATTGCATATAAATCTATAAGATTTGACAATAGGCACTACAATCCACACCACATACCAGATGATAGTAGAAGGAAAAGAATTTGATCTCTGTGAAATCCTTTGAGACTAGCTACTGGAGAACCTACAAAGGACAAAGAATGCACACTATAAATTCTAGTATTGAACTCTAATTATCTGCCTTACATTTTACTTTATGAATGCATTGACTTTATTTTCTAGGAAAGCATGGCAAACAAACTAGTTCATAGCAGCACAAATTAGCTACCATGTTTGGTGATTCAAAGATACCACATCATATGCTATCGTGTATTGGGGGTTTTGCAATTCCCTTCAATAGAAAATGTAGAGAAGGGAAAGAATATCCTATGACATGGTTAGAAAATATGCAAATGACATAGTCTTTTTAGTAGATAAAGACTATACATTAATGGAAGCCATAGACATGGGGTATCATGGATCCCTAAACTACCTTAGGAAATTAGCAATGACATGGTGGAATCCTATACAATGGCCCTATTGAAACAACTAAAGGATGCAAAACATATAAGGAATTCATTGATAAGCAATCCAATAAAAGTGTGGAAGAGCAAGTTGAGAAAAACAAAGAAAAACTACATGAGAAGTGGGGAATCCCAAAGAAAGAAGCACCACATACAAGTACCTCTATACCACAAATGCGAAGGTTAGAAAGATTAAGATTTGGATCCCCAGGGTCACACAATGCGCTTGAATAGAGTACATCCACACAAGAAGAATCTATGAGCACTGCAAGCACCACAAATAGAACCATTAATGGAGGGAGTATCAGAAATATTGCTATAGATGAGAATAGAAAAGAAGAAGAAGCCTAGATAGAAACAAGGAGTAAAAAGGAGAATTCAAACATTAGGTGGAGAATTAAATGCTCGAAGGTAGAATAGGTTCAACCACCACATGAAATAACAACATGGAGAATCAAACAAAAAATTTTGGAAGTAGAGATAGAGGAAGAACCCAAGAAGGAGGATATCATGAGCATAGATCTCCTATCTAGTGTAATAAATAACAAAGGCATGCTATGTTAAACTACAAAAATGTATAATAAGGTATGTCCAAAGAACAAAGTAGTTATTGAGGAGGCAATAATCCAACATCTAAGAGTGTCTAAAGACACCTTAGATAATATCAATGAGAATTTCTAAGACAATTTGGCCTCTATCATCCGGAAGAAGAGAGAAAAGGCAGTACAGATGGAGGAGGAAATAAGAAAGCAAGCTTTGGAGGAAATAGACCCCAACCTCTCTAGTTTATAGAAAAAAAAGTTAGCACAAATGTAGGCCAAAGAGCTCAGATCCTAATAGAAAGTAGATGCACTAATGGGCATGAAAAAGGAGGCAAAAAGGAAAATACAACAACAAACAATTGTGGTAACAAAGAAGGCATATGTGGAAATGTTGGAAGAAGAAAATAAGGTCTAACAAAACAAAACATACCATCCAGAGGCACCCAACATGAATCTAACTAATCAGAGGGTAAGGACCACAGCAAGAGCCTCTATCTCTAGAGAAGCCGACTTCTTCCATCGTGCAACATCCCTAATGCAATCTATTAAGGATTTTTTGGAACAATAGAAACAAATCTAGCCTATGAAAATGTTGTAACTTCTTCAATTCATAGGATCACAAGTAAATGTGTATAGCATCGCACCCCTACAAAAACTACAATTGGGAGATATCTTCCACAACATAGTAAGGGAAGAAATTTTGAAACAACATGTGGAGAGTACTGAGTAATTAGAGGAGGCCATAGCCACAATTTAGAGCAAGATGCCACAACTACAAAGAGACACAACAATTCTTCTAGGGAAACAACTCATATAGGTATTGGATGGAGTAAAAGCATAGATGGATAATCAGGCTACTACAATAAAAAACAATGTCATAGTAGAAGTGGGGAAAAGTAGAATGCACGAGGCTAGAAAGAAATTCACCACAATGCATTCACAATTGGAAACATAGATTAACACTCTACAATAAACATCTAATGGCATCAATACACTATATCAATTTTTCCTCCAATGGCCTACACTGATAAAAGGCCTAAAAAATCAGATAGATCAAATGGAGGCACAAATATTACAAGTGGTTGGTACTTATGACCCAATACAGGATGTTGATGGCACAATAAGGGCATAGGTAGAAACAATGCATACTTAGCTCCAACAGTTGTAAGATCAAAGAGAGCTAGTCAAAGCCCAAATAAAACAACTCCAAGAGGTGGTGAGTCTAATAATGGAATATTTCACTAGTTTACTTGGGGATACAAAGAAGACTGATCAACAAATGCATATCCCAACCAGTGTTGCAGAGGTAGAGAACACATTGATTCAAACCCACGGTCAAATTCAAGTGTTGCAATAGGAAAAGACTCAATGGGATACAATATTTGCACAACTAAAGGTAATATACAAGAATATCCTACTTGCAAAAATAAAATATTTTTTCATGTCTTGAGGACAAGACAGTTTGAAAAGGGGGATGATGTTGGTAGTAGCTAGTACAGCAACTAGAAATCACCACAAATGACCGCAAGAAAGATGCAGAGCATAAGGCTAACTAGGCCTAGTAGGAATAGTCATATTTTTTAAGGGGCATGTCCCCAATAGAGTTATATGTATATAATAACATAGGAATAGAAGTAAGAAGAAAAAGAATAGAGGAATATAATATATAAAGAAGAGAAAAGAAGATATTGTACATTGGACATTGTAATTTATGAAGTATATATATATATATATATATATATATATATATATATAAAGAAGGATCTATGATTGGGATGCTTAATTTGAATATTCAAATTCTATATGATGAGTTAACTATTATATTAAGTTGTTGCATTATGTTATTTCTCACCACAAATAATCTAATCATTCTTTTACTATCATAACTAGGGTATAAATACAACATGCAAGAAACTAGGGCTCAAAAATCTAGTCTATGATCCCTCTTGTCTTGCCAACAAGTAGGTAGCTAAAAAGGAAGCAATGTTTAAGTTTTTGGAAACTCATAGGATGCAAGCGCATCACATGGATGTCTGCATGTTGCTCTAGTCTCCTAAAGAAATTGCTCAAAATTTAGTACATGATCTAAGGATAGTTAGAAGAATTAGAATCTAATAAATAAACATGGCAATCTAGTGAGGAAAGGGCTAAGGCTAGGCTAAAATGATCTCTAAAATATACTAAGGGAATGGACACTAAATCAATCCCAAAATATAGCATGAAATTGGAAGGGTTTACAATTTTCAACATTACATTTTGTCTCCATTTTAGTGAGATGATCTTACACTAGGTGATGAGCTATACTAAAGTATAGAAATGAAATGTTGAAAGTAAATAAGATCATAAAAGGATACTCTAAAAGGGATGCTACAAAGGATGTAGAGACCTCTTCAAGCAAAGGAATTATGCCCCCAAGTTGAGAACCTATAAAATAAGTATGTTAGACAATAAAAACCTACAAGACAATATTGTTAGAAAGCATAAACTTGTAAAACCACCATGTTAGAGTATCACAAAAATATATATGGAAGCATAAATAGCATAAAACCTACAACATAGATGTGTCAAACACACATAAACCTACATTACACATGTCAAAATGAAAGAAACAATACATGAACAATAGATGCAAAGAAGACACTATTGGGAAATTACTAGGCTAATCAAACCATCTTCTACATAACTCTATGAGAGATAATGATGCATAAAATCTTTAAAAAAACATAATGCAAAGATCAAAAGAAAATCCATAAGATAACACAAGATATATCCTAGGAAAACCCTCAAGAAGGAAGAAAACTTAGCCTCCAAAAGCATCCATACTCTATGTATTATTCAGCAATAAAACATTATAATACACTTACAGTGTCTTATGAATACTTCTGAAACATCCTGCTCCTCTAATGCATCCTCTAGGTGTCCAAGCATGTAACGACACATCACATTCCATGCTTTACATATGCACTCACAGGAGAAACTCAATACAATGACAACCCACTCAACCAACCAACCCAAACCACTAACCATGTGTTTTCTTTTATAGACTCAAACTCACACAAATACAACTTGTGGTATTGGGAAAACCATGTGTCTCAAAACCATAAGTACACAAAACCATTGACCCCCTCATTTAATTCTTTCTACTAAGTGTTCACTTTATGGTAATGTTACCATTTTTTAACCACAGCTCAAAAATTGGCTGAGCAGATATAACATTTTCATTTTTGAATGAGGTTTGATTTACTTCTATTATGAGTTAGTTGCATAGTTATTATGTTTTCAATGATAAATGCAGTCCAGTTGTTTAGGAAAGAAAGAAAAGTTTCAGATCAATCATTGCATTGCAGAGCAGTAAAATGAGATAAGTATTCATTCATCACAATGGTTATTCATTTACAAGTTTTTATACATAAAGGAATAAGCATTGCATTGAAGGAAATCATGACATATTAGATGTTCCACACAAGCTGTGGGTTATAGCTGAACACATGCAAGATATAAACAAAATACTATGCATCTAATGAAGGAGAAAGGAAAGACATAGCGGATCATTGCCTTATTTTGTCAATCTTCATAATAGCCTCCAATCCTGCTCCCGACCTCGGCATGTACCTAAAAAATGTGGGAATGGTCCCGTTAGAAGCTCCAGTTATGAAAATCCTTTATCTATCAGAAGAGGCATAATACTTTGATTATAATGCATTGATCAGATAAGCAACATCCATATGCAGAAAGAATTGAAGAGGAACAAACATGAAGTATCATTGTTTTATTCTAATCTATTTGTTTCCTGTGCAAGTATAGGACAAGTCATGAAGCTGATTGAAGACATTTAGCATGTGGTGTCAAGTGGGCTCCCACAAGGGTTGAGCCCAGCATGCTATT
The DNA here is from genome assembly GCA_027924645.1 of Cunninghamia lanceolata. Taxonomy (NCBI): domain Eukaryota; kingdom Viridiplantae; phylum Streptophyta; class Pinopsida; order Cupressales; family Cupressaceae; genus Cunninghamia; species Cunninghamia lanceolata. The sequence goes on along the minus strand of BSBN01000710.1, from coordinate 2,489,632 downwards.
TCCCCTTAATCTCAAAAGGGATGGAATGGAAAAGGGAAGATCACTACTCACATTGTTTAATTGCATGACAAACTAGAGGAGTATCAAATAAATCAGATCATGCTTATGATTACAGTCCAAAACATCAGGTGCAACCATAAAGATGAACTATGATTATTTAAGATAGCATCCAATGCAAAAGGACAACTGTCATTTTTCTTCAACTGCCATTTATAAGGGGGTCCAAAGTTACATAATTAATGCAAGATAGAGTACATATATAGATGGATGTATTTCACATCGGGTGTTATTACTCTTGTCTCATAAGTGACATGAAAAGAAATCAAGTATATATTTTGTCTTTTCATGTGATATTGCAATTGTGAAGCAGTCATGTGTTGTTAATTATAAAATTCATAAGTGCATATGTGGGACAGTCAAGTGTCATGCCACATTAATGGAACAAGATGCAGATTTAACTATACATTACACAACAAAGAAAGCATAATCTACCATCTATAATGTATACAGCTACATTGCACCTTATCACATATTGCTGAATTGAAGAGCATTGCCAAGAGATGTACAGACATTGATCACATCATTTTACATTTGATGCAGCAAGACAAGGAATAGTTTGACTACATCATAAGGATGTCCATGCCTTCTGTATGTTACAAAGAACATCATCATTTCAATATGGTATGTTAATGGAAGTATATTTGGTATAATACAGTGAACTTGATTACAAGTAATCATTGCTATGTTACAAGTCATCATGCCAAGATATAGGGAATACATAAAAAAGTGTCATAGTTATCAAATGAAATATATACATATGCATGACTGTGTGAGTTGAAACAACAAACATCTATATTAATCTATAGCTATTGCAGAAAGAGGAGTTGTTACATCAATTATGTCAAATCACAGTTGCAAAAGGAACAATATTATGTCATGGTGTATGTTGCAGATATCATAATGAGTGGAAACTATGGTAAGGAAAACAAAGTATCTTTATCATGTTATGGATGAACAAACTGAGAGAACCTACAATAGGCACATCAAGCCATTCAATACATGAATAAGCATTAAGAGACCAATGTCTTACCAAAAGGTGTAGTCATATAGTTGGATAGCAAGATAGATTCCATAGGAGATTATTTATACATCATTAGGAGCACTTATGAAGTCATGTTATAGGTATAGATCAAGCCAACTGAAGCTTTCAATGAACATATACAAGAGCTATGACATAAGCTAAATCATTTTCTACAAGCAAGAGTTTTAATCCATTTCCATGTATACAAAAGAGAGCCATAAAAGAAGTCATTTTTGCTCATACCCATTCGAAGGTTTGGTTCTAAAGTTGTAGAGAATGAAGGAGAAAGTTGAAACTCCATACCCTATCAGCATAGAATGCTCAAACTCAGGTATATTTAAGTGTATCTGAACAGAGAAAGAGATATAGCTAGCTATGGTGATAGAACCATGTTAATACACTTATGAATACTTCTGAAACATCAAGCTCCTCTAATGCATCCTCTAGGTGTCCAAACATGTAACGACACATCACATTCCATGCTTTACATATGCACTCATAGAAGAAACTCAATACAATGACAACCCACTCAACCAACCAACCCAAACCACTAACCATGTGTTTGCTTTTATAGACTCAAACTCACACAAATACAACTTGTGGTATTGGGAAAACCATGTGTCTCAAAACCATAAGTACACAAAACCATTGACCCCCTCATTTAATTCTTTCTACTAAGTGTTCACTTTATGGTAATGTTACTATTTTTTAACCACAGCTCAAAAATTGGCTGAGCAGATATAACATTTTCATTTTTGAATGAGGTTTGATTTACTTCTATTATGAGTTAGTTGCATAGTTATTATGTTTTCAATGATAAATGCAGTCCAGTTGTTTAGGAAAGAAAAAAAAGTTTCAGATCAATCATTGCATTGCAGAGTAGTAAAATGAGATAAGTATTCATTCATCACAATGGTTATTCATTTACAAGTTTTTATACATAAAGGAATAAGCATTGCATTGAAGGAAATCATGACATATCAGATGTTCCACACAAGCTGTGGGTTATAGCTGAACACATGCAAGATATAAACAAAATACTATGCATCTAATGAAGGAGAAAGGAAAGACATAGCGGATCATTGCCTTGTTTTGTCAATCTTCATAATAGCCTCCAATCCTTCTCCCGACCTCAGCATGTACCTAAAAAATGTGGGAATGGTCTCGTTAGAAGCTCCAGTTATGAAAATCCTTTATCTATCAGAAGAGGCATAATACTTTGATTATAATGCATTGATCAGATAAGCAACATCCATATGCAGAAAGAATTGAAGAGGAACAAACATGAAGTATCATTGTTTTATTCTAATCTATTTGTTTCATGTGCAAGTATAGGACAAGTCATGAAGCTGATTGAAGACATTTAGCATGTGGTGTCAAGTGGGCTCCCACAAGGGTTGAGCCCAGCATGCTATTTCCCCTTAATCTCAAAAGGGATGGAATGGAAAAGGGAAGATCACTACTCACATTGTTTAATTGCATGACAAACTAGAGGAGTATCAAATAAATCAGATCATGCTTATGATTACAGTCCAAAACATCAGGTGCAACCATAAAGATGAACTATGATTATTTAAGATAGCATCCAATGCAAAAGGACAACTGTCATTTTTCTTCAACTGCCATTTATAAGGGGGTCCAAAGTTACATAATTAATGCAAGATAGAGTACATATACAGATGGATGTATTTCACATCGGGTGTTATTACTCTTGTCTCATAAGTGACATGAAAAGAAATCAAGTATATATTTTGTCTTTTCATGTGATATTGCAATTGTGAAGCAGTCATGTGTTGTTCATTATAAAATTCATAAGTGCATATGTGGGACAATCAAGTGTCATGCCACATTAATGGAACACGATGTAGATTTAACTATACATTACACAACAAAGAAAGCATAATCTACCATCTATAATGTATACAGCTACATTGCACCTTATCACATATTGCTGAATTGAAGAGCATTGCCAAGAGATGTACAGACGTTGATCACATCATATTACATTTGATGCAGCAAGACAAGGAATAGTTTGACTACATCATAAGGATGTCCATGCCTTTTGTATGTTACAAAGAACATCATCATTTCAATATGGTATGTTAATGGAAGTATATTTGGTATAATACAGTGAACTTGATTACAAGTAATCATTGCTATGTTACAAGTCATCATGCCAAGATATAGGGAATACATAAAAAGGTGTCATAGTTATCAAATGAAATATATACATATGCATGACTGTGTGAGTTGAAACAACAAACATCTATATTAATCTATAGCTGTTGCAGAAAGAGGAGTTGTTACATCAATTATGTCAAATCACAGTTGCAAAAGGAACAATATTATGTCATGGTGTATGTTGCAGATATCATAATGAGTGGAAACTATGGTAAGGAAAACAAAGTATCTTTATCATGTTATGGATGAACAAACTGAGAGAACCTACAATAAGCACATCAAGCCATTCAATACATGAATAAGCATTAAGAGACCAATGTCTTACCAAAAGGTGCAGTCATATAGTTGGATAGCAAGATAGATTCCATAGGAGATTATTTATACATCATTAGGAGCACTTATCAAGTCATGTTATAGGTACAGATCAAGCCAACTGAAGCTTTCAATGAACATATACAAGAGCTATGACATAAGCTAAATCATTTTCTACAAGCAAGAGTTTTAATCCATTTCCATGTATACAAAAGAGAGCCATAAAAGAAGTCATTTTTGCTCATACCCATTCGAAGGTTTGGTTCTAAAGTTGTAGAGAATGAAGGAGAAAGTTGAAACTCCTTACCCTATCAGCATAGAATGCTCAAACTCAGGTATATTTAAGTGTATCTGAACAGAGAAAGAGATATAGCTAGCTATGTTGATAGAACCATGTTAGGGTTTTGAAATGATAAATATAGAGTAGACAAAAATAATATGGGGATTTCCATATATTTGAACAAGAAAATGCATACATAGACATCATGACCTTCATGGGTTTTGACAGATAATGTTCAAAATATCACATAGTAGGAGCCACGGCCTCGAGAAGATAAAGATTTTGAGGTGCATTTGAACAGAATTACATACCAAGTCTTGACCTATATGGGTTGGGGTTAAAAAACCCTACCTTTTTCTTATAAGATTCGTATTGACAAAAAGGGTTTTAGAGAAGTTGTAAGTATAAAAATGAAGAGTTTATTCTCATTTTTTTTTCTCAAAATATTATTAGAAGAGAAGCCTTTGTTGTAAAAGAAAGATATAGGAGATAGAAGATAGAAATTACCTTTTTCTGAGTAAGAGATATAGGTAAGGCCGTGGGTTTTACATCCTTTGTTGCCTTCCAAAGGGTTCAAACAAATTCCTTCATGGTGTCTCAAAACAAAAATGGTAACATAGAGAAATGCCCAATGTTTGAGTTTGAAATCCTAGGATGGTGACAACCTCAAGCAAAAGTATGTCACCAAAAGAGAAAATAGAGATCGTAATTTGCATTAGAAAATTATTACAGCCGCAGCTTTGAAGCTAGACAAGCTCAAAGATCAGTGATAAATGCATGGAAATAAATACAGAGAGTTTTACCATACAGAGAATTAACTGGTAGCATAGGAAAATATCCATTTTGCCTTTGAATCCTAAGTCCAGTGGAGGCCACATCTGAGCCATTTCTCAAAAAATTGCAAAAGAGAATGGCCCAAGAGAATAGGGCAAAACACATTTTGTTTTAGGGTTTTCCTTACCCTAAATCAAACTATGGCATTTTGATCACATTTGAAACAAATTCACTTGCGTCAACCTCTTTTACCAAAGTCTAAGTCTTGCAAGGGTTGAATATCATGGAGAGGTTGAGGGTTCCACTTCTTGTGCCTTAAATCTATGTGATTTAAGAAGGGTCGAATATCATAGAAGGCCTAAGGCCTTTCTTTTATGCCTTTGATATAAGTCATAATTTAGTGTGGTATCCTTTATATTGCCTTATGGAAATGGCAAATTGCCTTGACTATTTGAGTTATGCCTTTGACCTAATTCCCTTAGATTATTTTTAACAGATCATGGAGGAGAAGCCTTTAAGGCTTAGTTATTTTTTTAGAAACTCTAGGGATCATATTTTTTATGATTTTTTTTAGAAAAATCAATTATTGTAAAGATGATATACTTGGAGAAATAAAACAAAAAGTAAGCCTTGTATTATTGTCTTAATAAAAGGAAGTCAAAGAGCTAAAGTTAGGTAAATCTGCAAAAGATATTGTAAGGTAGATATTAAAGCAATATTATTTATAAATTGCTTTAATATTTTATCATTATATGCAGTTAGAAGAGAACAAAGCAAAGACAAACTATTTTCAAATTTGCTTTATTTTTAGAGGGAATAGGCACATATTTGACCTTTTTATGAGCTAGAAAAGCAAATCTTTTGGTGGGACCACATGAGAGGGTAGTTTTACAACTTTATTTTCTAGATTGGTGGCAAATTCAGAGCTTTGATTTAGGCTTTTATGAGATCAAAAATGGATGTTTTTTCCTATTTTTACGAGCTTTCTCTGAGGAATCATTGGACAGGCTATATATTAGAGATTCATTTTCCAGAGAAGGTAGTCAGTTAGCATCAATTTATTCTCTCTTGTCTATAGGTAGAGTTGTAAACAGACAGTTAGTTCATATTCCATTTTCATGCATTGTACTCCTTCCAGTTCTAATAGAAAATCATCCTTTTTCACATATTTTGTAGTCTTGATCTGATGTTGTATTGTGACTTTTGTGTCCTTTATTATGTTTCAATGCTATTAAAACTTAGTTTTTTCCTAGTTGCAGTTTGTGTTTGATCCAAATCTTGTTACAAATCACTTAAGGGATAAACTATCAGTGGAATTGTGAAGATTCTAAGTCTGAAGAACTATTTTGTGAGTGAATAGATTCATCTAGTTTAGATTCAAGAGTTTTACATTTCAATTACCCTTCTATCCCTTTTCCTCACAAGTTATTAGTTTAGGAATCATAAGAGAACCAGCTCACTCTGGAGATTCATTCTCATAAAAAGAGACCCACATCCGAGAATGATTCCATGTTTCAACATGTAGCTAAGGTTTTTGCAAACCTGGCAGGGGTGCATACTTGATTGACAAGAGGTAATAAGTTTTCCAACTAATAATGAATTATTCTATGTCTACCACACATAAAATAACTAACCCAATGTTACATACAACTTTACAAGAGGACCCAAGTAAATATTTAATGTGTCTAAACACATCCTCTAAGATGCACCACAAATAAATATTTATTTTACATAATTAAAATATTTCATTTTTATGCAAGGTGTACAATGCATGTCATTTTCCTAACTTTCTCTCACTTGTTGTATACATTGCATAAGGGTCAATCAATGAAATATATCATCATAGACATACATGAAACCACATGAATCTCTAGCATGCTCTCGTGCTCCATCAAGATACATACAATAAAACAATGGTGACCACCATCTCAAGAAATAACTCCTCTCATCCTCCAACATGCCACCTATGGAAGAAAACGAACAAGCCGAGGTGAGGATGCACCAATCCAAAGAGCACAAGCATCAAATCCAAGTGATAGAAAAGGCTCCAAGCTTTTTTCAAAGGAAAAAACCCACATGACTAGAAATAGCACCCACAACAAATGATAATTCGTCCAACTATCCATACCCCATAGGTATCGACAACATCAGTAAACTAATGCCAACAATACATCCAACCCATATACCATAATCACAAGCTCCCTATATAAAAATGTCAATCAAGAACTTACAAATCCATGAACTCCCATTGCATGGGTAATGTCAAATATGAAAATAGATCAAGTCATAGCAAGTATACCAATCAACACTTAAACCAAGGTGTGGCTAATGATCAAAACCATGTAGTACCAAGAACTATCTCAATGATCCACACATTCAACACAAAATGTTGCATTCTCCCTCACAACATGTCTCCATAACTCTCCCAAGTCAAACCATATAAACATGAACTTCCAGAAAGAAGTCATAGAACAAAGAGAGTAAACATGTAAATCATATCATATCCTTCTACTAACACCTCAAAGTGCTAAGCTATGTCAAGTATGATCTCATTCACTACCCCAAATGAAAATTCTTAACAACACCTAATTGATGAGACCATAAATCATCTCTTCTTTTTATTCTTAATAAATCAATTTTGAGGTGGATTTGAGTATGGTTTGAAATGTTTTTAGCTAAAACTCAAATAAACTCCATATTTAAAATGGTACAATCAACTCCATGCATGAATTTATTTATATATTGCATGTTCACTTCTAGATTGGCAGCTATTTTATTAGTAGATTGAAGAATAAGTCAATTTTTAGTCAAGTTGGAGCATCAAAAGATTTCCTAGAAAGTAGGACAAAGTGAAGAGAAAAAAAGTCAAAAACATATTTTCAATAAAATAGTGATATCTCCCTTTCTTCTTAATGAAATTTAGATTTTAAAAATGATCTACAAAGGTGGAAATGAGGGAAACAAAACCCATAAACTACTTGAGGAAATTCATCAAAATTAATGAGCAGTTTGTGAAATGAAATGACTAACAAAAATGTGGCCAAGATTGGAGGAAACTGTTGTAGTTTGTCTCCACAAGAATAGGATCTTAGATCTAGATTCTAGGTGGATTGAATTAGTAAATTATAATTGTTGCAAATATGTGCCTAATTGGTGTTGTCATTGATGTCAACATATCCTTGTTGCCATTGGTGTCAACTGTGTCCTATTTTGTTGCCTATTTAGAAGACTAGAATGGTGAGGATATTGAGAAAATTAATAAAGATCAATGTATACGGACCATATGGCTGAATAGAGGATTGTCTGAAGAAGCTCCAGTTAAGATTTGAAAGGTTCATATGAAGATTTGAAGAAGCTAAGGCCATCTAAGTAGAATTGGTTTTGCAATGTTCAGAAGAGACAAGGTGACAGGAAATAGGTCCAGATTGTTACAGAAATGTAAAATCATGATCTACAAATATAAAGGCATGTTTGGGAAGTCAATGTGTATAATCAACTCAAGTGGTTTGTGGTTTGGAGGTCCGCAAGCAATCTTTGTAGTGTAACAGTCATAGAAGACAATGTTCCTTAGGTTCCAGATGAAGATGCAAGTGATTATGATAATTTGAAGGAGTGCAGATGTTTTTGTTGAATTCAATGTGCTTGTGAAGGTCTCTAGATCGTGTGACTACTATCTTGGAGGTCCACATTGAATTTTGAGCTCATTGGTGAAGATTTCCTTCTTGGTGTTGTTGTTCTTCCCAATCTTGGCCAACCAGATGTTTCAAGCATATTACGGATGATCCAAGAATAATTTTATGAAATGTGGCATGTTGATCGAGGAAGATTTGAGTCCCAGTTATGTTTGGCTAATAGAAAAGTGATTCACATTAAGTTAGATGTTTGTAATACCAACCTTGATGTTTATTCCAAGGTTGATGAAGGATATAAAGGCATGTAGATGAGTTGTGAAAATGTATCCTTGTGCGAAAATAATATAATCTGAAGAAAGGATCAAAGGCAGAGTAGAGCAAAGGAGAAACAGAAGAACAAGAGTTGTTTTGATGAAGATTTAGAGAAGAAGTATTTGGGGCAGAGCAATTTTTTTGTGAGCATTCAAATAAACTAAACGAGGCATGAAGGAGATGCTATTTATCAGTTAATTCTTTCTGTATTAAACATAAATTTTGTAGGTAGTGAGCCTCTCTTGAGCAGTGAGCTCTGGGCAGTGAGCCCTAAGGCATGTGCCTTCTCTTTTCTTCTAAGTACTTTTAAGAGGGTACAAATTTTGTGGGTTAACCCCCACTATGGTTTTCCCTTAACCAGGTTTCCATGTAAAAATCCTGGCGTTATGTGTGTTCAGTTTATTTCTGCTCATGTGTTATTGATTCATGCTTTAATATTTACATTATTAATCTGATTGTAAGTTGATAAAAAGGATTAAAAATAGAAAAGGTTAAACTTTTGAGACAACTGAGTCACCCCCCCTCTCAGTTATCTGGACTAATTCCAAAAATAATAAGTATTCTATAAATACATTGTAAAGAAATCATCAGGGAGAAACAAAAGAGATAGAGTTTTTTTTGTATTTATCAGAGATTGTTTATGAAATAATACAATTCAGCATTTTTGTAGCAATAGTGTAATTTATTTTACCTTATTCCAAAGGGTAGTAAGGGTCTCGAGAGGAACCTCCTACAACAAAATAATGAAAATGCATGAAATAACATATATAGCAGAACACAAAAGGAATTTATTGATCGCAGGCCACTTCAAGGGGGCAACCTCCTTTGAGCAAGCTCAATACAATAAACTCATGGATGACTTCATTGGCCTCAACATGTACTTATATACTAATCTAAACAACTATTACTCCCCATGAATGTGGGATAATACAATATACTCATGGGACGACTTACAAAGCATATGCGTCCAATAGCAATATACTAACAAAGTAAAGAGAAGGGTTAAACACGGGTTCCTAACATCTCCTCCCTCTTAGAAAAGCTTTGTCCTCAAAGCTTAAGATGTGGAAATTGTTGCTAAATCTGAAGGAGTGGTTCCCATGTAGTATCCTCTGGTTGCATTCTATGCCACTGAATTAATACCTCTGTGATGGATCGAGAGCAAAGCTAACAAGTGCACCTATTGAGGATGGCCTCTAGCTCCAAAATGATGGATCGTTCGTTATCCAGTTCTAGTAAAATAGTTTGTGCTTTGATGTTGGTACCAAGAACTTTCTTTAGAAAAGAGACATGAAATACTGGATGAACGCGGGAAGGAGGAAGCTCCAATTTATAAGCAATTGACCCAATCTTCTGAAAAACCTTATATGGCCCATAGAACTTTGGAGCCAACTTATGATGCCCTTTGAGTTGCAGGGAGGATTTCTTGTATGGCTATAGATGAAGAAAAACCATATCACCTACTTGAAAAGTGTGTTCAGAACGGTGTTGATCAGCTTGTTGTTTCATTTGATTTCTTACCATGTGAACATTGTCCTACAAAATGTGAAGAATCTGATCTCAAGTTCAAAGAACTGTGTCAACTGCCTGAACTGGTGAACTACTGGGGGTGTATGGAAGGAGTATTGGCGTTGCCTGACCATAGACGACTTCATATGGAGTCATTTTAGATGTAGTGTGGTAGGAGGTATTGTACCACCATTCAGCGAGAGGGAGCCACTTTGCCCACTTATGCTGTTGGTTTGAGGTGAAGCAACGAAGATAAGTTTCTAAACATTTGTTGATAACTTCAGTCTAACCATCTATTTGTGGGTGATACCCTGAACGCATCTTCAGTTTGGTGCCAATGCGGTGAAATAGTTCTATCCAAAAATGACTAGTGAAAGTTGCATCATGATATGAGACAATGGAAGAAGGGATTCCATGAAGACAGAAGATCTAGTCCAAGAAAATCTGTACGACTGAGGAGGTAGTCTAGGGATGGCTAAGGGCACAAAAATAACTATATTTGGAGAGGTGATCAACCACAACCAAGATCATTGTCTTCCCTCCATATTTAGGGAGCCCTTCAATGAAATCCATAGAAATATCTGTCCAAATCCATGTAGGGATGGGCAAGGGTTCAAGCAATCCAAGGAGTGTCGTTTGACCCTTGTTGTGCTGGCAGGTATCACATTCAGCCACCATCTATTGAATTGCCCTTTTCATTCCCTTCCAAAATAAGTTACGTCATGCCCGTTCATAAGTTTTGAGGAACCCAGAGTGCCCTGCTGATGGAGAAGCATGGAGTTCATAGAAGACAGCCTGTTGAAGATCTGTGCTCTAGGGAAGCACTAAACAACCATTGTATCTCAGAGAAGCACCATCCTAAGAGTAATGTTGTATAGCAGAAGGGTTATTGACCAACTATTGGATGATTTGAGATAATGAAGAGTCATTGACATAGCCCTGCTGAACAGATTCCAACCAATTTGGAACATGCATAGAAATAGCTGAAAGAGAAGCTTGGTCATCAAATGTGCGAGAAAGTGCATCCACCACAATATTGTCCTTACCCTTCTTGTAAGTGATCTCATAGTCATAACCCATGAGTTTACTAACCCATTTCTCCAAGTCCATTGCCACAAGCATCACTCTAAATAGTGAAGGTCTTGGAAAAATCTAGCATAGGTAGAACAGGTGTAGTACACATAGCTTGTTTCATTTTTTCAAATGTACACTCAGCAGCATGTGTCCATGTAAAAGAATCCTTTTTCAACAGAGCTGTTAATGGAGATACAATCTTCCCATAATCCTTGACAAACTTACGGTAGTAGCCCGTCAGTCCCAAAAAACCACAGAGGCTCTTGAGTGTCTGAGGATGTGGCCAATTTTTCATGGCATCTATTTTGGCAGGATCCACGTGAACCCCTTGGGCTGAAACAATATGCCTGAGATACTCTACTTCTTCCTTCCCAAAAACATATTTAGATTGTTTTGCACAGAGATGATGATCAGAGAGAAGTTGCAGTACAAGATCCAGATGTTGGAGATGCTTAGCCCATGTTTTACTATAGATGAGGATATCATCAAAGAAGACCAGGATGAATTTTTGCAAGCAGGGCTGGAATATTTTATTCATAAATGCTTGGAATGTGGAAGGAGCATTAGTGAGGCCAAAGGGCATGACCAAAAACTCATAGTGGCCATCATGCATGTAGAAAGCCTTTTTAGGGATATCATCCTCATGAACCCGAATTTGGTGATACCTAGAATGAAGATCCAACTTGGAGAAAAAATGAGTGCCATGAAGCTCATCAACAACAGGAATTGGAAACTTATCCTTGATTGTGATGTGATTAAGTGCTCGGAAGTCAATGCAGAGGTGCCATGACCCATCTTTTTTCTGGACAAGAACTGGTGAAGAAAAGGAATTGGTACTAGGGTTAATAATACCTTGCTTTAGTAAGTCCCGAACGAGCATCTCAATCTCTATCTTTTGGTGAAATGGGTAGCGATAGGGCCTGATGTTGGGAGGAACACTTCTAGGAAGTAGCTGAATATGATGGTCCTCTGGTCATGAAGGTGGTAATCCCACTGGTTTAACAAAGACACATGCATATCTATCCAAAATTTGTTGTAGATCTAAAGGAGTAGTGGAGACCGCTGATGGTTGCATCTAAATGGAATGGAGTTGACCGATGACACCATGTGAATTCTTCTTAAGGAGCTTTTCCATGCAATGTGAAATGATGATGCTGAGAGACCCTGGTTGTAAGCCCTTCAATGTGTGTTTTTGCCCATTGTTTGAAAACTGCATCCAAAGTTTAGCAAAATCCCATAAGATGGGTCCATGTGTGCATAACCATTGAGCACCCAAAACCACATCACATCTACCTGAGGGTAAGGCAAACATGTCAGAGCACAGGTTATAATCTCCAATAGAGATATGCACATTGCAACACTTCCCTTTACAAGGTAAGGTTCCCCCATTGGCAATCATGACTTCAAAGCTAGATCAAGGATGGACAAAATAATCAGCCTATTTGGTGATCTGAGGGTCAATGAAGTTATGATTGCTACCAGAATCAATGAGTATTGTAAGAGGGATCTTATTGAAGTAACCCTTGACCCGCATGGTTTGTGGGGTGGTGACTCTTGCTAAAGCATGGAGAGATATCTTTGGGTGGTCATCCTGAGAAGGAGGGTCAACAGATGGCTACTGAATGTTGACCTGATCATCTACTATATCCTGAGCATCTTCATAAACTTTAGTTGTAGGTAGAGAATCCACATCCAAGAGATAGAGCTTTTGCTCAACACATTTATGTCCCCGAGTGAATTTCTCATCACAATTATAACAAAGCCCTTTTTCTCTATGTGCCCGCATCTCTGCTTCAGACAAATGCTTGATAGGAGTTGTTCTAGGAGCTGGTGTGATTGGAGGTCTTTGGGAAACCATATTTCTTAATGGAACAAAAGTGGATTTGGAGTGTTGTTGAGCTGTGATCTTGTCCTCTGCCAACTTAGCCAACCCTAGGGCTTCAATCATTGTGCTGGGATGGAACATTTTAATCTTAGATTAGATCGCATCCTTCAGGCCACTAAGAAAACAACTCCTAAAGAACTCATCAGACAATCCCTCTATGTGATTGGCCAATTTCTCAAATTCTGTCTAATATTCTCTCACAGTGCCAGTTTGGCAAAGTTTAGTGAGTGCTCCTGTGAAGTCATCAAAAGCACTAGGGCCAAATCGTTGCAAAATGAGTTTGCAAAAATCTATCCATTTTGGCTCTTCATGAGCCTTGATGTACCAATGGAACCATTGAAGGGCTTCATGTTCCAAATGAAAGGATGCAAATGGGACTTTGTTGACATCAAAAGTATTATGCAGGCTGAAATATTATTTTGCCTGGTATATCCATCCAGTTGGATCATCACCATTGAAGCAAGGAAAATCAAGCTTTGACCCATGAAAATTGTTGGAAGAAGAGAACCCAATGTCTACAGAAGACTCTAGTTGCCGTCTACTGTTCATGGCTGAATGCTGAAGATTGAGGCCAAGAATTTTGTCATCCAGATCTTGGAGTTTGGTCTTGAGGGCTGCAAGTTCATCCTCCATGTTTTTTGCTCCTATGCAGGTGGCAACCATAACCAGGATTTTTTTTGGGGGGAATGGGTAGAAAAACAAAAATAGAAACTTTTTTAGTAAAGTAAAATTTGGATTTGGAAAAACTCTGATGGGTAATTGGGGTTTGACTAGGTTTTGGACACTTATTGAGGGACAGGGAAGTAGAAAATGGGGATTTTAGAAGTGGGGTGAAAGAATGGGAAAATTTGTCCAAGAGGGACAAAGGAGCAAAAATAGGAAATGAACACTGTGGGAAAATGTGAAGGCGATTGGGTGAGAATCAAAGAAGTTATGGCAAACCCTAAAAATAGACAAATGTGTGATTTTGGGCTTCGATAAGTGGAATTTGGAATAGGATCCTCAAGCAAGGAAATATGTAGAATGGAATTTCATGGGTTCCAGTGATTTTTTTTGGAAAAGATCTGTAATGGCTCTAGACAGATGCAATTTGTGATTTATCAGATGGCAATAGATATGGACCCCAGGTATGTTTGACATCCTAAAGGTTCAAGGGATTCACTCAGCTACCAATGATGTCCCGTAGCTTGTGTATTGGGGCAGTAACCCTCACTCCACGGCTAGCTACTTTAGGTTTCCTATGGTACTCCTCACAATGAGTTTTAGGGCTATGCCCAAGCACTTCCCACAGTTAAGTAGATAGGCATTATTCCCTGATCTGAACTTGCAATTGAAATGAACAATACAGATGCAAAGAAAAAAGAACTACTGCAATAATCACAGTGCCTGGAGGCCACTATGAAAAAAAATTTAGCAGAAATTCCACCCGACGAGCCCAAGAAAGCACTTTGATACCAGATGAGAGGAACCTCATGCAACAAAATAATGAAAATGCATGAAATAACAGAAATAGCAGAACACAGAAGGAATTTATTGATCGCAGGCCACTTTAAGGGGGCAACCTCCTTTGAGCAAGCTCAATACAATAAACTCGTGGATGCCTTCATTGGCCTCAACACGTACTTATATACTAAGTCTAATCTAAACAACTATTACTCCCCATGAATGTGGGATAATACAATATACTCACGGGATGACTTACAAAGCATATGCATCCAACAGAAATATACTAACAAAGTAAAGAGAAGGGTTAAACATGGGTTTCCAACAGGCCTGCTCAGCCTGAGGAATAAGGTTAATTGTTTGTAGTTTCATTACTTAGTTATTTTCCAATACTTTTTCCATTCCCTTGTTTTTAGTTGTATTTCCAAAATTTCCATTTGCAAGATTTCTTAGGATAAATTTGAATGTAGCAGAGTTAAACCTTAGTTTATTTCATGCATTTGTTTTCAATTCCATTTGTAGATAGGATTGTCATGTAAATTATCTTTCCTCCCTCTTGTTGAACACAATGAGGTGCTGAGAGGGGGGTGAATCAACACACACAAAAACTTAAGTAGATATTTGTAGATAAACTAAATTACTTAAAGAATAGAAAGTAAATTATGCTCCACAAGAGTCAACACAAGAATACCAATATTTTTATGTTGAAAACCCTAAATCAGGGAAAAACCATGGTGAGTTTTAGCTCACAATATGTTATGGTCACTATAAAAGTATTACGACATTGTTTTAGGGATACAACGTAAGGAAGCTACTACTCCCTGATTTAGTGCTTACAACAATTACAACTTTGATACTACTCCCTAAGTGTTGTGCTCACTACAATAGGATTTACAAAGGTAGTAAATACATGGACTATTGTATAGTAGACATCGAACTTATGCTGATGATGCAATCTACTTTTTCTGCTCAATACATGTCTTTCAAACTAATTCTACACACTTCATATCTTGCACTCTGCTCTACTATATTCACATTCACATCTACACTTCACAAAATGAATTTGATCTTCTGAAAATATCCTCTGCAATACATCAAAACATTGATTAGGTTAGCCAAAAAGGATGAAACGTGTAAGATTGTGGTAATTCGGCCTATACTCTCTTCAAACCATCACCATATGCACTTGTGGAGATGAAACATAACATGAACTTTAGCAAAATAGGTCAGCACACCCTTCAATCACCCTTATAATTCTACTATCCAAATGAACAGTCACCACTCAATCACTAAGTTACTTAGGTTAGGTCTGCATACAAATGTTAGTGAAGATAAAGCAAGAAACTACCAACTATTGATAAGAAATAGTACTTGCAGAACACCAAACACTCTAAAATTTGGATAGAGTGAACTTCAATTACTACTGATCATCTCCTAAAAACTACATGTCAAAAGGATCAAATGCAGTGGAATGTAGAGCATTCCAATTTGATCTCTGTAACTCCAAGCTCTGTCTACACAGTCCAATACTCTATTGCTTCTAACTTTCACTGTGGAAGGAGTTAAGATCTAAAACTTTGGAATTAGACTCCTTAAGACTCACAATGCTTATTCTAGAACCACAAGCCAAGATGTTGTAATGTGGAGAAATGCAGATCAAATTACTGATCCCCTATCATGGAAAAATAATTTGTTCATGCCTTAGACAATTTTCTCAAAAGCACTTGGATGAAAAGATAAGAATACCACTACTCCACAACCTCCTAAAAGACACTTATGAGTGCATACCAAGTATGAGGAGGTTCAATATGAACTTGAGACTTGGTAAGGTGCTTACAAGTCATTATTTTAGACTTCAATAATGTTGACTCTGCATCTGCAATATACTCTACCATCTTGTCTGCTTCTGCAACATACCTTGCCAAATTCTAAACATCATGCTGACTCTACATCATATTGTAGATAGACATCACTATGGGTTGACCTCAATGACAACACTATATACATATTTCCAACAATCTCCCCCTTTTTCATTGATGGCAACACATCTCTACTTCTTTCCCCCTTTGACATCAAGGGAAAAGGGCTCTCAATGTTAATCTTTTCAAAATTACTTCAAATATTCTAATTGCTCCCCCTTTGTTATATATATATATATATATATATATATATATATATATATATATATATATATGTATATGTATATGTATATGTATATGTATATGTATATACATAAGAGTAGCTCCCCCTTACTGTGTTATCTAGTTACAAAATTGTACCTTTGAAAACCAAAATGGTATTGTCATTCTACCCAATACCTCCACATACACATTGTTACAAAATTTGTCTATACATCATACAACTTACTTGGAAGAGGGTAAGATATCCTTATAGGTTATCTTCAATTGAGTACAAGTTGTGTCCCAATGGCTTTTTGCTGAAGAAAGAGAGTTGTTTTGACATTCAAAATTAATATACAAGTCTTTAACTTCCTTCACAGTGTTGGGTACTATCTTCTTCTATGCTACCTTTTTTGCTTCAGTCACAATCTCTATCATAGAAGTAAGTCTCAGGCTTACTGTTTCTCTAAACTGACTGTACTACCTTAGAATTTGATCTTTTTTCTGTTGCGGTAGACAAAACTGAGAGTGCAAATTTTCAATAATTGTTCTGGTTGCCCCATCACTATCCTTTAGGGAATCATATAATCCAAATACTTGTGAAATCTATGACTCAATGGAGACCATTTGATCCTTTATGTCCCTTGTAGACACATGCCATTTCAAGAAAACTTGATACAACAAGGTAGCCTCTTCTATACACTTCTAAAAATCTTTCATCTTATCTTGCATCATATTGTGTGCACTTGCACACATATCAGAAACATCTCTCAATCTCTTATCATTCATTTTATTTATTGCATCCTTTTTTTGCATTCTCTTCAAATTGAGATGAATGATTCTTAAAAGAATTGAGAAAGAATTTCAACTATTGTACAATGGTCAAAGATGTATCAATATTTACCTCTGGCACAAAGTCTTGGATAACATTCACTGCTTCATCCAACAATTCTATATTCTACTAGTGTTGATGTAGAGTTTCCTTTCTAGCAGATGAATGTAGAATGTCACCAAGATGTAGCTTATGCAAGGGGGTAATATTTTCCAGATCTACCTTCCCTTCTTACATAGGAATTTGTAACAACTATGGAGATGCCATAGGATGGAATTGCATTTCCAAACTTAGTAGGTCTTTGAATTAATCAATTGAACCTTGACCAATCTCTTCAATTCCATCTTGATTCTTCTCCGGAGTCTTTTCTTTATCAGTAGTAACCATATTTTTGTCAAAATTTTCATGTTGCTTGGTGTTCACTGGAACCCACTATTCACCTTGTACACTTGGCTGATCATCCACTTGTTTAGTGTTCTCTAAAACATTCTACTCATCTTTCTATTTATCTTCCTTAACATTATCCTGAAGAATAGAGTCAACATTCACATTTTCTTGCATATTTTCATCATTCTTCTCTCTTTCAACATGTTCTTCTTTTTTCAGAAGAGGAAGCAACAACATGATGAGGTGATTGTGGTGGTGAAACATGTGACTATTCCACATTCTCTATTTCTATTACCTCATTCCCTATATTCTTTAGAGGAGAATCATTATGCTCTACATTAGAGTTAGTGTTCCTTGGAGGAAAAGAATTACCTTTATCTTGACCCTATATGGTTGGTGCTCCAATATTGTCAGGAAGATAAATCTCCTCATTCTTCTTAGGCTTGTCATTACTTTCCTCATTACCTTCAAAAACAGACTAATCAGATATATCTTCAATGATTCTTGCCTCAACTTTCATTTCTTTAATAATTTTTACAGTATTCTTTAGAGTCTCCTTCTCCAATCTCTTAATTTCATGCTCATCTTTTAGTATCAAAGTGTATAACCTTCTTTTTGTCCTAAATTATTTGGCTTGTAGTTTAGACACTTTAGTCTTTTCAATCTTAGAGATGGAAGGACAAACCTTTTCAATTGCTCCTCTTCTCATTTCAACATCTCTTCTCATAGCTTTATTTCTCCTCTAAGGACTTCAACAATTCTCTCAGGTAGCTGATGGTTGATTTCAATTAAATCTATATTTAAGGCTCCCATATATCTGACTATTGCCTCCTCGATAGTAGATGTGTCATTTGATGGCCTTTCATCATAGAGTTTAGCAACTTCTTCCAAAGATCCATGTTCTATCATTGAATTAATTGTGGCTTCAAGTTGTAAGGGTACAAAATCAGATTTCTTACCCTTCTTTGCTTTTCCTTTTCCTTTTTCCTTTGAGATCTCTCCCCTTTCAGCTTCTTATGTAGTTCTTTTCTTCTTTCTTTCCAAATCCTCAATATCCTTTTCTTTTTCTTCTTCTTCTTCACTTGCTTCTAGAACTTGTTTCTTATTCCTTTTGGACTTCACCTTAACCCTTGGTTGCTTTTTCTATTTTTCCTTTTCCTATTTCTTTGCAATTACCTCTTCTTCTTTATCACTCTCAATCTCCTCTACAATGGTTTCCTTCTTTGGTTGTTTGCCCTTGGATTTCATCAATGTTTGGTCTTCAGAGACTTGGATCTATCTAGCAGAGGAGGTCTACTAGGTTGTGGAATACTGGCAGTAGATTGAGAAGTAGATCTACCTAATCTTCTTAGAGTTGAATGCATAGTGGTAGATGGTGCATCATGTTCCACAACATTTTGAGTAGTGAACCCACATGGTGGGATACCAACCTTTTTAAACAACTCTTTGTTTTTCTATACATCTTCTTCAGCCCTTTTCTTGATTTGCTTGTTTGTGATTTCATCATAAGTGCCAAACCTATCTACATTAAGATCCTTGGGTTTGCTCAGTAAAATGTCTACATACCCTATCAAATCAGTTTTTGAAACCTCATAAGGCAACTTGGGTATCCATGCAATCCTGGGTTCTACTGCTTCCATATAATAGTTGTCCTTATCTACCATGAAGATGATATCATTTTTGTATCTTCCAACCACCTTGGCAGGTATCCTTTCTCTCTTCTGCATCTTTTCTTGAAAGGTTATAAAGAAACCCTAGTATGTAGCATTGCGAGCATCTAAATTTTCAAAGCTCATCATGTATTCCTTGATTTGACTACCTATTGAGACATTTCTTTTCCACACAACACCCTTTGATCCAGGCAATTCATTCAGCAAATAAAACATGAGACAAATTATAGGAGATCCATACTAGAAGCTGTACTAGTTCTCCTTTGTCCTGTGCAAGTTCTCCATTAGATATTGTTCCAATAGCTCACAAACATCAAATTCCTTGTTTTCTCTCACCATCTAATGTGCAACATGAATAGTAGTTGTTGTGGCAAAGACCACTCTATTAGTGTAGAAGATTTTGTATGCAATGACCATAGTTGCATACCTTTACAAATATTTTTACGAGTCTTCTCTAGTTTGTCTTTCTACATATTAGTTAGGCTTTTTCTTTTCCTTATGTAAAATTCCATGATCAATTAGCAATCCTTTGTAGATGGTTCAATTTATCTAGAAATTTGATCAAACTTCTTGATATCATTGTCTTAACATGCTCATACCATTTTAGCCAGAATGCTGAGGAATTTAGCATCTTATTTTTTCAGGGGTTTGAAGAACTTTGTAGTTGTGACTCCCCCTAAATCACTACTTTCTTCTTTTAGTTACTGGAGGATCCATCTACACTAGGTAGAGGTCCAGAAACATCACATTCCTCCTTCTTCTTCCATACTTTGCTCCTTTCCTTCTTTTGCTAAGCAATATCAACTTTCTTTTGAGGAGCAGGCCTTACATTCTTTCTAGAGTTCCTTGTTTGATTGTACTTGTGACAATTTAACTTTGATTGCTAAGCATTTCCATTTCTCGTCACCTTAGATCTATAATTACCTACCTTGTGGCCAAACTTGTTACAAGTGTAATAGTATCCATGGAAGGACTAAGCACTATCTCTATTATTCCTTAACATTTTACTTTTGTACTCATTAGCCTTATGACCTATCTTGTTGTAGGCATAACACTTAACTAAATTCAAATTTGTCTTACTTCTATATTTAGTAGCTTTATAACCAATCTTATTGCAAGAAGAACATCTTAGAGCATTTTGATTTATCTTACTTCTACAATCAATATCTTTGTGACCAAACGTATTGCAAGTAAAACAATTGCCATTGAAACCTTGAGAATAGCTTATGGGAGTAGGTTGCCTTGTAGGTGGAGGAACTATGAATCCCTTTTGCCTTCGGATAGGGATAAATCCATTTTCTTTTGTATTTTCAGAGATATTCTTCTTAGGAACTTCAATACAATTCTTTTCCTTCTCAATGGAAGTTATCATATAGATTTGCAAAAGCATTGATCATTGGACTCTTCCCCTTTTCAAAACTGAGGCCTAACTTTTCTTTTCCTGGCCATTGAGAGTTAATTATCTCATTACGGATTTTAGATCCTTCTTTCAGTTTTAGTCCTTTGTCAATCTATTCTTTAGTCTTTTCCAGTTATTTCCTTAGAGTGACAACTTCTTCCTCAAGTTTTGAACATTCAACTGATTTCTCATAGATCTTGATGTTCAAGCAATCTTCAATCCTCTTTTCTTCTTCAACCATGACTTTCAAATTTGAGATCATTTCTTCTACCTCCTTGAGCTTTATGTCACCTCCTTTATCTCCTTCTATTAGAGTTTTCAGTTTTTCAATTTCTTCTTTTGATTCCTTGGCCTTTGTCTTCAATTTATCAATTGTCTCTTTTGCTTTCTCAAGCATGTCTTCATATTCTACATGCAGTTCTCTTGCTTCATCTAATTCATCAAGGGTTGACTTGAGTTCTCCCTCAAGGTATACATTGCTTCTAGATCTAGTTCTGGTACAAATACATCATTGTCCATAACTTTAGATTCCATATGTTCAAGTGTAGGATCTACCTCAGCTATTAGGCTTTCCAAAGGCACTTATCTCAGATACCAATTGTTAAACATAATGAGGTGCTGAGAGGGGGGTGAATAAGATCACATAAAAAATTAAGTAGATATTTGTAGATAAACTAGATTACTTAGAGAATAAAAAGTAAATTATCCACCACAAGAGTCAACACAAGAACACCAGTATTTTAACGTGAAAAACCCTAAAACAAGGAAAAATAACAGTGAGTGTTAGCTCACAATATATTATGCTCACTGTAAAAGTATTACAATATTGTTTTAGGGCTACAGCCCAAGAAAGCTACTACTCCCTAATTTAGTGCTTACAACAATTACAAATTTGATTTAAGGCTACAATCCAAGGAATCTACTACTCCCTAAGTGTTCTTCTCATTGCAATAGGATTTACAAAGGTAGTAAATACATGGATTGTTGTACAGTAGACATATGACTTATGTTGATGATGCAGTCTACTTTTTCTACTCAATACATGTCTTTCAAACTGATTTTGCATGCTTTATATCTTGCACTCTATTCTTCTATATTCATATTCACATCTAAACTTCACAAAATGAATTTGATCTTCTATAAATATCCTGCACAATACATCAAAACATTGGTTAGGTCAGCAAAAAAGGATGGAACATGTAGCTTGTGGTAAGTTAGCCTATACACTCTTCAAACCATCACCATATATTATGCACTTGCGAAGATGAAACATAACATGAACTTCACCAAAATAGGTTGGAACACCCTTCAATCACCCTTATAATTCTACTATCCAAATGAACAGTCACCACTCAATCACCAAGTAACTTAGGTCAGGTCTGCATATAGATGCCAGTGAAGATAAAACAAGAAACTACCAACTGTTCATAAGAAATGGTACTTGTGGAACACCAAACACTCTAAAATTTGGATAGAGTGAACTTCAACTACTATTGATCATCTCTTGAAAATGGCATGTCAAAAGGATCAAATGCGGTGGAATGCAGAGCATTCCAATTTGATCTCTGCAACTCCAAGCTCTCTCTGCACAGTCTGGTACTCTATTGCTTCTAACTTTCACTACAGAAGAAGTTCAGAGATCAAACATTGGAATTAGAATCCTTGAAGACTGAAAATGGTTATACTAGAACCACAAGACAAGATGTTGTAATGTAAAGAAATGTGGAGCAAATTACCGATCCCTTATCTTGGAAAAATACTCTGTTCATGTCTTAGACAATCTTCTCAAAAGCACTTGGATGAAAAATAAGAATGCCACTACTCCACAACCTCCTAAAAGACACTTATGAGTGCATACAAGGTATGAGGAAGTTCAATATGAACTTCAGAAGATAAGGTTCTTACAAGTCATTCTTCCTAACTTTAGTAATTCTGACTCTGCATCTGTAATATACTTTGCCATCTTGTCTACTTCTACAACATATCTTGCTAAACTCTAAACATCATGCTAAATCTACTTCATATTGTGGATAAAGATTACTATGGGTTGACATCAATGACAACACTATATACATATTGCCAACACCTATTGTGTATATCCATGGATACCACCCTAGATTGATATTCATTAAATTAAATGATGAGGACTACAACAACCATCATCATTTTTGGCATTGTTGTCGAGGATAGGTGTCATTACAGAATAGTTGTTGAGCTAGTTTTTGTGGGGGAATAGTAGTAAGTTTCTACTTAGGATCATATTTAGATAACAAGTTATTTGTAGTGACAGTAGGTCAAACTTCATGTGCCATTGGAGTAGGTGGAATAAGGTTTTCTCATAACATTAGAGTTTAAAGGGAAAATTAGTTTGGCAGTCTTTTTAGGTTTGTTGTTTTGAAATTCTAGTTTTTAAAATAGATAGATAAAAAATTTCTTCAAGAGAGATCTATCTATCAAAAACCCCATAAACAATAGATCCAAAGAACAAGGTTCTTGCATGCAAAGAAGGTGAAAGATCTTGGTGTTTTCTATTTTCAGCTCTTGTGCAACCTCTTCAATTGGAGGACCATGACTCCAAGTCCTAGAAAGGAAAATCTCATTGAAGAAAGAGACATTGATAGCCTACTACTTCAAATAGGTGATGAGTAAAATGAATAAATCTTGTCTCCACTAGAGGAGTTTGTATGGAAAAGTATTATTTAGACATCTTCAAAGTCCAAGGAGGGATGCCCAATAAGATATTTCAAGAACAACAAGGAGCTACCTCTAATAATACATGCACTAGAATGTGAGAAAGGGTTACAAGATCTCTCTAATCAGCCCATGACCATGCATTCACCAAAATGTGAAGAAGGGTTGCAAGATCTCTTCAATTAACCCATGCATCTACTAGAATCATACATTATGAAGAAGGCTAGCATTTCAAAGTAAGGTGAAACATCAAAATTCAAGTTTTTAGTCATCTTTTTCTCATGGTTTTTCTCTTCTTTCAAAAATTTGAATGCATGGACTCATATTTTGAGAATAGGAATTTATTTTCCACAACCACTTAATGGTTTTGTGTAACCTATTTCTACATTACTAAGTAGAGTAGGTTAAGGTAGGTTTCTTTTATACAAATAAGTGATGTGCACATGTTATTTCCTCTTCTCTAAATCTAAAACATGCATTTTTCTATATAGTTTGCTACTCCCAAGAAATCTTGCAGATATTCTAGTGTTTGAAAGCATCCTGGATGACTGGTTATTACAAATTTGGGTTCTAGTTCTAGCTGTAGAACTTCAATAACATGGAAGCAATGATAACAAGAAATCAACCTGAGGTATTCATCAAATTCTTCTATTTTTAATTTAGTTATAAATATCAAGTTACAAAAATCCACTTTTGACCTTAATCCCTGAAATAACCACATATCTACATCTTCCAATTATTTACACTAAGAAGTGGCCAAAAGTATTTTTTGTATGGGAAGCAACACCAAATTCACTCTAAAGGAAGATATAGAACTTAAATGAAAAATTGAGACATGTTTTCTTTTTCTTAGCCTTATAATGAAAAACCTCTCTCCATTTATACACAACAATAGCCATTCAAAAAATATCCTTATTTGGAATTGTTAGCGAAAAATACTTTTTAGTAGTGTCGGACTAGCTCTAGAGGAAACTTAAAAACTTGAAATGAAAACTTGAGAGAGATATTCATTCCTATTATCCATATAATGAAAAACCTCTCTCATTTTTACATAGTACCAACCATTAAAAACATATCCTGATTTGAAATTTTGAGCATCATAAAGCCTAGAAAAATAACCACATTTTCAAAATGCTCCAAATCCAATTCTAAAAGAGATTTTTGTTCTTCTTATCCATATGACAAAAAATCTCTCTTTATTTTACACAGAAACAATGGTTAAGGAGATATAAGTTTTTGAAGTTCTAAGCTCTATGTGGAAAGTTTAGATGGAGAAAGAAGAAAGTAGCTTGTACTTGAGGTCTTGCAAGGATTTAAGTGTGGGGGGAGATTATGAGGCCATTATTTTTTCTCATGTAAACATAAAAGTAACACCCTTTTCCCCCTCTTCATTTATTAGCCTTAGAGTCGATTGTATGTAATTTAAGGATTTATAACTTAATTTAAAGTAGAATGTAGGATAATGCTTGGTTTATTCTTCGGGAGTTGTTTTTCTCTAAAATGTTGTTATGTTTTAATGTTCTTGAGAAGCATTGATTTTTAAGGAAGGTTTTCAAAAATTCACCAAAAAAAAGTTGATATAGTTGATATTCAAGATAAAAGATCATGTTACAACT
Source organism: Cunninghamia lanceolata (assembly GCA_027924645.1). NCBI lineage: Eukaryota > Viridiplantae > Streptophyta > Pinopsida > Cupressales > Cupressaceae > Cunninghamia > Cunninghamia lanceolata. Next base: position 2,464,434 of record BSBN01000710.1, on the reverse strand, counting down.
CCCAAAAGTTGAAGACCTCCCTACATGCATCATGGAAAAAATGAGCTAAAATTGGTGCATGATGGATGCATGAAAAACTAAGATATAATTAGAAATCTGGAATATCTTTAGTGCCTTTTTAGAACAAAAATCAGAAATCTGAAGCATATCCAACTCCTTTTCAAAACAAAAATTAGAACTCTAGAGCATCTCTAGTGCCTTTTCAGAACAAAAATCAGAACTCTGGAGCATCTTCGACACCCTTTTAGAACAAAAATCAGAACTTTGGAGCATCTCTGACACCTTTTGAAAATAAAAACCAGAACTCTAGAGAATCTCTGGCACCTTTTCAAAACAAAAATTAGAACTCCAGAGTATCTCCAGCACCCTTCTCAAAAGAGAAACTTTGGAGCATCTCAAACACTCCTTTTAGAACAGCAACTCTGGAGCATCTCTAGTGCTCTTTTTAGAATAAAAACTTTGGAGTATCTCTAGTGCCCTTCTCAAAATAACAACTCCAGAGCATCTTTACTGCTCTTTTTAGGACAACTCTAGAGAATCTTTGGCACCCTTCTCAGAATAGAAACTCTAGAGTATCTCTAATGCTCTTTTTAGAACAACTCTGGAGCATCTTTGGAGCATCTCTAGCACTCATTTCAGAACATCAACTCTCGAGCACCTCAGGCACCCTTCTCAAAATAGAAACTCCAAAGCATCTCTGGTGCTCTTTTTAGAAGAACAACTTCAAAGAATCTCTTGGTCATCTTCGGTGCCCTTCTCAGAAAAACAACTTTGAAGCATCTTTGGTGCTCTTTTCAGAATAGTAACTACAACACATCTTTGAAGTGTCTAGAGAAACTATAATAAAAGTGAAAAGATTGGCTCCAAAAGCTCACTAAGAAGTGTAGGAGGACTTGCAACATCTTAAGTGTGGGAGAGATGATGAGTGTTGTACCTTGCACACATGCCCCATTTTATCAAATGGAGACCCCCTTTTCTTTTGCCTTGCTTTGGCTTGATCTAGTCTTAGTTAGTTGCTTGAGAGAATTGATGCCTTGAGGTCCTAATTACAAAGCTAATTTCTACACATGTTTGGTCTGACTACATAAACTTGAGTTGATGACATTTTGGAGGTCTTTGAAGATCAAGTTTAGGTTACATTGTGCCATTTGAGTTAAGACTTTAAGTCTCTAAAGGTAGTTAGTGCTGAAAATGCAGTTTAAGTTGCATTTGCGCTAATATCCTGTGACACTAGATATCAACATCAGGGTCTCTAGGAACAAGATTGTGCTAAAAGTCATTTGCACCGGACTTGTACAAAAAACGTGCCTCACCTGACATGTCCGATGGCTGACCAAATTCCTTCTCATCCAATGATAAACGAAACCATGCCAATGCTAAAAGTTTGTTTGACCAGATTTCTATGACAAATGTGCCTCATCAAACATATTTGGTCATCCTTGAAAGTTTTGCATTTCTGGTCATGAGTTGAAACCTCACTAAACATACGACACCCTATCTCCATATGCCACCATTAATGGTGATTTAGTAGTAATATAAAATGCTCAAAATCCTTTGTTTTCAATTTATTTTTGCTCTCAAGTCTTTGATATTCCTACATTCTTGCGTAAACTAGGAGATTTCTGGCATTGCATTGATTTAAAATAATTTGTGAACATTTGGAAGCAAGACATTCAACCTTTCATTCCCTTGAATGAGGCATTCATAGTTCGATGTCATTTAATTTGTTTTTTACATTGAAATGTTATAGTCAGGGGTTTGATTCAATTTGGCCTTTCACAGTTTAGATCTTTTAGTTAATTTGTTTGAGTTTCAATGAATATCTTTGAGAGTTGTTAGCTTTGAGTTTAAAATAGGGGTTGGGATATGTGTGTGTGTGTGTGTGTTTGTATGTGTATGCCCAATATGGGTTTCCTTTTGTGGGTGTAGATGTTTTTATGAAGGATTCATAGTAAAATGGTTCTCAAAATCTTTAGTTTCTGCCTTAGATGAAAATCATAGGGTGAGAAGTGTTCAAAAACCCTAGAAATCCCACTTAGAATACACTGTGGAAAAACCCTAGTCAAACTTGCATGGAAAAATGACTTCACAAGACATATCCCATAACCACTAAAATTTTTGCAATCATCTCTAACCAAATTCCTTGTAAAATGAAGCATTTGTGTATACTCAGCACCTAAATATGACATCATTGGACTTGCACTAAAAATGGCCACCATGAGACATATCTAGTCTTGCTCAAAAACTCTGTCGAGCTCTACCTTAGTCATTTTGTGCTAGAAACCTTCACCAACTGACATTGCACAACATTTTGATCTCACTAGATAAATTCTATCTCAGCTGAGGTCTCTGCTATCCAGTAGTCTGAATTCCTGTTAGGACCATAGCATCAGTTTTGCGCTAAAAGTTGGATGCACTAACATTGACATCTACCAGATATATCTAGTGACCCACAATTTCTCTACATGTCTTGTTATCGTTGATTTCCCTGCCAAAGAGTTTTGACTAAGTTTACACTAAAAATGGAGACCTTAGGACTTGTGCTAAAAAGGGGTCCTTCTATACCTATCCTGTTACCCTTATAATCCCCACCCATCCATTGGTAGGTAAAACCTCCACCAAGGGACACTTCATATCCCTTTGTGCTAAAATCGATACCCTCTAGATACATCCTATAACCTACCGAAATCTTTGCTATATCCTATGACCTCCTAAAACCCCGCAGATCTGACAAAGGATGAAAACCACACTAAAAGCATTAAAGGGAGTCTATGCTTAAAATGGTGGCTTCTGCATATATCTTATGACTCACTAAAAGCCTGCAGATCCTGTAAAGACACTAAAGCCCGTAGATCCTGTAAAGACACTAAAGCCCGTTAAATCCAGTAACTACTTAAATCCCTACAAAATTCACTTATTCCTTAGGATGGAATATGAAAGGCATTTCTTCAATAGATTCTGAGGTATTTGGTCAAAATCTAATATATTGTATAATGTTTATTGCACTTCACATGTTTTTACTTGATTTTGTGATATTATGCACTCAATCTAACATTTATTGCATATATCCAGTGAGGCCATAAACACCCACACTGGCCTATTTTTCACTACTTATTGCTTGTAATTTTGTGTAATAAATGCTAAGAGGTGAAATGTAATGAAAAACTATTGTTCTTTTAAATTGATTTCAAGGGATTTAGACTGAGATAATGAACTTTTAATGCAGTTTGATTAAGCATTATCTTGGTTTAAACACTCCTAATTTAGGATACAAACTAAAAGTATGAAGTTGTCTAGAAGCCTAAGTTAGAAGCTCTTAGGACACCAAAACTACAAGGAATAATCATTAGGATTTATCTTGTAGATTAATGTCATCTCGAGCTATCAACATGAAGTACGAATTCAAAGGTATTCCCCCTATGAGTAGGATCGGCTCAGCTTAGAACAACATATAGGAGATATTGATTTTGGACACATCAACATAGAGGATTTTAGAATGAGGATTTTGGGTCCTAATCCCACTCCTAAGGCAAAGAAGGTCAGAGACAATGGTACAGCATAGGCAGCTACCTTCCCAACCTTAGTACAGTGTCTTGAGCTCATTGTAGCATGTGCAGAAAGGTATGATTAGATGACCAGGACTATACAAACACAAGGGGGTCAAGTATCAGCAGATCTAAGTGCTTTGGCATTGGCAGAAACATTTTATATCCCTCCCTTTCCTGTCCTCACCATGATAGATAAAGAGGAGGTTGAAAAGAAGAGATTTGTAGGAAGCAAATAAATGAGGCTTGGATGAAGAACAAAAGGTCAGCTATGTCAAAGGTCCCTCAAGTTTTAAATAGAAGTGACTTCAAAGAGGAGATTGGAGACCTAGTAACTCTCTTAAGTAGAATCATAGGGTTGCCCTTAGCCTCTACATTTGAGGGATGATGTTCTCATACATAGAGAAGATATTGCATGGAGATAAAAAGATACACTAGGCCCAAATCCTAAGCAACAACATTCATGAGGCCTTCATTCCATTCCCCACTGATAAAACATTCATATGGACTTCTTATGTGGTGTATGCCCTAGCAAGAACTATTGTATACCCAGGATTGTCAAGATTAGGAGAAGTAGGGAATGCAAAGGATCAATACAAGGTATATGAGAGTTATACTCAATTAGAAATCTCCTAATCCTTGGTCCACTATAAAAGGGTTAATGATGCCTTCACCATGCACCTTACCTAGATTTTACAGAATGGTATGGCTAGGACACTATCCCCTAAAGCAGCAAGTGTTGTACAGCTGTATGGGAGATGGTATGCTCAATTCCATAAATTTACATACCTTAGAGTCCAAGGCTTCATTGGTAGACCTTACAAGCTACCCCGGTACCCTATAGACAAGCTGGTGCTCTTAGAATTAACAAGGCAATTACTCACATGTGCTAAGGGTTTGAAACACTTACACAGAGCATCTATCAAATTCCCTATATTTCTACCTAGAGAGGAATGTTTTCCTGTGTTTCCCTTGGGGTAGCTAAGCATTCAGATACAAAGCTCCAACTGTTGACTTTGAACTACTATCACAAGAGAACACCTTTTGATCCCTTTGGGGTAATGGAGAGATATGTTAGTAAAAGGATGTTTTATAGAGAGCACCTTGAGGACTTTTGGGCTAATTGTCTAGATGATTATGAAGTTTTAAGGAGATGGTATTCCAGGCTATCCTTGGATTTTATTAAAAGATTCAATATCATAAAGGTCCCTAATCAAGTGATAGAAGATAACAATGTGGTCTAGAGAGGACCTTGGGAAACTTTGTTTAATTAGCTGATCCCTCTCCCTAATTGGGTAGAATCAGAAGAAATCTCTTTGGACATAGCAATGAAGAATCCCATCAAATACAGTAAGAGTTAGGTGAGAGCACAAATTGCAACTCTAACATAGGCAGGTGTGGCCCTTACCTATACTGAGCAATAATAGCAAAGGATTAGCAGTGATGAAGAGGATCAACCTATAGAGGAAGAAGATGATGCAGAGCAGGGAGCTGCTACAGGAAATATACCTGAAGAGGATGATGAAGAAGATATCCCTCTAGCAAATAAGGGTAAAGGCAAGAAAGCCCCTCCCAAGATACAAAAGAAAGAAAATCCTCAATCTTCTAGAACAAGGGTTGCTAAGAGGAAGGACATGCCTAGTGGGAAAGGAGAAACATCTAAAGCCAAGAAGCCCAAGACATTAACTCCTACAATTCCTCCTCCCACCACACTTGCTACCACTCCACAAAACCCAAATGTAACTACCTCTTCCTTTGCTGCAATTAATGTTTCATTAGTTACTTTTCCATCAACCATTGTAGCTACATCTTCCTCCTTTGTAATAAGTACAAGTTCACCCATCCTTCCTTCTCCACCTATCACTTCCTCAATCATTTCCTCTATTTCCTCTTTACCTCCCATTTCCACTATTTCTATTTCATCTATCTCTTCAATATCCACCTCCACACCTTTGTCCATCTCTTTTGCTCCCCACTCCATTTCATCCTCTTCATATTTCACACAATTTTCTCTACCTCCCATTTCCACCATCCTTTTCTTTGCCATCATTCAACCTTTCCTCACCCATTTCCATCTCTTCCATGCTTTCTTCTCCTTTCGTTCCACCATCTTTGGGTTTTTCTTCTTTTGTCAATCTATCTCAAGTATATTTGCCACCCATTTCTACTAATTCTTTTGTTGTGGTGAATAGCTCTCTGTCTTGCCCTATTAGCCCCATTAAAGATTCAACTCAAATGTCCTTATTTGTTCCTCAATTACCTGGTATAGAGAAGGTATGTTCCGAATTGGAGTCTTAGGAGAAGGTGATTATCAAAGACATAACACATGAACCTCTCACTGATCCTAATACAATTGAGGTAGTTGATATTGAGGATAGTCCAATAGAGGAGGCAACAGTGGATTTAGTTTTAGAAACTACTCAGAAGGTAGTCACTAAAAATCTACTATATATAGAGCAATTAGAGTTTCCCTAGGATGATACAGTAGATGGTGAACATAATACAAATAAGGACAAAGAGGCAGAAAAGGAGTTAGAAATAGAAAACATTCATGATGATTCTTTGAATAAAGGAGATGGTCACATTGACTCTTCCAAACATAATTCTATAGTGTATGTGCCCCAAATTGGTTACAATAGAGGCTAGGCAATAAACCTCCTGTAGTAGAGGTAATGTCTTTAGATTTGGATAGCTTCCTGGCTAGATTGGAAAAACCAAAGAAATAAAAGAAAGCCAAGGTCCAATCTAGAATTTACAAGGATACCACACGATCTCACATTGTTGAGGTAGCAGTTCCCCCAGAATAAACCAATAAGGAAGAGATACGGCCAAAGGACTATACTATCACAATAATAAATTGAGGGCCTACCTCTAAAACTCAGTAGATTGAAGAATTCAAAGGCTCAGTATCTAGTATTTTGGATAGGTTGAATAAGGATGAACCAACTAAGCAATAGATGCAGTAGCAAAATGAAGAGTTAAAGGCTTGCATAAAGTTTCTAATAAAGCCCATGACATTAGATCGAGAGCCTGAAACAACACCTTCTCTCCTTTCTAAGGAAGAGTTAGAAAATTTTGATAATATCAAAACCACTGCTACTGCCACTAAGGAATGGTTTGACAAAGTGTCTACAGATGGCTGTGCAATAATAGATGAGGCCACTGAGTTACATAAGGATTTCTACATTTTGAAGTCAAAATGGGATGAAGTAGTAAATGATTGCATGAATTATGATGATTACTACACTCATATACATCCTCAAGTTTTTTCCATGACAAATCTTCTAGATGAGGTTTTGCTAGCAAAAAATATCTTGACTCAAGATAGGCTGGATAAGCTGGAGCATTGGTTGAAACTAATAGGCTTGAGGCTTGAGGCGAGAAACTTTTAATAGAGCTAAGAATTCTTCAGAATTAACTAGAGCTCAAAGTTTGGAAGTCATATATACTCAGGAATGTAAAGACAAGCTACACCATATTATCCATGGAGAATCACCACTTAATATGATTGGAAAACTAGAAAGAGTCAGTGACCTTAGAGTAGATTTCAAAGAATTTAGAAGGAATAAAAGGTCAAGGGAGGTAGTGTAGTGCAAATTTTCATGGGAAGTTGATAGAATAAAATTCAAAATGGACTATGTGAAGGATCTCTAGCCATCTGACATAAATCCAACCCTAGAAGCATACACAACATAAAGAAATAGGGAGGCAGAAAAGGACAAGGTCAACTTGGATGACAAGGAGCAATAAAGTATTCTAGCTAAAATTTGAAGTCCCATCATTCCACTTCAATTCTAGTTTTCAAGGGTCATGTGACTTTATTTTGACTATATTTTGTCTTGTAAATTGGCTCTTTGTCATAAACAACCAAATGGGTGTTTGTTTTGTCCACATTCAATGTATTTAGAAGCTATATTTTATCTTTTTCTGTCAAGACAAAAGCAGACATGAAAATGTAACTAATTGTTGTACCAAATTAAATGCTATGTAAATCTGGGCCATTTGTGTTGAGTTAATCTCCACCATCCATGAAAAACTCAATATGGTGCCTTCTCTATAAAAGGGCCATTCTTTTCTCTCATTTTCAATAGACTCTTGATAGTGAATTGTTGAGACTCTGCCAAAGTGATCAATACAAACATGTTGTGTAGGATTGCTGGAAATTTGTTTATTATGTTATCTCTTTTGTTTTTCATGGTTCACATCAATCTAGAGTTAGTTAAATGTTCTTTTACAATGTTAGATGAATGCTAAGATATTCAATGAATGCTTTGGTCCATACTATTAGTGCTTGTTGATTGTAAGTTGTTGTGCATAGTTAGCCTAGGCCTTGTTGTTGAATTCAGTTCGATTGCATTTCATGAGTTAAGTTGCTCCATTTTCTGGGTGTTTACTGAGTGGATGTAATTTGAAAATCATAAGTTTCCCTTGAAGATTGCATCATCTCTTAATAGCATTGTGGTTTTTGTAACCTGGTAAAGTAAGAGGTGGTTTCATTGAAATGCATTTGTCTATCTGCAACATCTTATCCATATTGTGATTGTCACTTAGGATTTTAGATTCTCTCTCAAACCCCTTTACCTTTTGCATTTTGTTTGATCAAGCTTTGTTAGATTTAAGTTATAAGAGGCAATCACATCTACAAATCTACTAAGAATATTAGAGGGAAGCTTGCACACTTTGCTGTAATAGGTTACAAACCCTGTCAATGCATGTAAATCCCCTTTGTTGGTACAACTAAAATATATCCACTAAAGTTATTCTTGCAAGCTAAGACTTAGCTGTATAAACCTTGGAATAGTCTTATATAGGGTAGGATACTTTTCAAGAGAGGTGAGGTACTTTGTATTTCATCTGTGTCATTGCATGCTAAAACCACAATCAACAATGAGACCATAAATCATCTCATCTTTTTCTTCTTAATAAATCAATTTTGAAGTGGATTTGAGTATGGTTCGAAAGACTTTTAGCTAAAACTCAAATAAGCTCCCTATTTAAAATGGCACAATCAGCACCATGCATGAATTTCTTTAGATATTGCATATTCACCTCTAGATCAGTGGTTAGTTTATAAGTAGGCTGAAGAATAAGTCAATTTTTAGTCAAGTTGGAGTGCCAAAAGATTTCCTAGAAAGGATGAAGTGAAGACAAAAAAAGTCAAAAATGTAGTTTTAGTAAAATAGTGCCTCCCTCTTTTATCAATGAAATTTATATTTTCAAAATGATCTAGAAAGACAGAAATGAGGGAAACAAAACCCATAAACCATTTGAGGAAATTCATCAAAATTCATGATAGAAATATGGTCGAGATTGGAGGAAATAGTTGCAATTTGTCTCCACAAGAATAGGATCTCAAATCCACATTCTTGGTGGATTGACTTAGTAAATTACAAGAAGTATTATATAAATACATTGTAAACAAATCAACTAGGAGAAAGAAAAGAGATAGAGTTTTTTTGTATTTGTCAGAGATTATTATAAGATAATATATTTCAACATTTTTGCAATAGTAGTGTAATTTGTTTTACCTTATTCCAAATGGAAGTAAGGGCCCGCTCAGCCTGATGAAGAAGGTTAATTGTTTGTAGTTTTATTGCTTGGTTTTTTCTAATAGTTTTTACATTCCGTTGTTTTAGTTTTATTTCTAGAATTTCTATTTGCAATCTTTCTTAGGATAAATTTGATTGTAGAAGAGTTAAACCTTAGTTTGTTTCATGCATTTATTTTCAATTTCATTTGTAGAAAGGATTATCATGCAAATTATCTCTCCTCACTCTTGCATATATTCATGGACACTCCCCTAGATTGACATTCATTAAATTAAATGATGAGGACTATAATGAACCTTGTCACCAACCATTCAATCTCATAGGTCAAACGAAACATATGTATCATGTATAACCAACATGGATGTAAGCCTCTCTAACCAAGGAAGATCAAACTCATAACCATTTCATAACTAGGAATAAGCCCAATAAACATTTCTTAAACTCCTCTTAAATGACATCATAAATCAAACTCATATGCATGTAAGGAGATAACCATGCCAACATCCCTCAAATGAACCCTCTAGAACTAACAACCATATCTCAAGATCCATATCAATGAGAAGATAAAGCATAAAACAAAATGCATCTAAAAATGATGGACAATACCTCTTAGATGATAATATGTCAAATAGACTAAGACTGGGGAATAATAATGCTCCTCTAGGATACACCAAGCCATAATGACTCTCTCCAAGAACAATCTCCTCTTAGGTTCATGAACTCACATCCATATCTAGGTGAAAGTCTCCTCAATCTTCCTGTTGAAACCTCCAATGAGTAACCATCTCAACAAATGTCTCTAACCCCAAGAGAACTCTAGTCTCATCCAAGTCTCCAAGTATCCATGAGCACCTCCAGCTGATCAATCAATGGTAAACTCCAAATGCAACACTAGACTATCATGAAGCTCCCAAGCACATGACCAATGTATTCAATACCAAGAGAACCAACAAGATCATTGTTAAAGCTCCAACTATAGAATTAGGAACTCAATCATGACATCATGATCTAACATATCCTCCTAGGAGATCATATGCTCCTATGAACACATATTGGTCTCAAGAGAACTTGTATCATGCCGTTGACACCTGAAAAAACCTTATTCCCAACTTCTTCTATTTTTCCCCAAGTTCATCAGAATCCCACTCTGTGCCTTTGTTGAAGAACCTATCATTGATGCTCAATCAGAGATATTTCCCATGGGTCTCATTCAATAGGTTTCTAAGTGTTTACCTTTTAAAATGCAAGGAAAAAACCCTCAAAATGGCTAAGTTCCAAAATCCTAAGTGTTTCCTTGTACTTTTTGACTTTTTGAAGTTTTGGAGTTTTGGGTTCCTATCTTCCATTGTGCCATTTCTATCAGCTTTGAAATCCACCTTGGTTCCTTACAAAATGACCTAAGTGTTTCAAGCATTGGAGGTCGGGTCTATGACTTTCCATCTTCTTCAGAGCATGTGTTAACGAGAAGGCCCAACCACCAAAATCTGCCAAGGGTTTTTGAGAATTTTCTAAGTATTGTAGATTTTCAAAGGTCAGGGTGGTGGTCTTTCATCTTCTTCTGGGAGGGCAAAAGGAAGAAGTTCTAGCAACCAAAGTCCACCATGGTATTTCTCTTAAGTGCTATGGGCATCGGCGCATGGGAGTTGTCTTTTCTTTATCCTTTCTTTCAAAAGGTGGAAGCAAGAAGGTCCGGCAATCGATCACTGATGGTTTCAAAGTTGTGATAAGTGGTGTGGGCAATAGCAGGCAACTAGTTTATTTCTATCCTTCCTTTTGGAAGGTGAAAAGAGGAAGGCCTAATGGTCAAAGTCCAGTGAACTACAAATTCTTCCAAGTGTTGCGGGTGGCAGAAGGTGGGAAGTTACTTTTCTTCCTTCTTTCTTTTGGAAGGTAGAAGGATGAAGGATTGAGGCCCAACCCCGATGATTTTCAAGGCTTTTCTAAGTATTTCAAGTTGGATGATTCTTATCTTCCTTTTCAAAGTGCATGGTGCAGGGTGGAGGCCCAAACTCTGAAGCCTAATTTGTCAGGGCAAGGCTGACTGGCCTTCCATACTCCTCCCACTACCTGGGAACGTGCCAACAACCTCTGGGATCGGCATTAATGCAAAGTGGGTAGTTGAAATCAATGTTTATAATGAAGTTAGTGGGGTTGTTTGGGTTTTCCCTCTCAGTCCATCATCAATTCTGATCTGCAAAGGCAATAAATAGAAGTTTCAAACTCATTTCAGGTTCTTTGTGTCTGGTCTCTAGAAGACAACTGCGAGTGCAAAAAGTTGCAGGGCAACCATTAAAATGCTAGTTCAACGCATTGGGGAGTGCAGACCCACAAAGTCAAAGGAGTTAATATTTCATATGATTCTTTTTGTAGGACGTGTCTAGGTCATTAGGTATGTACCCAGGAAGATTTCTTAGTCGCAGCTGGGTATTTTCATTTGCCATGTTTGATGGCACGAATGTAATACTAGGTCAAATGAATGTGATGGGATTCTGAAAATATTGTAAGCTTTGTAATAATCTCTCTCATGTTATATATAGGTATATGCTATTATGTTTTGGATTACTAAGTATGTTATGTTTCAAGATCTTATATTCTGTGGTGTATGCAAATACATAGCTCATTGTCCTTTTGGTTTCAGTTTGTTGTTTTCTTGATGAACTATGACTCTGTTACCCATAGAGTAGGCACCAATCTGGAACCATTCCTATCAGTCTCACATCATTTAAATAAATAAAAACATTTACTAGTGGTTTAGGGGAAAATCATCACTACTATGCATGCATATTCACACAATTTCCATCAGATATATAGGGGTTTTGTGACAAGCAGCTGTTCTTGGTTCAATGACAAATTTGGGGCCAAGAAAGTGATTTAGGTATGGTTTTTTTTAGTTGTTCATCTAGTTTTGAAGCCAATATTATTATGTCAGCAAATGTCCCCTTGGGGGCTTTTCCCTCTTAAGGTTTAGCTCCCGAGTCTTTAGAATGCATGTAGAGCATCTTGCATGTTAATTTTGACTCTCGATGAGAAAACTCTAAAGTCTTATGGAAAATAGGACCTAGGGGGTGTTATTGTGATGATCCCTAAAGAAAATGAGGAGGTGGACTTGGATGCTAGCACCCTAGTCCTACCCTATTTTGTGTCTGCCCTAAATTTAAATGTTGGTTTTATGACCGTTATTTAGGTCCTATGATGACATCTCAAGTTTAAATTACTAAATTCTTAGCAGGAATCTTTGTAGTTGCATATATAAGCATTTTTAGGTTTTCATTTGTAAATTAGAAGATGATTGTAAAATTTATGCATTTTTGTGATTTCAAGATATTCATTATAGAAGAGCAAAGCATTGTTATTGTGTTTGTGATTGCAGATTTGACTTCATCTTCTCATGTGATTGAAGAGCCTTCATTATGTGAGATCTACACTATAAGGTGATATCTATTGTGTTTTCTATCATTTATCTTTTAGATTTTGCCTCTATCTCGCAGGGATATGCAATCTTATCTGACAATGGTGTTCGAAAGAATTGAATGTCTCTCTGAGGCTTGACCGAGGAAAGCCTCTAAATACCACAACCTCCTCCCACACTCCTTTGTGATTGAGGGTTACAGGTATCAATTTTTGCAATGTGGAGTTGCAGAAAGGAGGTTGTAGACAACAAGTATTCAGGATCTGAAAGAAAGAGGACAAAGGTGAACATTTCGGGACAAGGGAGCTAGTGTCAGTGTCATCCATCTTTTCTAGAGAAGAAATAGAAGATACAGTTCAGATCAGTGTCGCAAGGAGATTCAGATTCCGTGACAAAAACTATACCTTGGATAGGGGCGGTAGTACTAGTGTCCCTGACTATTCTGCATTCTGGATTTTGAAAAATAGTGAGTTAACAATCTCTGTCCTTTACCTTAGTCTGGAAGGATTTGTCGTAATTCATCAATTTGCTTATTGTTTTACATATTTTGGGTTTTAAGACCATTTGGGCATAAAATTGAAATATTGTTTGATACATTTGAACTTCTACATCGTTCCAAGTGGCAGCTCAACCTTAAAGGTGATTGCTCTCACTTAATGGAGATTCAACTTGGTTAATATGCCCTTGAATGTTTGGTGAGAAGAGAGGATTTGCCTTTGAAACTTAAACCAAAACATTTTCCCCCTTTTTAAACCACTAAACATTTTTGTGAACCCATGTTTTTGGACTTTTTGCACCTTGCTGAGTGTTGTGTGATATATTTGCATTCATTCATTCTATTGTAGTCAAAAAATTACAAAAAAAAATTAATTTTTTTTTTGAAAAATATCAAAATATTTGCAATCTAGGGTTTGAATTTTCATATAATTTGCATTAATGTAGTTGTATTTTATTTAATTTCTGATTTTTGCATTAAATCTGAAATTTATTTTTCATCATACATTTATTGCATTTGAAAAATTACAAAAAAAAATTGAAAATTTTGAAAAAATTTGAAAAAATTAGCATCTTAGACTTGCATTTTAGCATAATTTGAATTAGTTGGCATTTAATTTCATTAAATTCTATTATTTTCATTAGATCTTATTTAAATAACAGAAATTCATCATTGAGTATTCACTTGCATTGCATTTTCATTCTTAAATTGTCAAAAATTATTTGAAATTATGCATTTTTCATAAAAACCTAGTTTTGCATTAGCGAGGGTTTGAAGTTAAATTTTTGTTTCAGATTTTAATACCATTTCAAAACACTCATTAGGACTTATTTCTAATTTAGTGTTTCATCATAATGGCTTTCTTGCAAAATTTCATGTCTAGGGTTTGAAAACCTTGCATTTTCACTAGATTTGGCCTTATCATCTCTCTAGAATTGCATTACAAGCATGTTGTAAGGGATTTTTTTGAATCATTGGACTGTTATCAGGGTTATTATCTTCTTACCATCTTGAAAATTCATTACAACACCCTTTCTATTAGGCATTTACATTGAATAATGGTGAAAATTTGCATATTTTAGGTGTATTTTCACTAGGTTTTTACTTGTCATCACTCTAGACTTACATCAAAGGTGTGTTTTGAAAGATATTGCTGCATCATTGGACTTTTATTAGACATAATATTTTCTATTCCTCTTGAAATTTTTCACAACACCTCTTCTCTTAGTGATTTGCATTGAAAAAAGTTGAAAAATCAAGCATTTTAAGTCATTTTCATACACACTTTTACACTTGTTCTTGCATCAATTTTGAAAATTTTTTGAAATCTAATTTGGCATTGATTTGATAAAATACACATGGAATCTTCATCCCATTTCTCATTGGAATCTTTACATGATAATACCACAAACTTTGAAAATCTCTACAAATTCCTTAATATGAATCCTCATGTCATTACTTATATACAAGCTATGTATCACAAGGATATATTTAAATACTATTCATTTGAAATCCTTGACTATGTATTTGATATTGACAACTTCACATCCCTCATGAATACATACCCTTCGGTAGTAGAAGATTTGACAAAACACATTGAGAATGATGAGTGTAAAGCTCTCTTAATGCTTTGGAACTAATCGCTAAAATATATGAGGATGACAATGATGATAAATCTATAGATTATCCTACTTCTCCTATAGTTGAATATTCAAGAACCTTAGATGAGAAGACTCTAGATATCTCTATTAATGATACAACACCTAGCCTTCCTAACAATACCTTACCTTTATCTCATTCCAATGCTCTCCCTAGCCAAGATGTAGCGTTAGTGGATGAAAAAAGGAATCTCACATTAAATCCTTTAGGGATAAATCTTGGGCTTAATGGAGAAGGAAATAATGTTAATTTGATATTCACTAATATACTTTGTATCAATATTCCTAATATGGTTGTGTGGGGGGCACCTAGTGCACTTTCTTGCTTAAAACTGGTGATTATGGTTCAAGGTGCTCAACAACCAACTAGACACCCTAATCACATCTACAACTATGTAAAACAAATCTCTCAAACAAATTAAGGTGTTCAAAATATGTCACAATAACCACACCACAATGTACTTGCTCACACATTTAATACCCGTAATAACAAGCAAGGTAAGCAAGCACCTCATGTGCATGTCTCTCTTCCATCTTCTCAACCTATGCTTTCTCTACCACCTTGTTTTACTCATAAAAGTGGTCAAGAATATGATCTTGTCAAGCAACTTCACACTACTCCAACTAAAATCTCTCTTTGGGATTTAATATGTAAACATCACCTACATACCATGGAATGCTCCAAGAAGTTTTACAAAAGGTGATTGTCCCACCTACTATGAAGCCTAATGATGTAGCAACTGTATTGGATAGTATGCATGTGACAAAAACATATATTCTCTTTCAACCACATGAATTACCATCAATTGAAGTTCAAAAACAATATGATCCTGTTATGATATTTGTCATGATAGATACAAAGTTGACAAAGTGAGTTATGATCGACAACAGATCGGATCTCAATGTTTTTGGCATGGATTTACTACACAAAATAAAGGCCGACACATCAAAAATCAAACTAGATACACTTAACATTCACAACTTTGATAATCATAGTAGAAAATTAGTAGGTACTATAACCTCCCCTGTAAAGATGGGTCCTGTAACTTTATCTACCCTCCTTCATGCCATGCCCATCTCACTTTCATATAATATGATTCTCGGTAGACCATGTATTCATGCCATGGGGTAAGTTCCGTCTACCCTTCATAGATCAATAAAGTTTATTTATCAAGACAAGCTCCACACTATACACATTGATGTTGAACCAGATGATTGTTTACATATTGAAATGAAAAAACAAGTTTGTAATCATATAAGCTTAAACAATTTACAAGCTGATTCATCAATGCCTCTTGCCATGGATAATGTTGTGCAATATTCTACACCATCGAATGTACTTTTTGGTGATGATTGGGGTTCATTAGATGCTAATCCTTGCAGTGTAGGGGAATATAAGATTAATAACCCTAACACACCAAAAGTTGCATCGATCTCATCTAAGAAAACTTTGGAAACTCCTAAGAAAAACAAAGCTCCCTTTAGAAAACAAAGACAATACTCTTACTTATACTACAAATTATGCGACCTATGAGGCTTCACCATCTTCTAAAGAAATGACATACGTCTATGGTTGAGGATTTCAAATCCTTTATAACAATTGTGACTATGTAGGTAAGGGATGTGGTGTAAATCATCAAGGGATTTGAGTACCTATAGAATTCGCTTCAAAACATTACTCAAGCGGCATTGGATATAATCCTTTTAATGAAAAGAAAGCCTCTTGTCATCCTAAACTCAATGTTAATGCAATATCAACAAGACCAAAACAACATACATGCATTTCTCCTTCTCCAAGACACACTCATTGTAGCAACTATTATATTTGCTCTCAAGGGTGGCCTCTTCCTAGATATGTATGTTCTTAACATTGGGTTATATCAGGAAAGCATTTATAACCCTTTTACCTCTATGTTGTGTTTCCCCTGTTATGTGTTATGTGTTGTTTAGGCCTCCTAGGATAACCCTTGATACTCTCATAAGGTCAAGGATGCTGAGAGACCCCCTCTATTGTGACCCTTCTTCTATTTGTATCATCATTCTTCTACATTGTCTCTCCTCTATTTTCATTGGTCTATGTTGTCTAATAGACATAGCATTGTGGTTGGTGACTTGGGGGCACCCTCCTACGTGACTATCCCTAAGGCACTTGTTTCTCCACTCTTGATTATTGTTTACCTTCCTCTAGTGGTTCTATCTAGCTGGTGGATGACAAAAAACATATTATACTAATACGGACCTAGTGTCCCTTCAACGAGAAATAAAAAAATGGACCTAGTCCATACATGATGACGGGGTTGATATATATTATCTGATGCTTGGCTAGAAGAATCACTCCATGTGATATCTTGATGTTGTCTTATCGCACTTACAAAACATAACAATACTGCTACTCCATGCACTTTGTCTATCTTGGATCTTTCTTTCCTTGGATCTCAATGTGAATGATTACATACATTGTTGATTATATGGATGCTAACACCTTTTTCTTGTAGGGAATTGTATGTTTGTGGGAACATTTAGCGATCATAAAGTACATGTCATCTCTAAGGGGCATGGGCTTTGTGTTCCCTTGTGTGGTTTCTCTCTACCTTAATGTGCTTGATATTATTACATGACATCAACCACCTTAAGGTGGGGGCATATATAAGGTAAGATATCTGATTTAGATGCTAGCAAAGTGTGTTTGTAAAGTTTGAAATCTATTGCAATCACTTAAGCCCTCTATGGAGGTGGGGATGGTGTATTTCTTGAGGAGATTGCACATCCTATCATTTTCTAAAAGTCCTCCGAGTAGGAAGGGAGAGGATCTGAGACTATTCTAACCCTTAAGCATGTCTTCAGTGATTGTTGTGGTGAAGCCCAATCATTGTTGTGTGCCTGTAATGTGCCTTAGATGGCTGCAAACCTAGCAATATGATTCTTCCATCATTTGTCTATCATGTTTTCTCCATATCTTCCATGTGTGTGTGTATGTATGACATGCTTGTTCCCAAGAATAGTTTCAAGACCAGTGGCGATGAGCTCCTCCTATGCTTTGGGATTTGTATGGCGTGTTTGTTCTCAAGTGTAGTTTCAAGATTGGTGGCGATGAGCTCCTCTTACACTTTAAGATTTGTTTGGTGTGACTGGTGGCAATGAGCTCCTCCTACATTTGAGTTATGTGTTTACTTTCCTTGTACTTGCATTTGCATTTCATATATATCAGAAAATAAAAAAATAAATAATCACTACTTTCACTGTATTCATTGTGTTTTGCATGTCTTCAATGTTGTCGTCTCCGTGTTTTGCGTGACTGTAACTATCTTCTTCATGTTTTGTGTGCCTATTATTGGCTTCAATGTGTTTGGTGTGACTTCACCATGCTTGGCGTGTTTGCTGTGTTTGTTGACCATACTTTAATTCATGTATTGGCCTTGCATTTATTCATACATTAAAGTGGGGGCTAAATATTGTTATGTCAAAAAATGTCCCCTTGGGGACTTTTCCCTCTTAAGGTTTAGCTCCTGGGTCTTTAGAATGCATTTAGAGAATCTTGCATGTTAATTTTGACTCCCGTTGAGAAAACCCTGAAGTCTTATGGCAAATAGGACATAGGGGGTGCTATTGTGATGATCCCTGAACAAAAATGAGGGGGTGGACTTGGGCTCTAGCACCCTAGTCCTACCCTATTTTAGGTCTACCCTAAATTTAAATGTCAAAAATTATGACCATTATTTAGGTCCTATGCCGAGATCTCAAGTTTGAATTTCAAAATTCTTAGCGGGAATATTTGTAGTTGCATATATAAGCATGTTTAGGTTTTCATTTGTAAACTAGAAGATGATTGTAAACTTTATGCATTTTTGTGATTTCAAGATATTCATTTTGGTGGAATAGAGCATTGTTATTATGTTTGTGATTGCAGATTTGACTTCATCTTCTCATGTGATTGAAGAGCCTTAATTATGTGAGATCTAAACTACAAGGTGATATCTATTGTGTTTTTGATTATTTATCATTTGGATTTTGCCTCAAACCCATAGGGATACACACTCTTATCTTAAAAGGGTGTTCGGAAGACTTGAATGTCTCTCTGGGGCTTGATCGAGGCAAGCCTCTAAACACCACAACCCCCTCCCACACTCCATTGTGATTGTAGGTTAAGGGTACTGAGTTTTGTGGAGTGGAGTTGTAGAAAGGAGGTTGCAAATAACAAGGATTCAGGATCTAAAGAAAGAGGACAAAGGTGAACATTTCAGGACAAGGAAGCTAGTGCTAGTGTCCTCCATCTTTTCTAGAGAAGAAACAGAAGATACAGTGTAGATCAGTGTCAGAAGGAGATTCAGATTATGTGATGAAAATTGTACCTTGGACAGGGATGCTAGTGCTAGTGTCCCTAACTATTCCACATTCTGAATTTTGACAAAAAAGTGAGTTAACAATATATGTCCTTTACCTTAGTCTGGAAGGATTTGTCGTAATTCATCAATTTACTTACTGTTTTACATATTTAGGATTTTAAGAGAATTTAAGCATTAAATTGAGATATTGTTTGACACATCTGAACTTCTGCATTGTTCCAAGTGGCAATCCAACCTCATAGGTGATTGCTCTCTCTTAGTGGAGATTCAACTTGGTTGATATGCCCTTGAATGTTTGGTGAGAAGGGAGGATTTGCGTTTGAAACTTAAACCAAAATATTTTCCCTCCTTTTTCAACCTAAATAAATACCTATTAAGGTATACCCCTTGGAATATCCCTCAAGAGTCTAAGCTGAGTTCAAAGCATAGAAGAGCCTACCCACTCCTTTCAGTTGGCCAAAATAGACCTTGACTTGTTGAAAAACCTCTTTCAAATCACCCTGATGACATCCTTGGCCTAGGTGATTTTGGAATGTTTTAGAGTTTTAGGTTGTAGTTATTTTGGGAACTGACATTTTTGCATTGTTTTTGAAGACAATTTAAGGGTTCAAAGCAATTGAAGATTGTTGGTAAGATGTGAACCCAAAATTAGTTTTGTGGCCTTGAAGATCTGTCACACTTCAAGGGTTTTCCTCATTTGGTGAGGTGACGACTCTATTGTCAAATAAAACAAAGTGTTACACTATTGTGTGCATGATTCAAAGAGAATATAGCTAGTTAAGGTAGATGTTCTTTCTTCTAGCTTTGAACCATGGTTTCTTTCTCTGTAAAGAAACATGTATTATTTTCTCTCCTTTATCCCTACACAAGTGATTTGTAATTAGCTATTGCTGAATGGAATGGACAAGTTTACCATAGAGAAAAATTTTCAAATGTATCATATGATGAAATCCCTAGATACTATGATAGGGAGAGTGTGTTGCAAGTATGGGCCTAACCAATATTGTCATTGATGTCAACATACTCATGTTGCATTAATGATAAGCACTGGATGAGCTGTGAGCTGAGGATATTGAGAAAATTAGTCTCAATCAGGAACAGTGAAGAATAGTGATGACAGTAAGGAAAAATTTCAAGACAGGATGAGGATCAGAGGATACGGACTAAAGGGTTTGTAGATATGTGTCTTAAGATAGTCCAGTAGAGATTTTAGAGGTCCACATGAATATCTGAAGAAGTTGTGGCCGTTCAAGTAAAACTAGTTTTGGCAGGTGTTCAGTGGTGACAGAGTGATATAGACAGGTCTGGTGTGATCCAGAATAGCATTATCCTATTCTGCAGATTTGAGGGAGTATTGAGGAAATCCCTGTGAAGTGCCAACTAGACTAGTTCATGCTTTAGAGGTCCGAAAGCATCCATTCCTTTGTGACAGTGGTGACAGACCATGTTCTTGAGGTTCCAGATGAAGGAGAGAAGGATTTCAGTATGCAGATGAAGTGTAGATGTTCTTGGTGATTCAGGCAATCTTGTGAAGGTCCTTAGATCGTGTCCAGTTCATGTTGGTGGTCCGCATTGGAGTTGGAGCCCACAATTGAAGAATAACTTCTGGATGATGGTGTTCTTCCTGAGACTAGCCGACCAAATGAGTTACACGTCTTGCAGATGTTCTTGTAGATGTTTGCCGACTTAGATGATTATTCCTAAGTTGATGTCTTGTATAAATAAGGGGTTGTGAAGTCATTTCAAAGGTGTCCTTATGGAGATGAGAGTGTGGTAGCAAGGAGGAGAGCGAAAGGTAGAGCAGAAGTATTGGGCTTAAATGGAACTAATTCAAGCATGGTGAAGATGCTATTTTTCCAGTTCAAGTAGGTGATACTTGTTTCTTTGTAGACAGTGTGTCTCTTGTAGGCAGTGAGCCTCTTGTGAGCAGTGTGCTTGGGTAGTGAGCCCTAATTGGCATGTACCATTTGTTCTTTCTATTCTTCTAACAAAGAATACAATCTTGGGTTAATCACCCCATGGTTTTTCCCTTAAACGGGTTTTCCACATCAAAATCTTGGTGTCTCATGTGTTGATATGTTTCTGCTCTTAATTTGTTGCATTATGATTCCATGATTGATTTATTATTAGACTGCTAATTGCAAAGTGGAATTAAGTGTTTAATTGAGAGAAAGTTTTGCACAACTGATTCACCCCCCCTCTCAGTTGTGTGCCCTAAGTCTAACAATTGGTATCAGAGCCAAGTTCCTCTAAAAAGAGCTTAACCGCTTGAGGAGATCCAGGATGTCATCTTACAAGAAGGATAGTTCAAAGTTTG
The DNA here is from genome assembly GCA_027924645.1 of Cunninghamia lanceolata. NCBI lineage: Eukaryota > Viridiplantae > Streptophyta > Pinopsida > Cupressales > Cupressaceae > Cunninghamia > Cunninghamia lanceolata. Next base: position 2,443,117 of record BSBN01000710.1, on the reverse strand, counting down.
ATGGAACCAATTTTAATCTCTGGAAAGGTTGCATGAAATGTCACTTGAGATGTATGGGAGTGGCGTATTGGACCATGGTTACAACACAGTATGTACCTCCACAGGGTGGTCCGAAAACCCAAAATGAAATCACCGACACTGAAAACAATCTACAGACTATAGAGGCTCTTCTAAGTGCATTATCTAATTCAGAGCTCTCAAATGTTATTGACCTACCAACTTTTGGCAAAAATTGGAACTTTTGCATGAAGGAGACAAGTATGTCAAAAGTACAAGGTTACAAAGTCTGAAAGGAAAATTCAAAAATCTGAAGATGAGAGAAGATGAAAACATCACCACTTTTATGCCAAGAGTAAATGAGCTTGTTTGTGGAATTAGAAATGCTGGTGGAGTCTTGGATGAAGATGAGATTGTTGGAAAAATTCTCAGATCCCTTCCTGCTTCTTACAAAATCAAGGCTGTTGCCATTGAAGAATTCAAAGCCCATACAACTATCACAAGAGATCAATTGGCTGGAAAATTAGCTACATTTGAAATGACAGAGTTTGGAGATGACCCCCCTGGTGCAGGAGCACCAAGGGCTCGAAGCCTATGTATGTTCTTTCACATTTTTGGTGTGATGACCTTAGTGGTCATAAAGTATTTCTTTGCTTTTCTTTTGGGTTCAAGTGTATCGGGTTGACCAAATGGAAGTGAAACCGCAGACTATTGCATTGGAGTGAGAGGGCTCATCGGTGAAGCCTTTTGAAGTTATACCGATAGCTGGTGTCCCATCAATAAAATAGTATATCGGCAATGTGTATCGATGTGAGATGCATATCGGGAGAAGACTTGGAAGTCACACTGAACGGCAGAGTCATGCCGATAGAAGGCATATCAGCATAAGGCTGCATATTGGGGAGACGGATCGTATGTCTTACCAATGCCTGGTTAATGGTTAGCATATTAGTGTGAGATATGCTATCGGTGAGTGAAGAGAAAGCTATGCCGATGGAAAGGAGATGGCGACGGAATAGAACCAAAGGTCATAGGGGAGACGAGTGCCATCGGTGGAGAGGTGAAAGCTTTTGCCGATGATGTTAGTCACACTGATGAAGGAGATCCGAAGGCTCATCGGAGTGACTAAGGATATTGGTAGGAGAAGTTGAATGTTGGCCGATGTTGAAAGTCACCCCGACAAGTATGAAGGGAACACTCATCGGGGAGATCTTGCTGATGATAAAGTGAATGCATATTTCAGTATTGTATGATACAAACGAATGTATATGCGAAGGAGCAATACTAATGGAAGAAACCCTAACTGTCTGATAACGGACAAGGGTAGAAGTTATAAAAGGCTATATCCATTTGTGTAAAGGGGTTGGAAGCCTGAGATGCTGCGAATGTAATAAGCACTTCCATAGCAATAAAGAAAACTTGGATTGTCTGATTCATTTGTGAAATTCTATAGAGTGTACATATTTTGGTCTAAAACAAAGAGGTTTTCTTGCCTATTAATTTTGTTTTCTATCTATACAAAATGTCTCTGGTTTGATGTCCTCACAAATCCTTTGTACAGTCATGGGGGGTGCATCAAGCAGAGTCTCTTTTTTTCTTTTTCTTTCTGTTGTAGTGAACAGGTTAATAGTGAGAGGCTATATGAACTTGTGCTAGGCGAGCTATGCTATAGCCCAGTTAGTAAGCAAGTTGTAGTCTAAAAGACATGGGTGAAAAATAGAGTAGAAAGAATTAAGCAACAAGCAATTAGAACCCTGGACCCAGAGAGGAGGGCTGATAACAGGCTCAAGAAGGCTATAAGCCTTGGAGATTGGGAATCTTGGAAGCAGTGAGGACACAAAAAAAAAGAATGCCTCACACCAAGAAAGCATTGTCTGTACTGAAAATAACAGGCAAATAGGTCTTTCACCTCTGTAATAGATTGTGTAGGTTGGATTAGGCACTTTTGGGTAGAAAATGTCTTTAAGCACTTCAGTTGGTAGGGAGACTTGGTTATGATTTAGGTCTTGAAGTGTTGGTTCAAGATAGGTTTTCTAAGCCCATAGGCCTCCCCATCAAATTGGTATCAGAGCAGGTTAAAGATTTGGGGCTATTCCTAGATTGGAATAGAAGAAGTTGTATGTCATCACCGAGTTCAAGTGAGTTTGTAGGTTCATCCAAGAAGATGGTGACTAATGCAGAATTGGCAAAGAAGGTTGATGAACAAGAAGAGGAGAATAGGCTCCTACAGGAAAGATTGGCAGAAATGGAAAGTAAACTGGGTGTAATGATGGTAAAAACTAAAGAAGTCAGTCAGAAAATGAAAGATTCTGAATGTAAGGAAAAAGGTGTGTCTATAGAAGATGAAGAGCCCACACCTGATCCTAAGATGGAAGAAGAACCTTTCTTGAAGGCCTTGAAAGCCATGAGTGGTAAGACATTGGAAGGAGTTCCTTTTTTTAGTGGAAAGATGGAACTTGGTTTGGTTATGGAATGGATAAAAGGTATATAAAATCACTTTGAATGTGATGGAGTGAGTGAAGCTCAAAAGGTGAAGGTGGATAAATCCAGACTCAGAGGAGCTGCCTTGACATGGTGGAAATTTGTTCAAACAGAAAGAGAAAAAAAAGGTAAGAAACCTATAGCTACTTGGAAGGGTATGGTGGCTAAAATCAAAGAAGTATACATGCTTGGAGATTATGAAGTCCAGTTGTACAAGAAACAACAAAATTTGAGACAAAGAGAATTAGATGTTAATGCATACACTAAGGAGTTTCAAAAGCTATGCCTGAGGTCTAAGGTGATGGAAGATGAAAATGTAAAAGTGGCAAGATATCTCAATGGTTTGAGGTGGAGTATTCAAGAGGAAATCAGCTTATTCTATCCTACAATAGTGCATCAAAGCTATCAACTAGCACTTAAGGTAGAGGAGAAGAGTAAGAAGAAACAAGAGTCGAGCAGCAGATTAAGAGGAAGAGGTAGAGACAGCAGAGGAAGAGGAAATTACAGTGGTAGGAATATTGATCAAAGACCCCAAGGAGAATCCAAACTCATAGAGCAGAGTGGAGAGACTAGTAGTAGAGGAAACTATAGAGGAAGGGGATCTAATAGAGGAAGATCAGGAGGATCAGGCAGAGGATCCTACTTTACCTCTATGAAATGCTATAATTGTGGACAATTAGGCCATCCAACATATAGGTGTCCTGATAAGGGCACACCTTCTTCTCAAGGAGTTGATAAAAGAAATCATTATGTACAAGATGATGCTTTAAGTAGAAAATCACCTAAAGTCAGTCTAGCCTCAGAAGTGGGAGAGAACATCATGGTAAGGAGAACTTTGATCAAAGAACCAGTGAAAGCTGAACCAAGCCAGAGGAGAGCATTATTCAGAATTAGATGCAAGATTATGAATAAGGTATGTCAAGTAATTATAGACTTAGGATCTACTGATAACATAGTGTCTGATGAAGCAGTTAGAAAATTAAATTTACAAAGAATACCTCATTCAAATCCATATAGAGTCACATGGTTAAATAAAGGTCAGCATGTGATAGTCAATGAGCAAACTTGGGTAGAGTTTGGTATAGGTGGATACAAAGACAAGGTACTCTGTGATATCCTACCCATGGATGCATGTCATCTCTTATTGGGCAAACCATGGCAGTATGACCGGAAGGCCATACATGATGGTGAGAAGAATGCATATTCTTTTCAAAAAGATGGTGTCACCTATAAAATTCAATCATTGGAAGATGAAGAAACAAATAAGACAAAAAGTCCTAATGTCTTACTTGTGAGTGGAAAAGAGTTTTTGAACATTCTTAGAGAGGATGGTATTGGTTATGCTATCATACTAAAGCCTAAGGAGGAGCAAAAAGACAAAAAGGTAGTGATCCCAAAAGAGGTACAGACTATACTGGAACAGTATAAGGACATCATTAGTGATGGAGCACCAGCAACACTACCTCCACAAAGAACTATTAGCCATCAGATAGATCTGATTCCAGGAGCATCTTTACCTAACAAAGCTCCTTACAAGATGACTCCAGAACAACATAAGGAAATAGCCAGACAAGTGCAAGAGTTGCTTGACTAAGGATTGGTTAGAAAAAGCATAAGTCCTTGTGCAGTGCCTACAGTGTTGGCACCAAAGAAAGGAGGAACATGGAGACTATGCACATACTCCAGAGCTGTCAATAAGATCACCATAAGGTATCGGTTTCCAATTCCCAGAATTGAAGATTTTATGGACTATTTAGGAGGAGCTAAGTATTTCATCAAGATAGACCTGAAAAGTGGTTACCACCAGATCAGAATCAAGGAAGGTGATGAGTGGAAAATAGCCTTCAAGACCACAGAAGGACTATATGAATGACTTGTTATGCCATTTGGTTTATCAAATGCTCCCAGCACATTCATGAGGCTCATGAATGAAGTCCTCAAGGACTATATGGGTAAATTTGTAGTTGTTTATCTAGATGACATCTTGATTTTTAGTCAAACTAAAGAAGAGCATCTTGAACATGTAAATATTGTTTTGAAAAAGTTACATGATGAACAACTAACCATAAATTTGGAGAAGTGTGAATTCATGAAGCAGGAATTGGTATACCTTGGTTTTGTGTTGTCCAAAGGAGAATTGAAAATGGACAAGTCAAAGGTAGAAGCCATATTGAGTTGGCCTACTCCCAGGGCAACAACTGAGGTGAGAAGTTTTCATGGCTTAGCTCAGTTTTATAGAAAATTCATAAAGAATTTCAGTGCTATTTGTGAACCCATGCTTGATACAATCAAAGGTGGGATGAAAACAAAGTTTCAATGGACACAATCAGCTGGTAAGAGTTTTGAGTTGTTGAAGAAAGAAGTAGCCACATAGCCAGTGTTAGTGCTGCCTAGTTTTGATAAGTTATTCACTTTAGAATGTGATGCTAGCAATATTGTAGTAGGTGCAGTACTCAACCAAGAGAATAGACCAGTAGCCTTTTTCAGTGAGAGGCTAAATGAAGCAAAGAGTAGATACTCTTCATATGACTTGGAGCTCTATGCTCTAGTCCAAGCACTTAGAAAATGGAGACATTATCTCCTACCTAAGGAATTTGTTGTGTATACAGACAATCAAGCTTTGCATTTTTTGAACTCGCAAGATAAGTTGAGCCATAGGCATATCAAGTGGATGGAAAACTTGCAGTCTTATAAATTTACAATTAAGCACAAGAAGGGATAGCTCAACAAAGTAGCAGATGCTTTAAGCAAGAGACTACTTATAGTACAAGAAGTACAATTAAAAAGTATAGGGATGGAAGAGTTCAGAGCTCTTTACAAAGAGGATGAAGATTTTGTTAAAGCATACAAGGTCTGTCAAGACTTTGAAAATCACTTTCATAGTGAATTTGTAGATTACACATTGCAGCAAGGTTTGTTGTTCAAAGATGGACAGTTATGTGTACCAACAGGATCCATGAGAGAAAATCTCATACAAGAAAAACATAATGGTAGTTTGAGTGGACATTTTGGTTTGAACAAAATATTGGAATTAGTCCAGAGGTTGTACTATTGGTCAAAGATGCACAAAGATGTCAAAAAGTATGTGGAGCAATGTATCAACTGTCAAAAGGCCAAGGGAACTTCTTCAAATGCTGGACTGTATCAACCATTACCCATTCCTTCCAAACCATGGGATTGTGTAAGTATGGATTTTGTAGTTGGTCTACCAAAGACTAAGATTGGTTTTGATAGTATTTTTGTAGTTGTTGATAGATTTAGCAAGATGAGTCATTTCATTCCCTATATGGTGACTCATGATGCCAGTCATATAGCTCATTTGTTTTTCAAAGAGGTCATAAGGATTCGTGGACTTCCAGCAAGTATCGTGTCTGATAGAGATGCTAAGTTCATGGGACATTTTTGGAAAACTCTATGGCAGAGGTTAGGAACAAATATGTCTTTTGGATCAGCATATCATCCACAGATAGATGGCCAAACAGAATGTTGGGCAACCTATTAAGGTGTTTGACAAAAGAATATGGACAGAGTTGGGATCAGGTCATTTATCAGGCAGAATTTGCCTATAATGACAACATGAATAGGACTACTGGCAAAAGTCCATTTGAGATAGTGTATGGAATGCACCCTCAAGGTGTATGTGAACTCTGACATCTTGGAGACATGGAATATAGGAGTGGTCATGCAGAGAATTTTGCACAGTCTATGAAGGAGATACATGGATAGGTATAGAAGACATTAATGGAGAATACTTAGAAAATCAAGGATAGGGTAGATGCACATATGAAGGATGTTTAGTTTGAAGTTGGTGATTTAGTCATGGTTCATTTGAACAAAGCCCAGTTACAGAAAGGAATACCAGCTAAACTGCAGATGAGATGGATTGGTCTTTGTAGAATTCTAAACAAGTATGGCAACAATGCCTATAGGATTGATTTGCCAAGAGACTTGGCAATTTCACCAGTGTTCAATGTTCAAGACCTGGTACATTTTAAAGGTCCACATCCAGTACCAGAAGGATCTAGTTTAGAGACTGCATAGACAGTGAGTGATGTAACATTGCCACCTACACTCAAACCATAGGCTGAGAAAATTCTGGATTCTCGCGTGCAGAAACAGACCAGACATGGCGTGTACATGGATCATCTGGTCAAATGGAAAAAATTGCCTAAAGCAGAGGCTACCTGGGTTGTAGAATCTAAGTTCAAGAAGCGGGGCATTGATTTTGTCTTGCTATCACTGGAGGTGACTTGACTTCTTCCGCACAGGGGGAGTATGGTGCAGGAGTACCAAGGGCTCAGAGACCATCTATGTTCTTTCACATTTTTGGTGTGATGACCTTAGTGGTCATAAAGTATTTCTTTTCTTTTCTTTTGGGTTCAAGTGTATTGGGTTGACCGAATGGAAGTGAAACCACAGACTATTGCATTGGAGAGGGCTCATCGGTGAAGCCTTTTGAAGTTATACCGATAGCTGGTGTCCCACCGATAAAACAGTATATCGGCAATGTGTATCAGCATGAGATGCATATCGGGAGAAGACTTGGAAGTCACACCGAACGGAAGAGTCATGCCGATAGAAGGCATATCGACATAAGGCCGCATATTGGGGAGATGGATCGTATGTCTTACCGATGGCTAGTTAATGGTTAGCATATTGGTGTGCGATATGCTATTGGTGAGTGAAGAGAAAGCTATGCCGATGGAAAGGAGATGGCAACAGAATAGAACCAAAGGTCATTGGGGAGACGAGTGCCATCAGTGGAGAGGTGAAAGCTTTCGCCGATGATGTTAGTCACACTGATGAAGGAGATCCGAAGGCTCGCTGGAGTGACCAAGGATATCAGTGGGAGAAGTTGAACATTGGCCGATGTTGAAAGTCACCCCGACAAGTATGAAGGGAAGACTCATCAGGGAGATCGTACTAATGATAAAGTGAATGCATATTTCAGTATTGTATGATACAAACAAATGTATATGCAAAAGAGCAATACGAATGGAAGAAACCCTCACTGTCTAATAATGGACAAGGGTAGAAGTTATAAAAGGCCAGATCCATTTGTGTAAAGGGGTTGGAAGCCTAAGATGCTATGAATGTAATAAGCACTTCCATAGCAATAAAGAAAACTTGGATTGTCTGATTCATTTGTGAAATTCTGTAGAGTGTACATATTTTGGTCTAAAACAAAGAGGTTTTCTTGCCTATTAATTTTGTTTTCTATCTATACAAAATGTCTCTGGTTTGATGTCCTCACATATCCTCTGTACAGTCATGGGGGGTGCATCAAGCAGAGTCTCTTTTTTTCTTTTTCTTTTTGTTGTAGTGAATGGGTTGTTAGTGAGAGGCCATATGAACTTGTGCTAGGTGAGCTGTGCTATAGCCCGGCTAGTAAGCAAGTTGCAGTCTAAAAGACAGGGGTGAAAAATAGAGTAGAAAGAATTGAGCACCAAGTAATCAGAACCCTGGACCTAGAGAGGAGGGCTGATAATAGGCTCAAGAAGGCTATAAGCCTTGGAGATTGGGAATCTTGGAAGCAGTGAGGACAAAAAAAAAGAATACCTCACACCAAGAAAGCATTGTCTGTACTGAAAATAACAGGCAAATAGGTCTTTCACCTCTGTAATAGATTGTGTAGGTTGGATTAGGCATTTTGGGTAGAAAATGTCTGTAAGCACTTGAATTGGTAGGGAGACTTGGGTATGATTTAGGTCTTGAAGTGTTGGTTCAAGATAGGATTTCTAAGCCCATATGCCTCCCCATCATATGCCTCCCCATCACCCCCCAAGACTGAATCTGCATTCAAAGCCAGTGCCTCTGTTAAAGGTAAACATGTTGGATTTAAGGCATACAACTGAGAGGGGGGGGTGAATCAGTTGTATAAAACTTCTTGTTCTTTCAAACACTTGATTCTTCGTTGTTAGTTAACAGCATATCAATTAATCATCCATGAAGCATAATACATAAACAAAAGAGCAGATAAACATCAACACATTGAACACCAAGATTTTGACGTGGAAAACCCGGTTAAGGGAAAAACCACGGGGTGATTAACCCAAGGATTATTCTCTGTTAGAAGAATAAGAAAAAGAATGGCACTTGCCAATTAGGGCTCACTGCCCGAGCACACTACTCACAAAGAGGCCCACTGCCTACAAGGAGACACACTGTCTACAAAGTGATAAGAATCACAATCTTGAACTGGAGAATGACATCTCTACCATGTCCGAATCAGTTCCATTTAAGCCCAAAAACCTCTACTCTGCCTTTCGCACTTCTCTTCACTATGCCACACTCATCCACACAATCCACACTATGAAATGAACTCACAAACCGTTATTTATACAAGACATCAACTTAGGAACAAACATCTAAGTCGGAAAACAACCATAAGAGTATCTGCAAGATGAATAACACATCCGGTCGGCCACCACAAGAACATTCTTAGGATGAACAACTCATCCGGTCGGCTAAACAGAGCAAGAACTTCATCCGGAAGAATATCTTCAATTCTGGGATCTACTATCAATGCGGACCAACAACACAACCTCAACATGATCCAAGAACCTTCACAAGCCTGCCTGAATGACCAGGTACGTCTGCATTTCCTTTTCTTACTGAAATCTCTTATCCTCCTTATCCGGAACTTCAAGAACACTGTCTGTTGCCATTGTCATAATGCAAGAGGTACTTCTGGACCTCCAAATCATACACAACTCGAGATGGCACATCACAAGGACATCCCAAATACTCTTTCCAATCTGTAGATTAGGATTATACAATTCCAGACCTCACTGGACCTTTCTGTGATCCTCTGTCACCTCTGAGCACTTGCCGGAACCGGTTCCACACAGACAGCCATAACTTCTTCAGGTCTTCATGCGGACCTTTGAAAACTTAATTGAAACATCTCAAGACTCATATCTACAAACCCTTTAATCCGCATCCTCCGGTTCTCAACCTATACAATACATTTGCCTTCTTCTCATCACTGTTCTTCACTGTTCCTGACTGAGGCTAATTTTCTCAATATCCTCAGCACACAGCTCATCCAATCCTTCTTGTCAATGCAATATGAGTATGTTGACATCAATGACAACACTGGCTCACCTCATACTTGCAACAATCTCCCCCTTTGTCATTGATGGCAACATATGATGTGAAAAAACCATCAAGACAAGAACTTCTCCTTTCTGTCACAGCTCCCCCTATCAACAACAACTTTTCACATGTCTTCTCTTCCTTTACTGCTCCCCCTTTGATCATCAACCACTTGTTTTTCACATGTCTTCTCTCCCCCTTTGACATCAATGGCAAAGGGCTCATACTTGCAATTTTAACACATCAGAATCATACCAGCTACTCCCCCTTAGTAGCAGCTCCCCATCATCAATCCAGATCACAAGATATGACTGTGATATCCTCCGGACTGATGCACATCAGTGCATCCTAGTTCATCACTGGAGGGGCCATGACCCCTAACTTCTCCCGGAGATATTCAAAAGATTCCTTGGGAAGAGGTTTAGTAAAGATATCTGCAATCTGATCCTTGGAGGGAACATACTCCAACCTGACTTCTTCCTTGTTCACTTGTTCTCTCAAGAAGTGAAACTTGATAGATATGTGCTTAGTCTTAGAGTGTAATATCAGATTCTTGGAAATATTAATTGCACTTGAATTATCACAGAAAATTGTGATAGGCTTCGCATATTCAATTTTAATATCTCTTAGCATCTGCTTCATCCATAGGATTTGAGTACAACTACTTGCTGCTGCAATGTATTCTGCTTCAGTTATAGACAGAGATATTGCATCTTGTTTCTTGCTTAGCCAAGAAACCAATCTCTTCCCCAAAAAGAATGCTCCACCACTGGTGCTCTTTCGATCATCTACATCTCCTGCCCAATCTGCATCTGTGTAAGCATGAAGAGAGAAATCCGGATCTCTAGGGTACCATAGACCATACTCAACTGTTCCTTTCAAGTACCTAAAAATTCTTTTGATTTCCATAACATGAGATTCTCTAGGATCAGCCTGGAATCTTGCCACAAGACCAACAGCCTGCATTATATCTGGTCTGGTCTGAGTGAGATACAACAATCCACCAATCATTGATCTATACATTGTCTGATCTACCTTTGGAGAGTCATCATCTTTGCTCAACTTACATCTGGTTGCCATGGGAGTGTTCATTGGTTTTGAATCTTCCATACCAAATTTCCTTAACAATTCTTTCACATATTTGGTCTGAGAAATGAAGATTCCTTTCTTTGTTTGAGTAATTTGCAGACCCAAGAAGAAATTCATTTCACCAAGCATAGACATTTCAAACTCACATTTCATCTGATTTGCAAAAGTTTTGCACATACTATCTCTTCCTCCAAAAATGATATCATCTACAAACACTTCAACAATCAAAATGTTTTCATGATCAATTTTGAAATATAAGTTACTGTCAGCAGTACCTTTGCTGAATCCAATCTGCACAAGATGCTTATCCAACCTTTCATACCATGCTCTTGGAGCTTGTTTTAATCCATACAATGCTTTCTTTAACTTATAGACCATATCATCATTGTCAGATAATTGAAATCCATCCGGTTGTTCAATGTAAACTTCTTCTTCCAGATCACCATTTAGGAAGGCAGACTTGACATCCATCTGACATACCTTGAAGTCTTTGAAGGCAGCAAATGCAAGAAATAATCTGACTGCTTCAATTCTTGCCACAGGAGCAAAGGTCTCTTCATAATCAATTCCTTCTATTTGGGAGTAGCCTTTGCAGACCAATCTAGCTTTATTTCTGATTACTTTACCAGCTTCATTTAATTTGTTCCGGAAGACCCATTTGGTTCCAATCACATTCCTATCTCTAGGTCTGGGAACAAGATCCCAAGTATGATTTTTCTCAATTTGCATTAATTCATCTTTCATTGCTTTAGTCCAGTTTTTATCATTGCAGGCTTCATTTACTGTTTTAGGTTCAATCTTTGAAATCAGACAACATTCATCCTGATTTTGAGCAACATTCCTTCTAGTTTGCAGACCTTTGCTTCTGTCACCTATGATCTGATCTTCAGAGTGGTTTAGTGTTACATACCTTGGAATTTTGGGAGTATCCTGCACTGCTGCTTCTTGATCAGGCTCATTCAAACCTATCTCTTCTTCCTGATTTACCGGATCAGGCTGACACTGTCTTACCGGAGAGGATTGAGTTCCTTGAATCTGAACACCGTCTTGGTCATCTTCATCAAATTCATAAAATCTTGAGGGCTTCTCAATTCCTTCATCAACTTTCACATTAGTGCTTTCTATCATCTTCCTTAGTCTCTTATTGTAACACCGGTATGCTTTGCTTTGAGTGGAGTAACCCAAGAAAATTCCTTCATCACTTCTAGCATCAAACTTTCCTAGATCTTCATCTCTTTTGATATAACACTTGCTACCAAATACTCTGAAATATTTCATAGTAGGAGTGATGCCAAACCAGAGTTCGTAGGGGGTCTTACCGGTATTGTTTCTGATTTGAACTCGATTTAGAGTGTAGACTGTAGTGCTGATAGCTTCTTTCTAGAACATCTGAGGAACATTTGCTTCCAACATCATTGTCCTGGTAGCTTCCTGGATGGTCCGGTTCTTTCTTTCAACTACTCCATTCTGCTGTGGAGTCCTAGGAGCAGACAATTGTCTCCTTATACCCTGCTTCTCACAAAAGTCAATGAACTCACCAGATGTAAATTCACCACCTCTATCAGACCTTAGACACTTTAGTTTCAATCCGGTTTGATTCTCTACCATAGCTTTGAAGATTTTGAACTTCTCAAATGCTTCTGATTTTTCTTTTAGAAAGGTAATCCACATCATCCGGGAATGGTCATCAATTAACAACATGAAATATCTATCACCTAGCAGACTCTTGATTCTTGTCGGACCACAGAGATCAGTATGTACTAATTCCAACAATCTGGTAGAAGACTGATCTTTGCTTTTGAAAGAGACTCTGCTTTGTTTACCTAACTGACATTCTTTGCACACACTATTTGTAGGTTTCATCAATTTTGGAAGATCTCTTACAGCCTGAGTATTGCTTATCTTGATGATGTTATCAAAATTTACATGACACATTCTTCTATGCCATAACCAACTCTGATCAATTTGAACAAACAAACAACTTTTATTTGAACCAACCAGATGAAAGATATTACCTTTTGTCTGAGTACCAGATGCAATTTCAGTTCCAGAGCTTGTAAAGATTCTGCATTTTCCATTCTTAAACTGAAGATCATAGCCTTTGTCTACTAACTGACCAACACTGAGAAGATTGTGCTTCAATCCTTCAACATATAGTACATTACCTGTTTTGCTCTTTCCATCAAAGGAAATAGTTCCCCTGCCTCTGATTCTGCTAGCAGAATTGTCACCAAACTTTACCATTCCTTTTTCATACCTTTCCAAATTCAAGAACTTATTCTTGTCACCAGTCATATGGTGAGAACATCCACTGTCAATAACCCAATCATCCTTTTCTTCCACCTGAGCAGCCAAAGCTTTTTCAACAACTTTGTGATTGACAGATTCAGAGAGTATTGAATCTTCTTCCTTGATGGCAATAAACACCCACTCATTTCTGGATTTGCTTCCTAGTTCTGATTCATCATCTGTTACTCCTTCATTGTCATCTTCTTCATGAACATAATAGCAATTCTTTTGAAACCTTTGTCTGTTAGTATTAGACCTTGCAGATCTTTCCAGACATCTTGAAGCAAAATGACCAATCTTATTGCAGTTGAAGCACTTAAAGGGTAGTTTTCCTTCATACTTACCGGATCCTCTTGGTAGTCTTTTTGCAATGAGGGCTTCAAGTTGAGCTGTTTCTGCTTCTTCTTCTTCCATGTCTCTTCTTGCTTGATCATACCATGTCATCTTCCTTGAAGAGTTTTCTCCCGGATCAATTCTCTGTTTGCCTTTCACATAGGCACTGGCTTTGAAAGCAGATTCAGTCTTAGGAAGATCATCTCCAAACTCGGTCATTTCAAATGCAGCTAGCTTGCCAGCCAATTGTTCTCTTGTGACGGTTGAGTGGGCTCTGAATTCATCAATTGCAGCAACCTTGATTTTGTAGGCAGCAGGAAGGGATCTAAGGATTTTACAAATGATCTCATTTTCATCCAGAGTTCCACCAGCATTTCTAATTCCACACACTAGTTCATTCACTCTTGGCATAAAAGTAGTGATGTTTTCATCATCCCTCATCTTCAATCTTTCGAATTTCCCTTTCAGACTTTGCAACCTTGCACTTTTGATAAACTCATCTCCTTCATACAGAAGTTCCAGTTTAGTCAGGATCTCATATGCAGTTGGTAGGTCAATAACATTTGAGAGATCTGAGTCATTCAATGCGCTTAGAAGAGCTTCCTTGGTCCGCAGATTGTTTTCAGCTTCTGTGATTTCATTTAGAGTTGTCGGACCACCTTGTGGAGGTACATATGGTTTTGAAACCATGGCCAAGTATGCTTTTCCCATACATTCCAGGTGACATTTCATGCGACCCTTCCAGAGAGTAAAATTGGTTCCATCGAACTTCGGACTATCCTTTTTGTATGACGACATCCTAGATCTCCTCAAGCGGTTAAGCTTCTTTCAAAGGAACTTGGCTCTGATACCGATTGTTGGATTTAAGGCATACAACTGAGAGGGGGGGTGAATCAGTTGTATAAAACTTCTTGTTCTTTCAAACACTTGATTCTTCATTGTTAGTTAACAGCATATCAATTAATCATCCATGAAGCATAATACATAATCACAAGAGCAGATAAACATCAACACATTGAACACCAAGATTTTGACGTGGAAAACTCGGTTAAGGAAAAAACCATGGGGTGATTAACCCAAGGATTATTCTCTGTTAGAAGAATAAGAAAAAGAATGGCACTTGCCAATTAGGGCTCACTGCCCGAGCACACTGCTCACAAAGAGGCCCACTGCCTACAAGGAGACACACTGTCTACAAAGTGATAAGAATCACAATCTTGAACTGGAGAATGACATCTCTACCATGTCCGGATCAGTTCCATTTAAGCCCAAAAACCTCTGCTCTACCTTTCGCACTTCTCTTCGCTATGCCACACTCATCCACACAATCCACACTACGAAATGAACTCACAAACCATTATTTATACAAGACATCGACTTAGGAACAAACATCTAAGTTGGCAAACAACCATAAGAGTATCTGCAAGATGAATAACACATCCGGTCGGCCACCACAAGAACATTCTCAGGATGAACAACTCATCCGGTCGGCTAAACAGAGCAAGAACTTCATCCGGAAGAATATCTTCAATTCCGGGATCTACTATCAATGCGGACCAACAACACAACCTCAACATGATCCAAGAACCTTCACAAGCCTGCCTGAATGACCAGGTACGTCCGCATTTCCTTTTCTTACTGAAATCTCTTATCCTCCTTATCCGAAACTTCAAGAACACTGTCTGTTGCCATTGTCATAATGCAAGAGGTACTTCCGGACCTCCAAATCATACACAACTCAAGATGGCACATCACAAGGACATCCCAAATACTCTTTCCAATCCGCAGATTAGGATTATACAATTTCGGACCTCACCGGACCTTTCTGTGCTCCTCTGTCACCTCTGAGCACTTGCCGAAACCGGTTCCACACAGACAGCCATAACTTCTTCAGGTCTTCATGCGGACCTCTGAAAACTTAACTGAAACATCTCAAGACTCATATCTGCAAACCCTTTAATCTGCATCCTCCGGTTCTCAACCTATACAATACATTTGCCTTCTTCTCATCACTGTTCTTCACTGTTCCTGACTGAGGCTAATTTTCTCAATATCATCAGCACACAGCTCATCCAATCCTTCTTGTCAATGCAATATGAGTATGTTGACATCAATGACAACACTGGCTCACCTCATACTTGCAACAAAACAAAGGTTTGATCTAGGAGAGAATTCATCAAGGAAGCTGTCATGGTATGAAAAAGCAAGAAAAGATCTAGAGGAAGAAGAAGTAGAAGCTGCTCAACTTGAAGCCCTTATTGCTAAGAGGCTGCCAAGAGGATCCGGTAAGTATGAAGGAAAATTACCTTTCAAATGTTTTAACTACAATAAGATTGGTCATTTTGCCTCAAGGTGTCCGGAAAGGTTCTCAAGGCAAAATCCTAACAAGCCAAGGTTCCAAAAGAACTATTATTATGTACATGAATATGATGATAATGAAGGAGTAACAGATGATGAATCAGAGATAGGAAACAAATCTGGAAATGAATGGGTGTTCATTGCCATCAAGGAAGAAGATCCAATGTCCTCTGTAGTTGTGAATCATAAGACTGTGGAAAGAGCTCTGGCTGCCCAAGTTGAAGAAAAGGATGATTGGGTCATTGACAGTGGTTGCTCTCACCATATGACAGGTGACAAAAATAAGTTCATTGACTTGGAAAGGTATGAAGGAGGAGTGGTAAAGTTTGGTGATAATTTTGCTGGTAGAATCAGAGGAAGAGGAACTATTTCTTTTGATGGAAGGAACAAAACCAGTAATGTTCTATATGTTGAAGGCTTGAAGCACAATCTTCTAAGTGTTGGATAGTTTGTGGACAAAGGCTATGATCTCTGGTTCAATAATGGAAAATGCAAAATCTTTGAAAGCTCTGAAACAAAGATTGCATCTAGTACCCAAACTAAAGGTAATATCTTCCACTTGGTTGGTACTGGTAAAAGTTGCTGGTTATGCCATAGGAGAATGTGTCATGTAAATTTTGATAATATCATCAAGATAAGCAATACTCAGGCTGTAAGAGACCTTCCAAAATTGGTGAAACCTACTAATAGCTTGTGCAAAGAATGTCAGTTGGGTAAGCTAAGTAGAGTCACATTCAAGAGTAATGAACTACCTTCTACCAGATTATTAGACTTAGTTCATACTAATCTTTGTGGTCCAGCAAGAATCAGGAGTATGCAAGGTGATAGATACTTCATGTTACTAATTGATGACTATTCTCGGATGATGTGGGTAACTTTTTTGAAAGAGAAATTAGAAGCTTTTGAGAAATTCAAAATATTCAAGGCTATGGTAGAGAATGAAACCGGATAAAAATTGAAATGTTTGAGGTCTGATAGAGGTGGAGAATTCACATCCGGTGAATTCTTAGAGTTCTGTGAGAAACATGGGATAAAGAGATAGTTGTCTGCTCCTAGGACTCCATAGCAGAATGGAGTAGTGGAGAGAAAGAACTGAACTATCCAGGAAGCTTCTAGGACCATGATGATGGAAGCAAATGTTCCTCACATCTATTGGAGAGAAGTTGTCAGCACTGCAGTCTATACTCTCAATCAAGTTCAAATCAGAAGCAATACCGGTAAGACTCCTTATGAACTTTCATTTGGCATCACTCCTACTATGAGGTATTTTAGAGTTTTTGGTAGCAAATGTTACATTAAAAGAGATGAAGATCTAGGAAAGTTTGATGCTAGAAATGATGAAGGAATATTCTTGGGTTACTCCACTCAAAGCAAAGCATACCGGTGTTATAACAAGAGATTGAGAAAGATAATAGAAAGTACAAATGTGAAGGTTGATGAGGGAATTGAAAAACCCTCAAGGTTTTATGAATATGATGAAGATGATCAGAATGGTGTTCTAATTCAAGGAGCCCAAACCTCTTCTAAAAGTCAGATTCAAACTGATCCGGTAAGTCAGGAAGAAGAGATGAGTTCTAATGAGCCTAATCAAGAATCAGAAGTGCAAGAAACTCTCAAAGTTCCAAGATATGTAACATTGAACCACTCTGAAGATCAGATCATAGGTGACAAAAGCAAATGTGTGCAAACCAGAAGGAGGATTGCTCAAGATTCAGATAAGTACTACTTGTTCTCAAAGATTGAACCTAAGACTGTGAATGAAGCTTACAATGATGAAAACTAGACTAAAGCAATGGAGGAAGAGTTGATTCAAATTGAGAAAAATCACACTTGGGATCTTGTTCCCAGACCTAGAAACAAGAATGTGATTGGCACTGTTGGGATAGTAAAAATTTAAAATTTTTATTATGTTCTCACTTTTCCATATCTGAACAAATCATAAAAAACATCCCAAAATCATAGTAAAAAACTTGATACATCCCACAAAAAAGTCCATGGTAAAACAATGTAAAATGGTTTAAGTTTCATACTATCAGCAAGATTTTATGTTGCTTATGCTGATCCATGAGAAACCAATAAAATAACTATTGGCATGAGAACAAGGATCAGAATTGCAAAAGTTACCAATGGAGGAAATCATCCTGATGGCCCTTTTATTGGTAAAAAGATCTATTAGTCACACCGATTAGTATGACTAAGGGTTATCGGGCAATACTTTGAAGATTATCCTGATGGTACATATCATATCGATGAAGCATTTTGGTGAAACTCTCACCGAACATCCTATCTAGTTGAAGAAAATAATACCCATTGGCAGGAGATGAACATCAGAGTAAAAAACTAATGAGTCTCTGATACTTTGGTGTCTTGGCGAAACAATAAAAGGCACTTTCAGTATGAGTCATACCAATATACTTATCCATCAGCACAGCTAAACAAGTCAGAATGAAATATATATGTTTTACTGACCCACAAGTCATAGCAATAAAGGTGTCGGTGACACTTCGGGAAGTTCTCTCCGATAAGAGATACAAAATAGCCATCAGGGAGATGACCATGATTGAGTAACTTAAAAAGGATTACCCCGATGGTATGACTCACTCCGATAAAATGAGGATTACACCTATTGATAAGAAATTCTACTAATCATATCGATGAGATATTGAGAAAGTCTTTCCGAATCTAGGATATAAAGGGCCATCGGGAAGACAATGATGATCAGGTAAACATAGATATGTTATCCCAATGGCATAAATCACCCCGATAACAATTCTTGTCACACATATCGATGAGACTCTCACCGATAGTTATATCAGTAACACTTGATACATCAGAGGGAAATATAAATCACATAGCGATGAAAGAGGTCATACTGATGGTAGTTGTGCCCACTTTCACGTCAAAAAAAGCATAGACATCTCTTGCCGATATAACTTAATACAGCATTGAAGAAACAATTGAAGGGTTACATCGATTGATTGTTCACACCATAAAGAGATATTAAAGTCACCTAGACATTATGAAAGTTATGCCAATAATAGGAGTTATGATGATGTGACATTTCACAGTGATGAAGGACATTGAATTGCTCAAACAAATAAATGCAAATGGTGATGAAATCCTCTAAGATCATTGTAATTAAAATTAACAGAGTTGTCTAAGAAGAGAATACAGGGGAATTCTTGAAGCACAAATAGAGGATTTCGATCGCAGCCACAAACGATAGGTACTTATATACAAACCATTGTGTTATAACCTATATTTTGGTTTTCTATTGAAAACATAAAAATGGAGACTCTAGGAAAGGGAAAAAGAAAAAAATCACAAGCAGAAACAAGAAAACCTAAGAAATAAAAGACTGATAAAACCCCCGAAGAAAAGACAAAAGACAGAAAGCTCAATCAAGATTTGATTGATCAATTGCCAGGGTCAACTCCCAAGGCTAGAAGATCTGCTCAGCTTAGGGGAGAAGTGGAAAAATTAGAAGACAAATGTAAACGCTTAGGAGATATTTGGACCCCGATCAGAGGATATGAACTCTTCAAATTCCACTATAATAGGAGATTTAGAAATGCCCCAGTGTCAAACCCATGGCATTTGAATTTGGGTAAACTAGTTGTCCTTGATGTATTCCTGAATGTTGAACTCCTACAACTTCTTACCAAAAAATACAATCCAAGTCTGAAGGCTATATGCAACCCACAAGGTGAGCCTATTATATATTTGTTGAAAAATGCCATCTATGAAGTATTTAATTTGGATGATTTATGCACTGTCCCTATTATTTATGAGGATCTAGAAAAGGAATACTGGAGAATGGATACAACCTACAATGGATGGAGGTTGCCTATTCATAGGCCCAGAGTTGAAGGAGAGTTAGTGCTTCTGAAAGAGAATGATAGTCCTCCTTTTCATGTGGCAATATTTGAACCATATATACAGCATACTAACAATTCTGTGGGCCAAGTCTTAGGATCAGAGGTCCCTGAATTCATGACAATCCCTCTATTGGTTATAGCTACTGACATCCAATGTCATAACACAAGGCAATTTGATTATGCTGCTTATGTTGTTAATAAAATTGATTCTGGCCTGAATGCAATAAGTAATGCTCCGACTGTTTCTTTTGAGCATTACTCACTTCTTATGCACATAGTGCTATATTATGGCTAGGAAGTAGGATTATGGCCAAGTGAATTTAAAGTTGTTCCTGCAGACCAGAAAGGACAAAGGTTACCAATACAAATGTGGACTAGAATATGGGACAGCAAATATGCCTTTTCTAGTTATGTGCAATTTGAGGAATATTGTGTAAAAGTACTGTATAGATATTTCAATCACCCTTGTGAGTATTCGGTCTCAACTGAGATAAAGAGGTTCCTTAGACTGAAAGATTTTGGTGGCCCTCCTACTGTCATTCATAATTGGGGAGATTGGTATTGCTTTGAAGATGCTACCATGATTAAAGTATATGGTTTTGAAGACACTCCATTCATCTTGCCCAAAACTGTCCCTGACAGAATTGCTTATGTAGAAATAGTTAGGCAAATGCATTGCTCAAATGTAATGCATCTAAGCTCACATGATAAACAATCTTTTATGCCGAACACTTTATGTTTTGGAGATTTTACTGTGGTGTCCAAATAGGGTTATAATCTCATCATGGATAAGTTGATGCATTACAATATGAAGTGTGCTGAGATGAGGAAGGGATTTGACCCTGAAGGTTTTATTGACTCTGCTCGAAGGAAACAAAACCTCAATGGATACATACACATCCCTTATCCGCATGATGATGTTATTAGAAACGTAGAAGAGGCTACGGTAGAATTGGTGGTAGAAAAGTATAAAAGGGATCTAAGTGAGAAAAGAAAATAGCTAGCAGAGATTGAGGTTGTATCCTATGAAGATGAAGGACCAACAAGGCAAGAAGAGCCATAGGACAAAACTGTAGAAATGTCCAAGAGAAAAATGCTACAATATTAGCCTCTTGACATAACACATGATGAGGAGGGGTCTGCTAAAGAAGACCCACATCAGATAGCTTATGATTCTTTTATTTCTGATGATGAATTTATTCATTCAAAAGAGTTTAAGTCATTTTTGTATAAATGCAAAGGCAAGGAAATTAGAGAGTCAGTAGATGATGTTTCTGCTGACAATGAAAGACAATTAATAGATATGCTAAAAATAATAGTGGATAATGAGATGCAGGATATGACCCCTAGCAAGGGTCGACAGTTGCTTAAAGATGCAGGGGTGATGATTTTTCCTGGAGTTGATTTAAATTTTGCTTTAGTTTTTGACAGTTTTCTAAATAATACAGATGATAAGTATAAACTCACTCCAGAAGGTGTTAGTGAAGTGTAATGGGTACAAAATACAATAACAATAAAAATTCATTGATGATCTAGGCTCTATATCCTCGCCATAAGAAGACAGCTATCATAGACACTGAAAAAACTTTTGTTCATGTCATGACTTTAAAGGCAGGGGAAACTGACCCTCTGATTACTGCAGATATTGGTATTAATGTTGCATAACTAAATAAAGCACAAGCTCAAATGTTGACTAAGGAAAGAGATGCATACAAATTGAGCTGTGAGAAACTGACAAAAGAAAATGATTATTTAAAGGATGTTGTTAAGAGCACCTTTGGGGGGTCAACAAGGAGATTAACTCAGGGTGAAAGTTCACAGGGCACTCAAGCACTATCCACAGATCAGGCAGCACAAATTTAGATAGATACACTTGTTACAGTGCTACAGAGCAGACTTGCAAACATGGTACATTGGTTAAACTTATTTTGGGATAATTACTCTCAGAATTATAAAGTAATTAGAGAACATGAAAGGCTGGAACAGAGAGTGCAGGAGAAATTGAATGAGATACAAAGTAAAGATGCTTCTGACATTGCAGGTGCCTCCAATATAAAAGCATTGATTGAGCAACATTAGAAATACTACGATCAACTTAAAACTGATGCTAAGGAAGGTGCTAAAGCTTTGAATGCAGGAGTGGCCGCGTTATTTAAAAGTGATGGAGAACTAAAAAGCAAAGAAGAGTGGAGCATTGATTGTCAAGCTATACTACACGAGGTTATGCGAGATCCTAAAGACAAAAATTCTGCATCTGGAGAAGCTTACAAACACCTGAAAAAGATGTTTGCAATTGATGTGATTACAAGAAATGCCATTGAACTTACTGGTTTCCATCGTGATCAAGAGTACTTAGACCATGTGGCTAAAATTTACTTATGGTTGAATAGAGCCTAATTGTGGTTGTGTAATGATTGTTAATCTTGTTAATTTCCCAAAAGACTTATTGAAGAGCTATGTCTCTTCACAAAAATATCTATATAAGTTCAAACAATTGATGCTGAAACATCATCATCAGTAGAATATATACATATAATTCAAAATGTTTCTCAAAGACCATGTTGCATATTATTATTGAAGAAGTAGATTGAAGTTCTATGATTCAATGGTTCTATTTTGGTATCAATTGTTTGTTAAGATTATTCAATTGTGTGGTTGTCTCTAGTTCTGTATTTCCTTGTTATTCAAATTAATATATCAAGTATATAGTTAATTTGTCAATGCACATTTGTTGTATCAATGTGATTGAATAAATTGGTTTCCATTTAAGGAATTAAAATCCTGTTGATTAGTCACAGTAACCTGCAAGTGTTAGTTTGGATTACTAAGTAGAGCCATATAATTAGGATTGCCATTCTATCTCCAAGTTAATATTATCTGTTATTCTTGCATATTCATTTCAATTGGTTCCTTCAAGAAAGGATTAAATTGCCTTCTGGTAAATAACAAGGAATTAGATCATATTGGCTGGATCATTAAAGAAGAGTCTTTCAATCATCTCCTCACACGTTTATACAAGTTTTAAACTAGAATTGTGCCAAACAATTAGAATTATTACCCATTATAAGCCACTAGTCTTAGTCCTTCATTTGACTCTGTTACCCAACAAGGCACTAGTCCTATTTCAATTCATTATTTAAATCCTTTTCACCTTGATATTGCTTATACAATTTCTACAAACCACTCATTAGGCATTAGATATAGAATTAGTTAGCAAGATTTTCATCTATCATACACCCTTTGCCATTGTAGATAGATTTAATTAGTCCATACATTCATATTCAGTCTACTTTAATTTCCAAGGTTCACCCACCTAGGTGTAGCAGGACCTGCAGTGCAGGAAATCATCAAACCTTGAAGGTTGATTTTGTCAAGTTAGTTCAAAAACATTGCAAATCTAAGCAGAGAGCCTGACATACTCTTAGGATTAGCAACCTACATTTTTGAGACCTAACAAATTGGTGACTCTGCTGGGGAACCTAAATAAAAGACCTTAGAAATAAATTATTCCTTTCATAGAGTCATTTCAGAAAAATTTAATTTGGTAACTCTGCTAGTAACAAGAACCCTAAAAATAAATCACAAACCTTTTTTCTATTCATAAAATAGGTGGCGACTCTAGTTATTGTTATAACAAAAGAATTTAATACCAAATGGATGGTAGGAGATCCAAGATGGAAGGTAAGAAATTACAGTTATCCCCACCACTTAGAAACATTTCCAAAAGAAATGGAACTTCAAATTATTCTCACCAAGATAATAACTAGGATACCCAAGAAAATAATGCAGAGCTAACTATTTCAATTCACAACAAGTTCACACCTCTGCATGATTCAAATGAGAATCTCAATGGAGTAACTGATGATATTTTGGCAAGATATAAGCTAGATCCTCAAGAACAGCTCAAGTATGAAGCATAGGTCATGAGGGATATTGATCAAAACCAAGATGAATATGATTTCAAGATGTCATTACATCCGGGAGAAGGGATAGGATATGGATTCTCAAATCAAGAAATAAATGACAATCCATAAAATCAAGAAATAAATGACAATCCAGAGAATCTAAGAAGTATGAGTGAAGAGCAGCAGGAGGTGCTCAGGCTCTAGGAAGAACTTGAAAGGTTCAAGATATAGGAAGAAAAAAGGTTGTTGCAGCAAGAAATTCAACAAAAGAAAAATAAAGCTAAAACAGTTCCCCCAAAATATATCCCCCTGCATAGAGGAAACACTTCAAGAAATCCACAGCAAAATACAAATGATGTTCAAAATCCATATGTATCTAGAAGTCATCAAAATATTTCTTCCCAAAACCCTAGACCACCTCCCATACATAACGCATCTCAACATATGGCAAATCCTTACCCACCCCCTGGCCAACAGTATTATAGACCACAAAACCCTTACATAAATCCCCACATGAACCAATAGCAGCAATATGCATATCATCAGCCACTAGGTGGATATAATTACTATCCTAATCCACCATCCATGAACTTTCCACCTCAAAACCTTGCAAATTTATGTAGCCAATTTAATTTAAATGGATATCAGTTGTATCCATATCCTATGGATAGTACTTGGAGAAATATGGTTCCCAAGTTTACTGGAAACAATGCAATATCAGTTGAAGATCATATCAGAAGTTTCAATGCTTTCGTGCAAGATATTGGTATGGACTGGGAAGATATTAGAATGAGGTTATTCATGATGTCCCTCACTGAAGATGCTAGAGACTGGTTTAACAGCCTGCCTAACACCTCAATCAGTTCAATAACTAATTTCCATAATCAATTTAAGGTGCAGTATGGCAACCAATATGCCCCTGAGTTTGCATTACATGAATTGATAAGTATATAGAAGTATCAAAATGAATCAGTATATGATTTCAACCTAAAATTTTCCAAATTACATAACAAGGTACCACATGGAGACAAGTTGTCTAATCCAGCAACACTAAGTATTTATATGAAAGCATTTTACCCCAAGACAGGGTACGAGCTTAGAAATTGGTGTCCTGCAACCCTGGCTGAAGCACAAAAAATAGCCTTGACCATTGAAAACAATAGGAAGGCTGCAGGAATGGTTAGCAAGAGAGATAACCCTAGAAATTAGAATCCAAGTGCTCAACAGACTAAACCGAAAGGTCAGCATAGGCATGAAAGGCCCAGGTTACATGATATGACATACAATACAAATTGGAAAGATGGAAGACCCATTGACAATAGCAGAAAGCAATAGTATGGCAAGGATACTCCTAGCCCCTTGAAAAGAAACATGGCACATATGGTAGAAAATAAACCTTGGTGTTTGGTGTGTAATTTACCACATTTACCTAAATACTGTGAGGTAGCTAATTCAGTACAACAAGAGGAAATGTTATACAATTATAATAGAGACAACCACACTATAAATATGATGCAAGACACACCATGTGTGGTGAGAAAAGATTATTCTTCTATAGAGGAAGAAGGATATGAGTATGATGTAGGGAATCAGAGGCATCATATCAACATGGGAGAACAAGAAGTGTTCTCAGATCAAGAAGATAGTTATCAGGAACCTGCTTATTATAACAATCAGCCATATGGTCAATGGAGAAAGCCTACTGAGGATGAAAGAGAAGCTCTTGCAATAGCTGCAATAGGCCAAGCGAGAAACACTTACAACTTAAGGAATAGAACAACGAATGTTGAACAAGGAACTCCTGAGAGCGTATTCATAAAAGATCAGAATAACAAAAAGAATAATACAAAATCATCATTTAAAGAACCATAAAAGGGTGGTAAGGGTAAAGTGAAAGAAAATTTACAAAATCAAGAAAAAGAAAATACAAAAATAGAAAGGAATGACCAGACCATGGCCCATTCTTTTGACATTTCTCATGCAGTGTCTCAGGTAAAAATATCAGTTCCACTCCTAGAGATGATGAAGATA
The DNA here is from genome assembly GCA_027924645.1 of Cunninghamia lanceolata. Taxonomy (NCBI): domain Eukaryota; kingdom Viridiplantae; phylum Streptophyta; class Pinopsida; order Cupressales; family Cupressaceae; genus Cunninghamia; species Cunninghamia lanceolata. The sequence continues at coordinate 2,417,658 of BSBN01000710.1, read as the reverse complement.
GACAAATATAGGGGCACAGTTGTTAAGATGATTTCAGATATACCAGGCCAAAAACATAAAGGATTTGAAAAGAGAACAAATAATGTGCATCAAGAAACATTCCAAATGCCTAAGGTATACCTTGGTGATACACTTACAAAGAATCCTTCACAGGTAGACCCTTTCTACACAACATTATTAATCAAGAATAGGATAGTCAGGAATTGCATGATTGATTCAGGTGTTGCCATGAACATCATGCCTATAGTAGTTATGAAATAATTGGGAATGTGGGTTGATGCGACATTCAGCCAGTGTTATGCAATGGATAATAGATCTATCCCAGTAGTTGGTATTATGAGAGATGTGGAGATAAAACTTGCCTCACACCCTGAAGCAACTTATAACATTGATATTACTATGGTTGACATCCCACCGTATTATGGATTGCTTCTATCAAGGCAATGGGCTGCAATGGCAAGAGGGAATGTCCAATTGGACTTATCATATGCCACCATACTAGTGGGAGGCAAAGAAATCAAGCTATGCAAAGAGCCAAGGTATGAGAATATTATAGAAAGATTGGATTGGCATCAAATAAATGTCTTTTGTGATGCAGATTTGGGAGTCTTCAAAGTTGGAGAAAATATGCTAGAATTGCGTAATATTGATACAATACATACTAAATCTATGAAAGAAGAAAATGATGTGTGGAAGATGTATTTTAATGGTGCATGTAGTAAAATAGGAAATGGGATTGGAGTAGTTTTTATTTCACCAGGAGGTAAAACTTTCAAATACTCTTTTCTATTGACATTTGAATGCACAAACAATGTAGCTGAGTATGAAGCTTTGCTCATTGGTTTGAACATAGCCACTAAGCATAAAATAAAAAAGTTACCTGTCTATGGTGATTCTGAATTGGTCACTTCTCAAGTAAGAGAAAAATACCTATCAAAAAAAAAAAGATTGAGACAGTACAGAAATGCAGTTTGGGATAATATTGAGTTGTTTGATGCCTTTTCAATCAACTAGATTGATAGGTCTAAAAACATTATGGTAGATTTTTTAGCAAATATTGCATTGAAGAGGGATGATGTCACATTAGGAGGAATTACAAAGGTTGAATTCAAAACTAGACCTACCATCCCAGATAATATACAAAACTAGCAAGTGTTTGTTAACGATGCTGATATAATCAACTTCTTACATTGTGCTGATTATTATGAAAATCAAGAGATTGATTTCAATGCATTTGTAGAGGAACATGATGGGAAGGAAACCCTTTTTGGTCAAGAGATAGTTTAGTTGAAAATGAATATGATACCTAAGGGACTTATAGCATTAGAAAAGGCATTCGATGGACATGATAGATTTAAAATGAAAGACACACCAGTGGTACCTAATAACCTTGAAGAGATTAATTTGGGGACACAAGCAGCCCCAAAGAATGTATAATTGGAAGAAATCTTAACCCAAAGATAAGGAACAAAATTATCAATTTACTTAGGAAGTATAGGCATGTATTTACCTGGTCATATGATGATTTAAAAGCATATAGAGAGGATCTATTTCAACATGAAATACCACTAAAACCAGATGCTAAACCTTTCAGGCAAAAATAGAGGCCTATCAATCCCACATTAGCTCCTAAGATGCTAGAGGAACTTACAAAATTGAGGGATGGGGCTATCATTAAACCCATCAGTCATTCCTCTTGGGTTTCTAATTTAGTGCCTGTCAGAAAAAAGAATGGTGATATTAGACTATGTGTGGATTTCAAAAATTTAAACAAGTCTTCTCTTAAAGATAATTATCCCCTCCCCAATATGGAAGCAATATTACAAAAGGTTACTGGATGTGAATTATTACCAATGATGGATGGTTTCTCAGGTTACAATCAAGTGAAAGTCAAAGAATCGAAACAATTTAAGACTGCATTCACCACTCCATGGGGAACATACGTATATTTGAGAATGCCATTTAGATTAACTAATGCTGGAGCAACATTCCAAAGAGCAATGGATGTGGCTTTTGCTGAGTTAATCAATAAGATCATGATAGTGTACCAGGATGACTTGACATCATATTCCAAAAGGGCTGAGGATCATTGCACACACTTAGAGCAAATATTTATCAAAGCCCTTGAATATGGGATATCATTGAATCCTAAGAAGTGCAATTTTGTAGTGACAGAGGGGAAATTGATTGGCCACATAGTCTCGAAAGATGGAGTGAAAATAGATCCAAAAAGAGTAAAAGCAATTGATCAAGTGCCTATTCCAAAAAATGTGAAAGCTATACAGTCATTTTTTGGCCAGATTAACTTTGTTAGAAGGTTTATATCCAATTTTGCAGAAATTGTTTGTCCTATATCAAAGATGTTAAAAAAGAACTCCAAAGTGAAATGGACAACATAAACAATAGAAGCATTTGCTACTATTAGGAGGGCAATTAGAGAAGCTCCTATCTTGATATCCCCTGATTTCAATAAACCATTCCAATTGTTTTCATTTGCCTCTTATCATACAGTTACAGCAGTGTTGTTGCAGAAAAACAATGATGGATATGAAGAGCCTATTTCTTTTTCAACAAATCCCTTCAGGATGCAGAGTTAAAGTATGACATTGTTGAAAAATAGGCATATGCATTAGTGAAAGTAGTTAAGACTTTTAGGCCATACTTGGTGGGTGCCGAAATCATAGCATATGTACCTAATGCTGCTGTAAAGGATGTATTAGTCCAAACTGAAGTCACTGGTAGAAGATGCAGATGGATTAATAGAATTCAAGAATTCAATATTGAAATCTAGATCACTAAGCTAGTGAGAGGACAAGGTCTTGCCAAATTGATGGCTGAAAGTAATCTCGATGCTTCCCAGATGTGTAGTGCTGATAATGTTGATAATGCAAGGTCTAGTATTGAGCATACTCCATGGTATTCTGACATTATATATTATCTAAAAAATATGAAGTGTCTAGAGGGATATGAGGATAACAAAAGAAGGACACTTAAGTTACAAGCCTCAAAATATGTATTCATTAATGGGGATCTTTACTAGAAAAATAGAGACAGAATTCTGCTATTATGCCTAGATGAGTATCAATCAAAACATATCATGAAAGAGTTACATGAAGGCATGTGTGGAGGTCATTTTCAGCAAAGACTATAGCCCACAAGATCTTGAGGGCTGGATACTATTGGCCTAAATTTTTTAATGATTCATATCATTACACTAGAAAATGTGAAGCATGTCAAAAGTTTTCAGGGAAGTTGAAATATCAAGGAGCATTGCCCTTAAAGCTCATTCAAGTTGAGGCCCCATTCTATCAATGGGGTATTGATTTCATAGGTGAAAATGTGGAGAAATCAAGTGGTGGACACAAATGGATTCTAGTGGCAACTGATTACTTTACAAAATGGGTGGAGGCAATTCCAACCAAATAGGCAACAAGTAGGGTGGTGATTAACTTTCTGATGGAGAATATTATATTCAAATTCAGCACTCCAATAAGGTTAATTACAGATAATGGAATGTGTTTCAGATCTGATGAATTCAAAAAAAATTGTGGTACACATGGTATCACTGTGTCCTATGCTGCCCCCTATCATCCACAAGCAAATGGACAAGTAGAATTAAGTAATAAGAGCTTCTTGAAAATCATAAAGAGAATGTTGGATAGAAATAAGAAAGCGTGGGATTCAAAATTAAGAATGGCAGTATGGGCTGATAGGATAATTGTAAAAAGGGCAATTGGTAGATCTCCTTTTGAGCTAGTGTATGGAACACAAGCAAGAATACCATTAGAGAATCTCATACCAGTATACAAATTTATTCTCCAAGAAGATTTGAACATTCCTAAACCAATGGAGGAGAGGTTTGAACATCTTGCAGAGCTTGATGAAACAAGAAGAATAGCTCAAAAGTAGAATATTAAGTTACAATCACAAGTAAAATATCTCTTTGACAAAAAAGCCAAAGATAGAAAGTTTGAAATAAATGATCTAGTACTAATGTGGAATGCAAGATGTTAGGACAAAGGAAAGCATGGAAAGTTTGAAGCTCTGTGGTTAGGTCCTTTTGTTATCACTAGTAAGGGAGGTGATGACTCTTACTACTTGCAGAATATGTCTAGAGAAGAGTAGGAATTACCTGTGCATGGGCAATATTTGAAGACATTCTTTTCATTATCATTCACAAAGAGGATTGCGTGTTGCCAGTGCATGGACAGGCCTCAAATAATTCTCAAAATTATTTTATTCCATGCACAGTAGTTTAGGAATCATTCTCATTCCCCATTGTTGTCACTCTCATTTCCCATTTTCATATAAATCCCATAAAATCATCACCCCAAATAAATGAAACATGTGGTCTACTCCCCCAGGAGATCTGAATCCTTGTCATACTCACAGGGAGTATACATCCTAGATAGAGCCACTATTGGGACAGTAAAAATTTAAAATTTTTATTGTGTTCTCACTTTTCCATATTTGAACAAATCATAAAAAACATCCCAAAATCATAGTAAAAAATTGATACATGCCACAAAAAAGTCTGTGGCAAAACAATGTAAAATGGTGTAAGTTTCATACTATTGGCAAGATTTTATGTTGCTTATGCTGATCCATGAGAAACCAATAAAATAACTGTCGGCGTGAGAACAAGGATAGGAATTACAAAAGTTACCGATGGAGGGAATCATCTCGATGGCCCTTTTATCAGTAAAAAGATCTATTAGTCACACCGATCGGTATGACTAAGGGTTATCAGGCATTACTTTGAAGATTATCCTGATGGTACATATCATATCGATGAAGCATTTCGGTGAAACTCTCACCGAACATCCTATTGAGTTGAAGAAAACAATACCCATCGGCAGGAGATGAACGTCGGAGTAAAAGACTAATGAGTCTCTGATACTCTGGTGTCTTGGCGAAACAATAAAAGGCACTTTTGGTATGAGTCATACCGATAAACTTATCCATTAGCATAGCTAAATAGGTAAGAATGAAATATATATGTTTTACCGACCCACAAGTCACGGCGATAAAGGTGTCGGTGACACTTCAGGAAGTTCTCTTTGATAAGAGATACAAAATAGCCATCGGGGAGATGACCATGATTAGGTAACTTAAAAAGGATTACCCCGATGGTATGACTCACTCTGATAAAATGAGGATTACACCTATTGATAAGAAATTCTACTAATTATATCAATGAGATATTGAGAAAGTCTTTCCGAATCCAGGATATAAAGGGCCATCGGGAAGACAATGATGATTGGGTAAACATAGATATGTTATCCTGATGGCATAAATCACCTCGATAACAATTGTTGTCACAAATATCAATGAGACTCTCACCAATAGTTATATCGGTAACACTTGATACATTAGAGGGAAATATAAATCACATAGTGATGAAAGAGGTCATACCGATGGTAGTTGTGCCCACTTTCACATCAGAAAAAGCATAGACATGTCCTACCATTATAACTTAATATAGCATCGAAGAAACAATTGAAGGGTTACAGTGATTGATTGTTCGCACCATAAAGAGATATTAAAGTCACCCAGACATTATGAAAGTTATGCCAATAATAGGAGTTATGACAATGTGACATTTCACAGTGATGAAGGACATTGAATTTCTCAAACAAATAAATGCAAATGGCGATGAAATCCTCTAAGATCATTGTAATTAAAATTAACAGAGTTGTCTGAGAAGAGAATACAAGGGAATTCTTGAAGTGCAAACAGAGGATTTCGATCATAGCCACAGACGACAGTACTTATATACAAACCATTGTGTTATAACCTGTATTTTGATTTTCTGTCAAAAACTTAAAAATGGAGACTCCGAGAAAGGGAAAAAGAAAAAAATCAAAAGGAGAAACAAGTAAACCTAAGAAACAAAAGACTGATAAAACCCCTGAAGCAAAGACAAAAGACAAAAAGCTCAATCAAGATTTGATTGATCAATTGCCAGGGTCAACTCCCAAGGCTAGAAGATCTGCTCAACTTAGGGTATAAGTGGAAAAATTAGAAGACAAATGTAAATGCTTAGGAGATATTTGGACCCCAATCAGAGGATATGAACTCTTTAGATTCCACAATAATAGGAGATTTAGAAATGCCCTTGTGTCAAACCCATGGCATTTAAATTTGGGTAAACTGGTTGTGCCTGATGTATCCCTGAATATTGAACTCCTGCAACTTCTTGCCAAACAATACAATCCAAGTTTGAAGGCTATATGCAACCCACAAGGTGAGCCTATTATATATTTTTCAAAAAATGCCATCTGTGAAGTATTTAATTTGGATGATTTATGCGCTGTCCCTGTTATTTATGAGGATCTAGAAAAGGAATATTGGAGAATGGATACAACCTACAATGTATGGAGGTTGCCTATTCATAGGCCCAGAGTTGAAGGAGAGTTAGTGCCTCTGAACAAGAATGATGGTCCTCCTTTTCATGTGGCAATATTTGAACCATATATACAGCATACTTACTATTCTGTGGGCCAAGTCTTAGGATCAGAGGTCCCTGAATTCATGACAATCCCTCTGATGGTTATAGCTACTGACATCTAATGTCATAACGCAAGGCAATTTGATTATGCTGCTTATGTTGTTAATAAAATTGATTATGGCCTGAATGCAATAAGAAGTAATGCTCTGACTGTTTCTTTTGAGCATTACTCACTTCTTATGCACATAGTGCTATATTATGGCTAGGAAGTGGGATTATGGCCAAGTGAATTTAAATTTGTTCCTACAGATCAGAAAGGACAAAGGTTACCAATACAAATGTGGACTAGAATATGGGACAGCAAATATGCCTTTTCCAGTTATGTGCAATTTGAGGAATATTGTGTAAAAGTACTGTATAGATATTTCAATCAACCTTGTGAGTATTCGGTCTCAACTGAGATAAAGAGGTTCCTTAGACCGAAAGATTTTGGTGGCCCTCCTACTGTCATTCATAATTGGGGAGATTGGTATTGCTTTGAAGATGCTACCATGATTAAAGTATATGATTTTGAAGACACTCCGTTCATCTTGCCCAAAACTATCCCTGACAGAATTGCTTATGTAGAAATAGTTAGGCAAATCCACTACTCAAATGTAATGCATCTGAGCTCACATGATAAACAATCTTTTATGCCCAGTACTTTATGTTTTGGAGATTTTACTGTGGTGTCCAAAGAGGGTTACAATCTCATCTTGGATAAGTTGATGCATTATACTATGAAGTGTGCTGAGATGAGGAAGGGATTTGACCCTGAAGGTTTTATTAACTTTGTTCCAAGGAAACAAAACCTCAGTGGATACATACACATCCCTTATCCACATGATGAAGTTATTAGAAACCTAGAAGAGTCTGAGGTAGAATTGGTGGTAGAAAAGTATAATAGGGATCTAAGTGAGAAAAGAAAACAGCTAGCAGAGATTGAGGTTGTATCCTACGAAGATGAAGGACCAGTAGGGCAAGAAGAGCCACATGACAAAACAGTAGAAATGTCCAAGAGAAAAATACTACAATATCAGCTTCCTGTCATAACACATGATGAGGAGGGGTCTGTTGAAGAAGACCCACGTCAGATAGCTTATGATTCTTTTATCTCTGATGACAAATTTATTCATTCAAAAGACTTTAAGTCATTTTTGTATAAATGCAAAGGCAAGGAAATTAGAGAGTCAATAGATGATGTTTCTACTGACAATGAAAGACAATTAATAGATATGCTAAAAACAACAGTGGATAATGAGATGCAGGATATGACCCCTAGCAAGGGTCGACAGTTTCTTAAAGATGCAGGGGTGATGATTTTTCCTGGACTTGATTTAAATTCTTCTTTAGTTTTTGATAGTTTTCTAAATAATATAGATGATAAGTATAAACTCACTCCAGAAGGTGTTAGTGAAGTGTAGATGGGTACAAAATACAATAATGATGAAAATTCACTGATGATCTGGGCCCTATATCCTCCCCATAAGAAGACAGCTATCATAGACACTGAAAAAACTTTTGTTCATGTCATGACTTTAAAGGCAGGGGAAACTGACCCTCTGATTACTACAGATATTGTTATTAATGTTGCAAAAATAAATAAGGCACAAGCTCAAATGTTGATTAAGGAAAGAGATGGATACAAATTGATTTGTGAGAAACTAACAAAAGAAAATGATTATTTAAAGGATGCTGTTAAGAGCACCTTTGGGGGTTCAACAAGGAGATTAACTCAGGGTGAAAGTTCGCAGGGCACTCAAGCACTATCCATAGATCAAGCAGCACAAATTCAGATAGATACACTTGTTACAGTGCTACAGAGTAGACATGAAAACATGGTACATTGGTTAAACTTATTTTGGGATAATTACTCTCAAAATTATAAAGTAATTAGATAACATGAAAGGCTCAAACAGAGAGTGCAGGAGAAATTGAATGAGATACAAAGTAAAGATGCTTCTGACATTGCAGGTGCCTCCAATACAAAAGCATTGATCGAGCAACATCAAAAATACTACAATCAACTTAAAACTGATGCTAAGAAAGGTGTTGAAGCTTTGAATGCAGGAGTGCCTGCGTTATTTAAAAGTGATGGAGAACTAAAAAGCAAAGAAGAGTGGAGCGTTGATTGTCAATCTATATTACATGAGGCTATGGGAGCTCTTAAAGACAAAAATTTTGCATCTGGAGAAGCTTGCAAACACTTGAAAAAGATGGTCACAATTGATGTGATTACAAGAAATGCCATTGAGCTTACTGATTTCCATCGTGATCAAGAGTACTTAGACCATGTGGCTAAAATTTACTTATGGTTGAATAGAGCCTAATTGTGGTTGTGTAATGATTATTAATCTTGTTAATTTCCCAAAAGACTTATTGAAGAGTTATGTCTCTTCACAAAAAATATCTATATAAGTTCAAACAATTGATGCTAAAACATCATCATCAGTAGAATATATACATATAATTCAAAATGTTTCTCAAAGACCATGTTGCATATTATTATTGAAGAAGTAGATTGAAATTCTATGATTCAGTGGTCCTATTTTGGTATCAATTGTTTGTTAAGATTATTCAATTGTGTGGTTGTCTCTAGCTCTGTATTTCCTTGTTATTCAAATTAATAGATCAAGTATATAGTTAATTTGTCAATGCACATTTGTTGTATCTGTGTGATTGAATAAATTGGTTTCCATTTGAGGAATTAAAATCCTTCTAATCAGTCACAGTAACTGGGAAGTGTTAGTTTGGATTACTAAGTAGAGCCATATAATTAGGATTTCCATTCTGTCTCCAAGTTAATATTATCTGTTATTCTTGCATATTCATTTCAATTGGTTCCTTCAAGAAAGGATTAAATTGCCTTCTGGTGAATAACAAGGAATTAGATCATATTCGTTGGATCATTAAAGAAGAGTCTGTCAATCATCTCCTCGCACGTTTATACAAGTTATAAACTAGAATTGTGTGAAACAATTAGAATTATTACCCATTATAAGCCACTAGTCTTAGTCCTTCATTTGACTTTGTTACCCAACAAGGCACTGGTCCTATTTCAATTCATTATTTAAATCCTTTTTAACTTGATATTGCTTATACAATTTCTACCAACCACTCATTAGGCATGAGATACAAAATTAGTTAGCAAGATTTTCATCTATCCTACACCCTTTGCCATTGTAGATAGATTTAATTAGTCCATACATTCATATTTAGTTTGCTTTAATTTCCAAGGTTCACCCTCCTAGGTGTAGCAGGACTTGAAGTGTAGGAAATCATCAAACCTTGAAGGTTGATTTCATCAAGTTAGTTCAAAAATGTTGCAAATCTAAGCATAGAGCCTGGCATCCTCTTAGGATTAGCAACCTGCATTTTTGAGACCTAACAGGCACCAAATGGGTCTTCTAGAACAAATTGAATGAAGTTGGTGAGGTAATCAGGAATAAAGCCAGATTGGTCTGCAAGGGCTATTCTTAAATAGAAGGAGTTGATTTTGAAGAAACTTTTTCTCCGGTGGAAAGAATTGAAGCAGTCAAATTATTTCTTGCTTTTGCTACTTTCAAGGATTTCAAGGTATATCAGATGGATGTCAAGTCTGCCTTTCTGAATGGTGACTTAGAAGAAGAAGTGTACATTAAGCAACCGGATGGATTCCAATTGTTTGATCATGGTGATATGGTTTGCAAGCTAAAGAAGGCTTTGTATGGACTGAAGCAAGCTCCAAGAGCCTAGTATGAAAGATTGGATAAACATCTCTTCAAGATTGGTTTCAACAAAGGTACTGCTAACAATAACTTGTATTTCAAAATTGACCATGAAAACATCTTGATTGTTGAAGTGTTTGTTGATGATATCATTTTTGGAGGAAGAGATAGTATGTGTAAAACTTTTGCAAATCAAATGAAAAGTGAATTTGAGATGTCCATGCTTGGTGAAATAAATTTCTTCTTGGGTCTGCAAATCACTCAAACAAGGAAAGGAATCTTAATTTCTCAGACCAAATATGTGAAAGAATTGTTGAAGAAATTTGGGATGGAAGACTCTAAACCAATGAACACTCCCATGGCAACTGGATGTAAGTTGAGCAAAGATGATGACTCTTCTAAGGCTGATCAGACAAAGTATAGGTCAATAATTGGAGGATTGTTGTATCTCACTCAAACTAGACCAAACATTATGCAGGCTATTGGTCTTGTTGCTAGATTCCAAGCTAATCCTAGAGAATCTCATGTCATGGCAATTAATAGGATTTTTAGATATCTAAAAGGGATAGTTGAGTATGGTCTATGGTATCCTAGAGATCATGATTTCTCTCTTCATGCATATACAGATGTTGATTGGGAAGGAGATGTGGATGACAGGAAGAGTACCAGTGGTGGAACATTCTTTTTGGGGAAGAGATTGGTTTCTTGGCTAAGAAAGAAACAAGAGGCAATATATCTATCTACAACTGAAGCAGAATATATTGTAATAGCAGGTAGTTTCACTCAAGTCTTGTGGATGAAGCAGATGCTAAGAGATATCAAAGTAGAGTATGAGGAACCTATCACAATCTTCTGTGATAATTCAAGTGCAATAAATATATCTAAGAATCCGGTGTTGCACTCAAAGACCAAAAACATATCCATCAAGTTTCACTTTTTGAGAGAACAAGTGAACAATAATGAAGTCAGATTAGAGTTTGTGCCTTCCAAGGATCAGATTGCAGACATCTTTACTAAACCTCTACCTAAGGACTCTTTTGATTTTCTCAGGGAGAAGTTGGGGGTTATTACCCCTCTGGTGTTAAACTAAGGTGCACTATTGTGTATCAATCCGGTGGATATCACAGTCACATCTTGTGATCTGGATTGATGTTGGGGAGCTGCTACTCAGGGGAGCAGTAGGTATGATTCTAAAGAGGTAGAAATGCAAGTATGGACCCTTTGCCATTGATGTCAAAGGGGGAGAGAAGACATGTGAAAAACAAGTGGTTACTGATCAAGGGGGGAGTAGTAAAGGGAGAGAAGACATGTGAATGGTTGTTGCTGATAGGGGGAGCTGTGACAGTGAGGAGAAGTTCTTGTCTTGATGGTTAAATCAATTTTTCACATCATATGTTGCCATCAATGACAAAGGGGGAGATTGTTGCAAGTATTTGCCTAACTGATGTTGTCATTAATGTCAACATACTCTTGTTGCATTAATGATAAGGATTGGATGAGCTGTGAGCTAAGGATATTGAGAAAATTAGTCTCAATCAGGAACAGTGAAGAACAATGATGATAGTAAGGAAAAATTCCAAGATAGGATGAGGGTCAGAGGATGCGAATTAAAGGGTTTGTAGATATGTGTCTTAAGATAGTCTAGTAGACATTTTAGAGGTTTACATGAAGATCTGAAGAAGTTGTGGCTGTTCAAGTAAAACTAGTTCCAACAGGTGTTCAGTGGTGATAGAGTGATACAAACAGGTCCAGTGTGATCCGGAATAGCATTATCCTATTCTGTAGATTTGAGGGAGTACTGAGGAAGTACCTGTGAAGTGCCAACTAGACTAGTTCATGCTTTGGAGGTCCAGAAGCATCCATTCCTTTGTGACAGTGGTGATAGACCATGTTCTTGAGGTTCTGGATGAAGGAGAGAAGGATTTCAGTATTCAGATGAAGTGCAGATGTTCTTGGTGATTCAGGAAATCTTGTGAAGGTCGTTGGATTGTGTCCAGTTCATGTTGGTAGTCTGCATTGGAGTTAGAGCCCGCAATTGAAGAATAACTTTCGGATGATGGTGTTCTTCCTGAGACTGGCCAACCAGATGAGTTACACATCTTGCAGATGTTCTTATAGATGTTTTCTGACTTAGATGATTATTCCTAAGTTGATGTCTTGTATAACAAAGGGGTTGCGAAGTCATTTCAAAGGTGTCCTTATGGAGATGAGAGTGTGGTAGCAAGGAGGAGAGCGAAAGGTAGAGCAGAAGTATTGGGCATAAATGGAAGTGATTCAAGCATGGTGAAGATGCTATTTTCCAGTTCAAGTAGGTGATACTTATTTCTTTGTAGATAGTTTGTCTCTTGTAGGCAGTGAGCCTCTTGTGAGAAGTGTGCTTAGGTAGTGAGCCCTAATTGGCATGTGCCATTTGTTCTTTCTATTCTTCGAATAGAGAATACAATCTTGGGTTAATCACCCCGTGGTTTTTCCATTAAATAGGTTTTCCACGTCAAAATCTTCGTGTCTCATGTGTTGATATTTTTTTTCTCTTAATTTATTGCATTATGCTTCCATGATTATTTTATTATTAGACTGCTAATTGCAAAGTGGAATTAAGTGTTTAATTGAGAGAAAGTTTTGCACAACTAATTCACCCCCTCTCTCAGTTGTGTGCCCTAAGTCTAACAGAGTGTCTATGAGTATGATGAGGATTAAGGTCCCTGTTGTTCATACAACCCAAGCCTATATGCACCCTTGCATAATCAAAATGGATAAAACTAGGTTGTAGTATGAAATTGAAAAAGAAAAGCAGTTGCTAGAGTCTCTGTTGCAATAGGAAAAAGAATTAGAAAATCAAATCAAACTACATCAGTCCAAGCCACAATCCCATCCCCTTCCTGTTGTTACCAATGACTCATTTTTCCAGCCTGATCCCATTACCAATGAAAGCACATACAAACAACTAGATCTCTCATGGGTTAATTATGAAAAGTAGTCCATGCCTAATAAAATCTATTATTAGATGACTTTGTTTGATGGGTGTGAGGTTTATGATGGCAAGGCACATGTTCCTACATTTTCAAATTTCATGGATAAATTTTGATTTGAAGATGAAGATATATAGATGAGATTTTTTGTTAGATCTCTATGTGGGGTGGCACAAAAATGGCTTGTTGGTTTCCTTGACCATCACTTTGCCTCTTGGAATGACTTGGTAGCTGCATTTGAAAAGTTTGCAAGAAGTTTGGACCTCGTTGTTCTTGTCCAAAAACTTAAAAATTTTAGATGCCATGAGGAGGAGTCTAGCATGGAGCTCAACCACAAATTTGCAGTTACCCTATCTCACATCCCAGAGAGTTTCAGACCTAATCTACCTATTTGTATTGATATGTATCTAAGAGCTTATAATGTTACCTTAAGCTTAGTTTCTATACTGGAGGAGTTCAATCTGATGAGTATGCAACAAGCATACCTGTTCATCAATTATGTTGAGAAAACTAAGTAGGATATGATTGTGAAATCTTTATCCTTAGATGCAGAGGTGGCTGGTAATAAACATGGTGTTGTAGGCAACAAGGACATGGATTCTTCACATGATACAAGCATAATGTCAAGTGATGATTGTGTGTATAGGAGGGAAGAAGAAGGTGTTGGTGTAGTGTATGGTAGTGATTTAGATGAAATTAGTAGTGATTGCACCTGCATTCAATTGGATCAGTCATCAATGGATGATGAAGATGAGGAAATCAATGATGATTCCCAATTTAGTGAAAAGAATTATGACCCTGTTTCTTGTTGTAGTATTGTGGACTACCAAGAAAGTATGTATGCAAATGAAAATTTAAATAACTCAGCTCATGTTGTTGATTATATAGAGTAGATATACAATGATGATGCAAATAATGATGAAGGTATTGTTAGATTTAGGACAGACAATTAAGAGGGGGTAAATTAGTTGTTTGAAACTTTCTTTCAATTAATCAATTTAAATTATTTTCTTAATCGAGCAGCATAATAATAAATCAATCATGGAAATGTAATGCAACAATTCAAGAGCAGAAACACATTAACACATATGACACCAAGATTCTAACATGGAAAACCTGGTTAAGGGAAAAACCATGGGGTGACTAACCCAAGATTGTATTCTTTGTTAGAAGAATCAAAAGAACAAAATTGCACATGCCAATTAGGGCTCACTGCTCGAGCACACTACTCACAAGAAGCCCATTGCCTATAGGAGACACACTATCTATAGAATAATAAGTATTACATACTTGAACTGAAGAATAGCATCTTCACCATGCTTGAGTCAGTTCCATTTAAGCCCAACACTTCTACTCTGCTTTTCACTTTCTGCCTCTCTACCACACTCTCATCTCATCAGACGCACTTTGAAATGACTTTACAACTCCTTATTTATACAAGACATCAACTTAGGAATTATCATCCAAATTGGCATACATTACAGAGCAAGTACATAAATGCAACATGACTTATTACAAAAAGACTTCACGCGGATCAACACACTATTGGCTACACAGATCTAAGTCTTCAGTCTTTCTTTTGGAACATGCCATTCTTCATAAGACACCTTCCAGACCATCCGCAAGATGTGTAACTCATCTAGTCAGCCAGACTTAAGAAGAACATCATCATCTGAAAGTAAACCTTTAATTGTGAGCTCAATCTTCAAAGCGGACCATCAACACGAACTGAACACAATCCAAAGACCTCCACAAGCTTGCCTGAGATATCAAGAACAGCCACACTACTTCTACTTATTGAAATCATTCTCTCCTTCATCTGGAACCTCAAGAACACAGTCTATCATCACTGTCATATTGGAATAGATGCTTGTAGACCTCCAGACCATGAACCAATTGAGTTGTCACTTCACATTGACTTCCTAAATACTCCATCAAATCTGTAGAATAGGATATTGTATTTATGGATCTCACCAAACCTATCTGTGTCACTCTATCAGCTCTGAACATCTACAAGAACTAGTTTTACTTGAGTGGCCATAACTTCTTCATATCATCATGCAGACCTCTGAAATCTTTACAGGATCATAGTAAGAGACATCTACAAACCCTTTGAAGTGCATCCTCTGATTTACATCTTGGATAGGATCTTTAGCTCATTGTCTTTACTATTCTTCTTTGTTCCTGATTGGGACTAATTTTCTCAATATCCTCAGTGCGTAGCTCATCCAATCCTTATCATCAATGCAACAAGAGTATGTTGACATCAATGACAACACCGATTAGGCCCATACTTGAAACAATCTCCCCCTTTGTCATTGATGGCAACATATGATGTGAAAAACTATTTTAACCATCAAGACAAGAACTTTGCTTAACTAACACAACTCCCCCTATCAACAACAACCATTCACATGTCTTTTCTTCCTTTATTGTTCCCCCTTTGATCAACAACCACTTGTTTTTCACATGTCTTCTCTCTCCCCCTTTGACATCAATGGCAAAGGGAGCATACTTGCACTACTTCATAATCACACAAGCTGCTCCCCCTGAGTGGCAGGTTCCCAAACACCAATTTGGATCACAAGATATGACTGTGAAGTCCACCAAACTGATGCACATCAGTGCACCTTAATTCAAAATCGAAGGGGTAATAACCCCTAACTTCTCCATGAGATACTCAAAAGACTCCTTAGGTAGAGGTTTAGTAAAAATATCTGCAATTTGATCTTTGGAAGGTACAAATTCTAATCTGACTTCATTCTTGTTCACTTGCTCTCTCAAAAAGTGAAACTTGATGGATATATGTTTAGTCTTTGAATTCAACACCAGATTCTTTGATATGTTTATTGCACTTGAACTATCACAGAAGATTGTGATAGTTTCCTTATACTCCACTCTGATGTCCTTTAGCATTGCTTCATCCACAATACTTGAGTGCAACTATCTGCTGCTGCAATATATTCTACTTTTGTAGTGGACAGAGATATTGCCTCTTGTTTCTTTCTCAGCCAAGAAACCAATCTCTTCACTGAAAAATGCTCCACCACTGGTACTCTTATGGTCATCCACATCTCCTACCCAATCTGCATCTGTATATGCATGAAGAGAGAAATTATGGTCTCTAGGATACCACAAACCATACTCAACTGTCCCTTTTAGATATCTAAAAATCCTCTTGATTGTCATGACATGAGATTCTCTAGGATTAGCTTGGAATCTAGCAACAAGACCAACATCATTCATAATGTTAAGTCTAGTTTGAGTGAGATACAATAATCCTCCAATCATTGACCTATACTTTTTCTGATCAACCTTAGGAGAGTTATCATCTTTGCTCAATTTACATCCAGTTGTGATGGGAGTATTCATTAGTTTTGAGTATTCACATATTTGGTCTGAAAAATGAAGATTCCTTTCTTTGTTTGAGTGATTTGCAGAACCAAGAAGAAATTCATTTCCCCAAACATGGACATCTCAAATTCACTTTTCATTTGATTTGTAAGGGTTTTGCACATACTATCTCTTCCCCTAAAAATGATGTCATCAATAAATACTTCAACAATCAAGATATTTTCATGATCAATTTTGAAATACAAATTACTGTCAGCAGTACCTTTGTTGAAACCAATCTTCAAAAGATGCTTATCCAATTTTTCATACTAGGCTCTCAAAGCTTGCTTGAGTCCATACAGTGCTTTCTTCAACTTGCAGACCATATCACCATGATCAGACAATTGAAATCCATCTAGTTGCTTAATGTAAACTTCTTCTTCCAAGTCACCATTCAGGAAGGCAGACTTAACATCCATCTGATATACTTTGAAATCCTTGAAGGCAGCAAAAGCAAGAAATAATCTGACTACTTCAATTCTTGCCATCAGAGAAAAAGTCTCTTCAAAATCAACTCCTTCTACTTGAGAGTAACCTTTGCAGACCAATTTGGCTTTGTTTCTAACTACTTCACCATCTTCATTCAGTTTATTCCAGAAGACCCATTTGGTTCCAATCACATTCTTATTTTTAGGTTTGGGAACAAGATCCCATGTGTGACTTTTCTTAATTTGCTTCAGCTCTTCTTCCATTGCTTTAGTCCAGTTTTCATCATTGCAGGTTTCATTCACTATCTTAGGTTCAACCTTTGAAATCAAACAATACTCTTCTGAATATTGAGCAATCCTTCTTCTTGTTTGAACACCTTTGCTTTTATCACCTATAATCTGGTCTTCAAAGTGATTCAGTTTTACATACCTAGGAACTTTGGGAGTTTCTTGCACTTCTGATTCTTGAATAGGTTCATTCAAACTTATCTCTTCTTCTTGATTTACCGGATTAGTCTGAATCTAAATTTTAGAGGGATCTTGGACTTCTTGAACAAAAACATCATTTTGACCATCTTTATCATATTCATAAAACCTTGAGGGTTTTTCAACACCTTCATTAACCTTCACATTTGTACTTTCAGCAATATTCCTTAATCTTTTGTTATAAC